>CM008344.1:40896848-40909673 GCA_002525835.2 Ipomoea batatas
ACAAGCTATTTCATGCCAGAATTCTTTTTCCAGGTATGCAGGAGGAAGGGATCCAACACTATAATATCTTCGAGCAAAAACCTTGTTCGCCATTTTCTCAAAATCACGGAATGTATAATTTCTGAAAAAGCATGCTCTTCCTTACAATCCCAGCATAACATTAACTGATTTCTTATAATCCAAATATGAATAGGGATGAGAGACTGACCTTCCACTCATAAAAAAGGTGACCTTGTCCTCCATATCCCATTCAGATAAACGAAATGGTTGCACTCTAGTAGTAAACTTGAAGCCAGGTTTCTCATTCATTAAGACTACACCAGCAGGAACAGAAGCAGTAATGGGAGAGACAATCTTGCAAATACCTGAATCAATTGAAAGTTATCAAACTCAAAGCCTTAACACACAAGAGCAAATAATTCCAAATTCATACAGCACCTATTATCTGAATATTCACAGAATATACAAAATAATGCTGCTTCACAAAGAGTCAAATCATGAGGAATAAATAAACTTAATCAAGACTTTAAAACAATAAAACTTTTCATTACTGTAGACTATTTCCAGAGGCATTACCATATTTAGAAGCTTCAGGGGCAATCTTTTGCAGATAGACCAAAGGATCCTCAAACTCCTCTTTGGTTGGAGAATACACTGGGCATTCTGGGATTCTGTCAATCCAATCAAGATCCGCCGTCTCAAACTTTTGCACTCTGTGCTTAGAGAAAACATCTTTTCCATTCAACGAAGCACCAAATCGTGGATATATGTCTAAGTTACCATGAATTCTCACACCGCAAGATGCATGAGATTGTAGAGCATCACCTCCACTTCTGTTCATCACACGGTTGACACATGGGAAATCATCCACAGATTCTGGCTTCATTCGCTGAAGCCTTTTACGCTTCAAAAATTCCAACTTAGCTTCCCTTGACGTGCAAACTTTTCTTTCCACCTATCACAATTCACAAGACAGATTTGAAACCAATCAATCATTTGACCTATAAAAAGAGCATCACTGATTTGTACAGCATTACTTTTATAGCAACACACTGGAAACATTATACAGAATAGAATGAAGTTATGATGAAAATTAACCCAAAGTTTAAGCTAGATATGATTATATGCTTCTGGTAGGTAAAGTAAGCAAAGTGTTGGAGAGGAAAAAGACATTCAACTTGATTAATTTTTCCTCAATCCAGAGTGTGCATGACATGAAATTCAAATCTCTCTCACCGTCTGAGCTTCAGTAAAAACAAAATTTTCACTAAAATATATGATTTAAACTTGCTTAAAACCATAATGTTTGCAGAAACAGAGAATTAATTACGCCTGTTAAAACAAAAAATACAGCAGATCAGGGATGGTTTAAATAGATTCTAAAAAGGATGCACAACAATTTCTTTAGGTTTGTAAACATTAGTAAGTTGATAAGAATTTGATTGAAAGCATAGATTATTTAATTATTTATTAGGTAACACTCTGCAGGGCATGAAAATGATTCAGCAGAATCCTATCAGACTTTGACCATTATAACCAGTGAACACAGAGGCCAAGGCCTCAAAAGCCTGAATGAAAAAATCAATAACATCTAAATCTTGCCGACTTGAAGTACCAAAATTTACCCAATGTAGATTTGTTACTTTGGTAGCCAGGATCAAATTGAGAAACTGAGAACAAAATTGACCTGTTTAAACTAAAATTGACTTGAAACCTTATCTCATACCGATAGCCATCAAAAGAACAACAAAAAACTCACCTAGTAGCAATCAAAGAAAATAAATACGAAAGTTTTTTATTGCATTATTTGAAAAAATATATATGGCTATCACCAAGAGAGAGAGGAAGAGAGAGAACAAGTTCAGGCGATTGACAAACTTTTTACTGTTAGGATAGAAAAAGGAGGGAACAAAACTTGAAGAATGAATTTCTATAAATAGTACTACCTCCGTCCCAAAATGGTTGTCTGATTCGTTTAACGATGCTTGACTGAAGTAATTTTTAATCCAATTTTTCATAATATTAAGTTTAGCATTAATATATAAAATTTATATATTTAGAAACTACATTAAAAGTACTATTAAACACAAAAAATTAAATTTAAAAATAATAAAAAATTACTAAAGAAAATAAGCAAAGAAGAAAGAGTTGGTTTGACCAATGAATAGTAAATAGGACAGGTAAAATGGGACAGAGGGAGTACATATAAATGCATTTTTTTATGTTAAAAAGAAAACTGCTCCGCCGGTAAAAATTGGTGCATGATCACTTACATATCTTTCGAATCTTAGAGACAATGAATGTTGTCCAGAAAATTAAAACTAATTGCAATTACAGCTTTGGAGTATAGCTACTTATAATGGAGACACGCTGACACGGAGCAATGAGAGCTCATTTTGATGTAAAGCACACGAATTTCCATAGAATTAGAATAATGTTTGAGATCCAAACTTGAACAACAAACATTAACTAATCGGAAAATTAAAATTCAAAAAAATCTGCAAACCAATATATATTCATATTTACAATAACTCTATCACGTACCATCTCATTCCTCAGCTGTTCTATACTTGCCTTCGTCTTTAGTTCACAGTTCGCCGAACAACCGCTCCAGAAACCGCATAAACCACAATATTGAGCCCAAACCACGATCTACGGCGAGAAAACCCACGAAAACGGCCTTAGAGCCGCCACATTATCTCGAAACTTCGCGAACCAGGACAAATTCAGAGATCAGACGATTTTGCAGACCGAGTCAGCGAACTCCGTGTGAAGCGATAGTAAAAATTCCAAAGCCCCGAAACGGAGTTATTACAAAAGCGCATGTATTCTCCGGCGACTCTCCTCGCCGGTGAACAGGCAGTTTCCGGTGCTGTTCTATATCAAGTTTCCCGGCGGTTAGAGAGAGAAAGCAGAGAGAGAGAGAGAGAAAAAGGGAGAGAGAGGGACAGAGGGACAACGGAGGAAACCGAGAAGAATGGCTCTAGAAAACCGAAAAAAGAGAAAAGAATAGATAATATATATCTTTATATATAGACACGTTTTTAGTAGGAAAATAAAAATAGCAAATTGCAAATTTAATTTCACTTACTTTTTTTTTGAAAATCAATTTCACTTACTGGTAAACGGCAAAGAAGTGTGAAGGAAAGTGGTGGCGGTTGTTAGGTTGGTTCAACCAAACGTCTTGCCGGCTTCAAAACGCAACGTTTCGAATCACAACCGTATTTTCCAAAACCACCAATTATATCTAAAACAAATAAAAGTCAAATAAGTCAATAAAATTACAATTGATTGATAAATTAATCAATGTTGTGTAATAATTTTATAAATTTCCTTATTTTTCAAGTTTCTCGATATTTTGCCACCCGACTACCATGTGAATTTTGTAATTACTTTATAAATTTTAATTTTAATAATTTAAAGATATAACTACAAATTTTTTTTGTACTAAAAAAACTACAATTAAAAATTGAATGATCCAATAAATTTTTTTAGAAAAAATTGCATTACCCTTTTTATTTTTATTTTTTACTTTTTATCTTTTAATTTTTAATTCCTTTTTTTTTTTTGAGGATTAATTTTTAATTCCTTCTTCTTGTTTCTTCCTAACCAGACGCAGAGACGGCGAGACCGAGACGCGACTACGCTACGCTTTACCCTTTCGCCTCTACATATACCGGCAGACCGGTACACCGCAGCGGCGCAGGCAGCAGCATCTACGCAGATGGCAGATTTGCAGATTCTCCTCCACGCGGCCACGCCTCCACCGACCATGGCTCCGTCCGTCTCCATCGTCCGGGCCGTCCGGCTATTCTCCTCCGTGGACCGTGGCTCCGTCCGTCCACCATTATAGATTTATAGCAGGTTCGAACCAATCTTCATATTCTTCAACTTTATTCTCTTTATTAGTTTGCCCTAATGGTTATAAATCCCTAATTGGCTAATTCCCTAAATTTTCAATCTTCAACCTTTTTTTACATCTTGATTTGTTCTGTGATTTGAGTGCTGTTGTTGAATTTCGCGCTCTGTCCACTGTATGATGGTTTGGATATAGCTTGAATGTTACCGTGTTGCAGGAAGGTTTTTGTATTGAAGAGTCCAAAGAGTTTGTGTGCAATACTTGGATAATTAGTTTCTGTGCATTAGGAAGGTAACCAATTTTACTACTATCTGTGATAATTACTACTTTGATGCTAAATTGCTTGGAGTTAAGATTTTTTAATTAGCCAAATACAAAATATCAAATAGAAAATAAATTCAAAGTTGTGTGAATTTATTTTACCTTTACTTCTTTGGCTCTTTCTCTAACAGAAGCGAAAGTGGAAAGGAACGGGAGGTTAAGATTCCGTCCGGAAGCGGAGCACCGGACCGAGCGTGTGGATGACCGTCAGATCACTTCTCCGGATACAGTATGGACGGCGTACAACAGCTCCGCCGCGTAAAGCCGCGAAAACGAAAGCGCATGTGCTGGCGAGTTAGCAGAATTGACACGTATGCGTTAGTTTGACCTAACTTTCTGTTAGTTACATCCCCTAACGAAAATGACATGTCACTCCCTGGCGAGTGTACGCGGGGTCGTCTGTTGGTGAGGGAGGAATTGGTCTTTTGGTTGTTTAGCGGAAGGTGGGCTCTCCGTTCCAGTAACGGAGGGGGTTTGGAGTTTGCGTTAACGGAACGAAACGTGGGAAGGGGTCAGACCGTCAGAGCAGTTCCGTTAAAAGTGGACCAATGGAGGGGTTTAGGTGTCATTTAGACGGAAACTGTGTGCGTGTTCCCGCGGGAATTGCCAGAACGGAAATAGCTGGCGGTTATGTGCAGGTTTCACGTTCCCCTGTGACCGGCTCTTTCAGCGTTTCTGCTTTCACGAGGGAGATTCCTCATTTTTAAAATTAAAAATTTAAAAACTAAAACAATTTTTTTTTTTTTTTACTTTTCTTTTCTTTTCCTGTATGTGTCAACCTCAAGAAGCGATACTGCGATAGTGTGGCAAATGGTAATTATTAATTAGTCATTGTTGAATAGTGAGAGAATAAAAGAGTAAATTACCATTCAAATACAAAAGCGACAAATTTTGTAATTTAAGGAATTTGACTGAATAGATAATATAATTGTAATTTTTTTGTTGATGATAAATATTAAATAGTTTCGTCGCTATAAAAGTTTAAAATATTTGTAATGAATATTCTTCATTTATGATAACTAAGGAAACAACTCTTAATGCTTTGATATCAATTTAAAAATCTTTAGAATTAATTAAATAAAATATAAAATATTACTTGTAACAAAATTTATGACATCTATATTGTGTTTACCCATAAGTGTTCATTTTATTTAGTAACTATTTATTATGAAGTAATTATATGGTATAGTACACAAATTTTGTACTTTACAATTACACTAATCATTCACTTACCAACTTTTTTTAAAAAAAAAATTGTTGAATTGATGAATAATTAATTTTTTATAGTAATTGATATTTTCCTTTCTCGCAAAAGGCGAAATCACTAGCCCTTAAGGCCCACATACACTCCAATTAGATAAAATGATAAATAGTACTCCGTAAATCTCAGTGACTTAACAAACCTCTTAGATAGGAGGATCAATATCATATTGGGTATGTGCTCACAAGATACATGTCACATTTGATGTAAATCTCAAAATGTGAATGACAAATTTCAATCATACTTCTTTGTCCATAATTTATCACATGCATACCAATTGAGCAGCCCATATCAACATTATGAATATTTGCAAAAGTTAACCATGGACTCGGATCCACCTTACAAGGTGAACTCGTCACAATTTACATATTGAATTGTGAATATTCAGTATGTAAATTATGTATTTTGAACCTAAATCCATCTTATCAGGTAGATCAGGATTTACAGAATAATTTGCGGAATATTTCCCAGCTTCTAGGAAAATAAGGGAAGAATGTTATAAATGATTTTATGGCGAAGAAAAGCAAGATTCTCTTGAAATTTCAACATCCGATACTACGCTAGCTAAGACTGGGCAAGACTTTGTTGTTGTGTTATTAGTGGGGTTGGGTTGGGTTGTACATTACGTTGTTACGCGGAGGTTGCGATAATCATTACCTTTCCACGGTCGGTCAGCGAATTGGTCATTGGCTATTCCGCGCTTAAACTCTTTACTAACAGCCAACCATTTCCATAATAAAAGAATAATAAGTACTACTAAACTTATTCTATTTTTAACTTTTAATTTATTGTATATTCTATTAATGTTAGTGTACTGAGAGCATCTGTTACAAAAGAATTACCCAAAATATCTGATCTCGTGATTGTTGAGAACAAATATAATTAAATAGTTGTTTTTATTTGTTTTTGTATGGAAGCAAAATTGAAAAATCAATCACTCTCAACAACTAAAATTGAAAAATCAATCACTCTCGACATGCATGTATGATTCGTCAAAAATGTTAAAGATTCCATCTTCTTTCTTTATTACTTAGAACTGTGTGAGATGAAAGTGAAGTAGGCCCTTGACTTTTATACGAAAAAATAATTATATTCTTGAACTTTAAAAAATTATAATTAAACATATTAATTTATCGATTTGATACAATTAGACCAAATAACTGGTTACTTAAAAGGTGATTGGTATAATGTAGACTTGACAATATTTATTCAAAATTTCAAATAAATTAATTTTAGAATTTATAAAACTTTCAAAAAGATAGATGGAGAAGTGTCGGAAAATGTGGAAGTTACAAAAGAAGACGGATAAGCGCCGTAAAAGGTTTATCGTCAGCGACCATAATATTTTTTAGATTTATTCTTTTGATTAAAAATTAACACGTCAACATTTTTAAACATGGTTTACCTTAGGTTTAAAGATACTTGACTTAATTACAACAATTTGACAAGCTATCAATTTTATTGCATCAAATCAACTTAATTGTAATATTTTAAAGTTTATGGGCCTAATTATTTTTAAAAAAATTTATAGGGATATTTGACCTTTTAAAAATAATAATAATAATAAAGTGTAAGGTGAAATTTCCTTTTGATTAAGACTATGGAACAATGCTATGCATGCATTACGTACTATAAAAAATAAAACTTCATTAATTTTTAATTGACATTTATTTTATTATAATAAAATGTATAAATATGGACGCACAAACAACTTTGTGTCATTGTGTGAATGTCCCATTCCCACGAGCCGATTCTTTAAGGAATCTTATTCACTAGCCACATCACCACCATTAATGACACCAAATATGTATACAAGCAATTCAATTCAAAAGTGATTTAACTACTCAACCAAACATCCTTATGGCCAATAGCATTACTTGCCCACCTACTATTTATCCCTATAAATAATGGGCACCCAATACAAATTTATATCAAATCAAATCACAAAGTGGTGTCATATAATTGTGATAATTCTAATCACACTTACTCAAGGTTCTATATGTCCCAATCCAACACAAATTAGGTATTTAGTGCTGAACTTCGAATCATGTGCATGCAATGAGCGAAAACAGAAATGTTAAGAATGACAACTTAATATTTGATTTACGGGAAAACCTAACGTTACTATCTGAATATGCGCTATGAGTGAAGTTATTCGCCATATGACTATAGTCATCAAAGAATCACAAAGAGGCAAATCAACTTAGATTACATATAGTTGACTGGCTCAAACCACAAGGCCAATAAACAACTCACACGAGATCACACCAAATCAATTGTCTAGCTAACTTGGCTGAGTTAATTGCCCTACTATAACTTAATCTCGGCATGGAATGTATCACCCTTTTGACTAATTTTTCCCCTATTATTTTGAAAAGTAGATTATGAAAAAAAATGTTACATCTATCTAAAAATATCAAAAGTGAGTTCACACTAGCACCTACTAATTTGAACCTTGTTGTATATGGTTAAACAAAATCCCAACGCTCTTTTCATAGCTTAACCAATTGTAGAACAAACTTTGACCAATCGCAATCAAACATTTTAGACGTACGTACGCTCTATTATATTGTTAACAAATGGCAACTTGAGCTTTAGCTGAGGTTATAGGGAAAGAGAAGTTGGTGAGCCAAAGCATATCCCTTAAAGCATTAGTTGTGTCTTATCACGACTATATCTACATAAATTAAATAATAATTTTGGTACATTAAGTTGGGATCCACGTTGAATACAAGACTAGGTCATAACATAATTTTCCCTGATTTTAGGCACCACATTTGAACTTTGACCATCTATAGTGTGCCCTCTTTCAATTTTATTTTATTTTTTTAAATATGCACCGAATTTTCAAGGAGGGTATCTATATGTTACTCACTTTCAAGAGAATATATCATTCAAAAATATGAACTCAATACTCTGAAAGATGCATGTTTAAACAGTTACCAACACTTTTTTGGTTAAGCATAATTTTCGTATAGTGTGTTGTACAGTTGCCCAGGCCTAAAAATGGGCATGATCAAGCAGGTCGTGCAGCATGATTCTCGTACATGAAGGTCACGACTCACGAGTCCGATTCTTGTCAACACATTTTTAATCGAACTTGTCGCACATAGTCTTTGTTCAAGTACTATTTTATAATTTCTTGTGAGATAGATGTTGGATGTATAATAATATAAGATAGTGTAAACAAATTCTTTTTGTTTTGTTTATAGTTTATGTGTGTAGATATGTGGGAAAGTGAAGCATATATGGTTGTGGAAAATTCCTTGTAGATGAGGCAACAAAGCTCACAAGGATGAGAATGAAATAAAATTTTCAAAGGAAAAGTAGTCTTTTAGGCCACCGCAAAAGCTAAGGTTTCAAGATTCTACAAGCTAAGGTAGACAACATGAATATAACATAGATGCAAAGCTCTCATGTGAATACATTTGTCTTCTCCTATCTCACATGAAACCTCTATGTACATATATTCCGGCCACAACGATGTGAACAAATTCCATTTCAGTCCTATTCTTTGGTTCCATAGGTAGATAATAATAATAGACAAATTCTTCTTTTTCAAACGCAAATTGCACCGTCCCAATTTCAAATCGTATTTCCCCTCCACCTTTCTTAATCGTATCAAATTGGGCAAGTTAGATTGTCATAGCTAGCTAGAATGTTCTCAATAATTATATACACAAATCTTAAGTTTAAAGTTTATAAGTAACCCCTCACCACGGTATTTATAACCTAATGGTCAAAAGTGTCATAGAATGTTCTGGTCTGGTCTCCTGGGATTAAAAAACCGATTTCATTTGATTTGGTAGAGGACTAGAGGTAGTTTGAGTAGGACTTGTGAAGTGAGAGATGGATAGGGAGGGGCAATAATGAAGAACAGAAAGATATTTGTAGGGCTGTTTTATGAGGCAAAGGTTGTTGAAATGTTGTTTCTGGTTACAAAATGTCCCAGATTTTTGCAGCGGTGAAGGGACAATTGGGCGAAAAAGGGGCCGAAAGAGGGGACATTTGGTTCCTCTCCCAACTACAGGTTTTCTACACTACAATACATATTTCATCATATTGTCTTCCCTTTATCAAGTTTGGTTGCTTTAGTAACCTAAACTTCCCTTTGGCAATAATTCAAGTTTATAACCAAAAAACAAATGTTGTCAACTCTGGCTTTGCGGCAACCTTTTCAACAGGGTTAACTACTCGGTTCCACACCTCAAAATATAGAGAAAACGAAAACAAAGGCGATGGGAAATTAGCAATCCAAGAAAAGGTCAAAGCTACATTACCAGAAATAATGTTGTATTAGGTTTGACTAGTACTACATATGACTAGTATCTTTTACGGAGTGTCTAATTACAAATAGAAATGTGTCATGATACGTGGACGACTCCCAGATCGTAATTCTATCGATTTAGACGTAATAAATACTCGTAATTACAGTCAAAGTTCGTCTTTGAAAAAACTTTTTTTTTTTTACTTTTTATTTACAAAACGTGGAGAGGTTAATTTTTAAATTTATTTTCTGACCGTCAAAGCGCCGTTTTTAGTCAGACAAATGCTTTCGGCTTCCTTTATTTTGAAATAATGATTTAAGGAATATATTGATACTGATTCAAATGAGGTTAGGGCCGGGCTTCCCGTGAGGTCGATGTGGATTGCATTATTAGGTATGCATAAACATATAATATAATGTTTGAAAACTCACCATAGTGAATGGCTGAATGCACTAATACACCGCAAAACGCACCACGTACCAAAAAAATGCATCATACTGAATGGTACATTTTCGAGCATTTTATGGTGCATTTATGTGTACCTAATAGTACGTAACCGCACGGGAAGCACTGTCCACACAGGAACTTGACCCTACGGGTTTAATTATATGATAAACAACAGATTGACATGCCCTACTCAAGAGCCATTAGAGAAGGTAAATTGTGTGTCGTAATGTTAATGTAAATATACCATTTTTGGCATGGGAGCCTAATAATATTAGGTATATATAATACAATCGGATATACCATTTTTGTGTTATTCTTGATAATTTTGGCGCCTATACTGATTGGTATATATAGGAGAAAATTCTTATATTTATAAACATTGAACCTATTTAATTTAAAAATGTAAAGCTATATATACTATTATGGACCTACATGCTGTTTTGGCTGTAAGTTGACATTGATGCGAATTTTGCTTAAGAAAGTAAGCTAGCTAAGTGGCGTTTATGGCCACGGAGAGAGCATCACGTCAGGTGATAAAATGAAAAAGTTTGACATGCCCTGACCATCTCCAACTTCAATTCAATTCTTTATATTGGGGTGGGGCATTTTCCATTATATTTTCCTTCTCAAGTCTACATTAGGTATGGATTCTTCCATGTTTTCAAGTATATGCATAACTAAGCGTTACAGACACACCTTAACTGGTTAATCAATTTAAAAATCTGAATAACCTAATGAGGTAGTTCAAGTGGCAAGTGAGCTCTCTGTGTAAAAATTTTTTTTAGAAAAATTCGGGTTCAATTTTCATAAGTGACGATTTTCCCTGGACCAGCTCCCGTGCCTCCCGGAGAACGTGGGCTGAATAGTTGAGACAGTATAATGATACCCCTGATATTAGGTTTTGGTTTGGGAATATTTGTGGGTAGCCGCAATTGAGGGGAAAATGAGGAATATAATGAAAATCTGGAAAAAAAAATTATTGAGGAGTTTCAATTAAAGTATGGAATATAATGCAACTTTTTTGAGAGGGATCCACCGGCGACCAGCCGCCCTTGTGATTTCTGAAACCCATGAAAATTAGGGCGTTTTGTAAATAAGCATGCATAATGTCCACCTCATTATCTTTGACGGTTAGAAGAATAATTCAAATTCAAAATAAATTTAAAGATTTTAGGCTGTGAATGATTGGATTAGCTTGAAATTGCCGACTGCTATGTTTGACCGTTGACCGGGTTTTTTTGACAGTGATGTTCCTGCTGAGTTAGAAGGATTGAAGAATGAGCGGTGAAACTGTGGTTGCATGGCATGTTGTACTTTTCAGGTCTCTGCTTTTTCTTTCAAGCTTTCACTTTTCATATCTCTTTATTTATTTATGTAGTTATAATAATAATAATAATAATAATAATTATTATTATTATTAATATCTATATTTTCTGTTTGACACATGTGAATTCTATGGGTTGACAAAACCACATTCAATACCCTTCTTTAATTTACAAAAAAAAATAAAAAATTTAAAAAACATAATCATAATCACTTATTTAAAAGTGTGTTTTAGGTGACACTTATTGTCTTGTGATCTTACTCGGCAAATGACCACAAGAAGATAAACTAGCCTATATTGCTCATAGCACTCTAATCAAGAAGACCAATAAACAATTTTCACTTTTTATGGAGAGTCAAATTTAAAACTTTATTGTTGCCAATCAAGCCAATTGTCCGACCAACTTCTCGAGTTATGTAACTACTTTGTGCGGAAGAAATATTTTTTTTTGCCCCGCCCATATATATTAAAGAGGTTTAACTTAGACCTTGTGGAGGGAAGAGAATTTTTAGAAGACAAATTCAAATTACTTTTAGGGCAATAGAGATTATACAGAATGTTGTATATATGCAAAAAATAATTACTCGGTAAATATTTGTAAGTTCTAATAAATAGCCCATAAATAATGGTAAAAGGTATATGGATGAATATATTTAATTACGTGATAATAATAATAATAAATAATTTCAATCAAAATAAAACACCACACACAAATAGCCATTAAATAATGAGTCGAGCTTTGATATTAGTAGTTGAGCATGGATAGGTAGCTAGTAATATAGGTATAAGCTAATTATTATAATTTATAAGCACGTAACATGTTGCATACATTAATGTAATTGCTTAATCACCCATATTCACTAATCGCTTTTGAATGGACTAACCATTTATTCAAATGAAGTCATATGTAAAATTTGCATGATAAGTGTAGTTGCAGACTTGCAGTTATAAAGTTTAATGCTAAAACGCCCAAATGTAAAACACAAAAATGGGTCTATTGAGCATAAGTAAGGGCCAGTGGGTTGGGCCTATAGTTGAAAATCACAGTTTGAGCTGGTTGGGCAAATAATATTATTGTGGTCCTCATGGTGCCAATTATAAGATGAAACATTGTTAAATATTTAATTTTAATATATCAAATATTCATTTTTTTAATGTACCATAGGATATTTTTAGGTAGTATAATGTTTGATTTTTTTTTTTGGGTTTTTTGTTGCTTCTCTCAAATTTTATTGTTTTAAAAATAAATAAACCTTAACACCATGGAATAAACATTTGCAAAGCATTTGATATCAAATCTGAGTTGAAGCAAACTTTTGCGTACATTGGATGAAGTTAAAAGCAA
>CM008344.1:40920021-40930386 GCA_002525835.2 Ipomoea batatas
TATATATATATATTATGTTATGTGTCTATAATTACCATGTAATGTGCTTTCAATTTATTCATAGGTAGACAAACAATTAACTGTACATACAAAATGTGTCCAACTGTATGTACAGAATTTCAATATTATTTTTCGACCATAGTTCACAATACAAAATAAACCCTGGTACATTATATAATTTGCCAACTTCTTTGCAATTATGCTGAAACAACTTATTATATATCCAATCGTTTGGCTCGGGCTTGGACTATTGTTCTATTGTCGACCTCAAGGGTTGATGATTTATAGTGACGTGTCTTTATTTTGGCTTTGATAGGACAGGAGAGAAATCCAGTGTATCTAAATGGTCCAGTTCATGAATAAATTTCCTGGCAAATAAATGCTGTATCCACATGGAAGACTTGACTTGGTGGTATATATTCACAATTTCACACGTAGGTGGAAATTTGAAAAAAAAAATAATAATAATTATTCTCTCGAAATATTCATGTGATTCAACTCACATGCTAGAAAATGTTTTTTAAATATACTCCTTGATACAGTAAAATGCGGAATCGTATAAAAGACGGTTGTATTAACTTCAAAGGGTGTAAGCTCGGTAGGTCGGGCAGTGGGCCTGCTACTCTCCGAGCGTAGTTTAGACCTATTAGTTACAATCCAAAAAGTAACATCTCTCTTCAATAAATGCGATATTTATAGGTGATGAAAGAGGACAATTTTCGCTACCCCGGTATAAAGAACACGTGGTAAACATGCATCAGCCTAATGCCGGGCGGAATCATGGCCACGCACGTGGCGGGCCTGATAAAACAGTTTCCAGGATCCGACCGCACGTGGCGGGCCTGATAAGACAGTTTCCAGGATCCGACCGCCCGAGCATTAGTATAACCCTCCGAACGAAGCAAAGACGTAGGAGAGATCATGGCCTGAGCAGTGGACTCTTATCCGACCTCCCGACCTAATAACTTAGGTTGGACAGGATTGGCCTGGTCTAGGCCAGTAAGAGGGCAATAATCCGACCGTCTACGTATCTTTCCCGGGTTTAATCCCTATCACTCCTTTTCACATCTGATGGATATATTAGGAAATGGACCGGAGAAAATCGACTCGGAAGAACGGAGCAAGGAAGACCCGAGCGGACCCGAACCCGGGTCAAGCTCCATGCTTGACCCGAGTCACCTAGGCCACGACCCAAGGCTTGGGGCTGAGCCCAGGTCGGCCTTAGTGCTGAGCTCATGCAAGCCTTGGTGGCATCGACCAGGACACGATTGAATAAGTTAGCAATTATTAATCCAATAACCCTAAAGGACACGATTGAATAAAGAACCATATTGTATTAAGGCAATAAACAATTACGAGCAATGTCTTAGCATAGGTAAATTCAAGTATTGCAAATTTAGCTTCTAATGAAAGAGATAAAATAAACAACAAAGAAATTTATGAATATAGAAACCCCTTTTACTTTACAAAGAAATATTGATTACAAGCCTTCATGAGATGTTAAGTTTTTTTCCCTAAGAGTGGTTGAAACCCCCGCAAAAGTTCTTCAGTCATTTTCTTGAAGTGTTAGGTCAAAACGCCACTTAAATAGAGATTCGTGATCATTGACATGCCGCATATATGGCCATGACATGTCAAAAGGTGTGTTACAATATGTTGCACCAAGTGACATGGCCTTGTCTCTGAGCATGTCGATTTTTGCCTGATTCTTTCTCCATATTTTAGTATGACTATCTCAACACTTTGAACACAAAAAACTGTAGAGAGTCATCTTAACTTTCCATGAACACTCTAATCATCACAATTAGACTTCGTATGAAAGAGATAAGATCAAAACACTATCAGCATGTCGCAAGGTTGTGTTCATGTGCGTGTCGAAATTTGTCCGGCCACCATTTTGACCCTAATTATTTGTCCCAAATCTTTGAAAACTATGAACATAAAAGTCACAAGAGATAGTCTTAGTTTTCCATGGACACTAATCACTTTAATTGAATTTTATATGATTGAGATATGACCAAAATACTTACCGCATCTCACAGATGGCATATTTTATCACTTTTGCATAGAAATTCCTTTAAAAAAACAAATATTAATGAATTAAAGACTTTATTCAATAACTAAAAAAGATACATGCAAAATCATCATAAATATGATATTAGAAATAATTGTAATTAGTAAGCACTTATCAATATTCCATTGGCTGGTCTCCACCCTGTCTTGTCCATGAATTATGATGGTGTGTCACATTCTTGGTTTATGTGACTTTCATGCTGCTTTCTTTACCAAGATCGAAAAAAAAAAACAAAATAATACAAAAAGAAAAGAAGAAAAAAAGAAGAAGAAGAAAAAAGACATGCTTGAAAGATGGAAAGTTCAAGACCAATTCCTAATATATCAAAGGATTTGAATTTCAGGAATTAAAATGATGAAGATGATGACAAAATATATATTCTATCAGAATGCGAAAAATAGATAGTGTTTTAGTAACATAAATAGGATTTATTGAAAATATAAATACAAACTTTTGTGAGTTTCTCTAAATCAAATGCAAGAAGCATACAGATCTTCAAACAGAGTGAGTGCTCCATACAAATTCTTCATTCCCAATTTGCACATAATCAATCTGTGTAAATTATATCAGATTAGTGGAGGCCAAAACTTGATCAATTAGTACGATACAAAATTAAAAAGGCAAGTCTAAAAGATATTGTTTCACCAAAAAGAGACCAAAAAATGAAATAATACAGTAGTGGGGTAATTATACCTTTTTTGGGGTTTTTCTCAAAGGTGTCCCTCCGGCCGACAACCAAACGACTAATCCTCCCGTCCCAACGGTCAGCACACTTAGTGGTAGCGGACTGGCCAAATGGCTTAAGGGACGAGGTGCTGAGCCACCACACCAACCATGTTGGTTGGTAATTATACCTTTTATTGCTTCATCAAATCATCATATGCGTCTAAGCTTTCTTTGCGTCCTGACCAAATAGATCTTCATTTTCACATAGAGCCAATCTTTGGCATCACTCAAAAACTCATAGTAAGCAATTCTCCAAGAGTTTTTGAGCATCAAAGTGACTACAATTCCCCAAAAGCAGAGAGAGAACCCTAGCACCACTGATATATAAAACCCTCGGTCCAGAAAACTATCACCTTCTTGATAGTCATTGTTTTTGTTTTGTGGAGGAATATATGTAGAGCATTTGGGAAGTGGGTTCCCGCACAATCCAATATTTCCGGCATAGGAAGAAGCATTGAAACTTTGCAGCTGAGTGCCAGTTGGGATTTTACCCGATAAAAAGTTGTTCGACAAGTCAAGAACATCAAGATAATTCAGACGAGCAAGACCTATTGGAATTTCACCGGATAATTGATTCCTAGAAAGATCAAGAACTTCCAAATTTTCCAGCTGATAGATTGTCGAAAATATTTTTCCAATCAAATAATTTTTTGAAAGGTTCAAGGAAATTAATCCTCTGAGAGAAGAAAGTTCCCCAGGAATATGCCCAATCAATTGATTGCTCGAAAGATCAATGCTTTTTAAGAGTCCCAATTGCTTTCTATATTCTCTGTCTTGGTTTTTCCACTGAATCAAAATATTGTCTATGTAGGAAGTAAGTCTTCCAGCTGTGGTATCATTAAGATATCTTATAGTTTCTCCAATTGATCTACTATTTTTCATCATATAAGTGAAATTGTAGAAGCAACGTGGAATTTCCCCAGTCAATATGTTTCCAGAAAGATCCAAGATCTGGATGCTATTAAGATGACAAATACTTGAAGGCACTTTCCCATAAAACTTGTTATGCCGAAGACTAACAATAAGCAAATTTGTCAAAGATCCTCCCATCCAGGATGGAATTTTACCCACAAACTCATTTCCACCAAAATCCATAACCCTCAGTGATGTGCAATTTTGCAATGAGGAAGGTAATTCCCCAATAAATTTGTTATTTCGCAAGTGCAATGATTGTAGGCCAGATAGGGAGCCTAAAGAATATGGAACCTTCCCAGAGAAATTATTATTTGCAAGGTTAAGAATGAATAAATTATAAAGGCTATTATTCCAACAATTAGGAATCTCACCTGAGAGTTGATTATATGAAAGGTCAATAGAAGAAGTCTTGGAGCTAATTATTGAACACAAGAAATAAATTGACCCAACAAACTTATTATTAGACAAATGAAGTATAGAAATATATTTGGGATTTATGGATATTGGGCCCCAAAAATTATTAGAACTCAAATCTAAGACTCTAAGAAAAGAAGACTCATTTTGTAAACAAGGCAATCTCCCACCAATCTTGTTGTATGACAAATTCAAGTACTCGTAACCCATGGAGAAGTTCCAAAACCAATTGGGTATTATATCAGAAATATCACTTGAAGAAATATCAAGTTCACCTATATTATTCGGAGTGTGCAGCCATTTTGGAAATTGAGGTCCTATTTTACAGTTTGCTAAAAATAAGCCGTAAAGTTGAAAAGGAGGAACCCAATAACTACTCATGTTGAAAGATAGGGCTACATTAAAGGACAAATCCAACTCTCGAAGTTCGGTAAGGTTTGAAAAGTGGGCTTCAGTTACAACTCCTTCCAATGAGTTTGATGAGGCATACAACCTAATAAGCTTTGACAGCTTGCCTATAGTTTCTGGTAAGCCCCCTTGTAATTGATTTTCAGAAAGACCTAGCACTCTCAAGGACAAAGCATGTGATAGATCAGGAATTTGTCCTGTAATTTGATTGTCAGAAAGATCTAACACTCTTAAGGACAAAACATGTGATAGATCAGGAATTTGTCCTGTAATTTGATTTCCATAGAGATATAATTCTCTTAAGGACAAAGCATGTGATAGATTAAGAATTTGTCCTGTAATTTGATTTTCAGAAAGATCAAGCACTCTTAAGGACATAACATGTGATAGATCAAGATTTTGTCCTTTAATTTGGTTGAAGGACAAATCTAAATATTCCAGACTTGAAGGTAGTTGGAAGATTGATCCATTCAGCTGGTTGTATTGTGCGTGCAATTCTCTCAAAGATGAAAATCTAGTGCTGATGATATCTGTAGGGAGTTCACCAATGAGTTCATTCCAAGATAAGTCTACAATTTGTAGAGACTTCCCTACACCCTTGGATAACTTGAGCAAAAGTTCACCAAGTGATTCATTTAATTGATTATCACTCAAAGATAAAATTCGTAGATGTGTTAAATTCCAAAAAGATTTTGAAATTTCATCCGTGATAATAAAATCAAGATAAAGGTTCTCAAGAATTTCCATGTCTCCAAATGCATGATCAGGAATGGTATCTGCAAAGTAATTTCCTGACAGGTTGATGGTAGTGAGTTTTTTGCTTGCATTGCGCAACAAGTGGAATACCGAAGAAGTATTGATATAGCTGTAAGAAAAATCAACAACGGAAAGAAATGGAGAAGAAGAATTAAGTGAGAATGGCCAAAATCCATGGAGTTCGCAATCTGGCAACTGTAATTCCTCGAGGAAAGGAGGGAGGGTGACACTGGTTTTTGATGACTCAATTAAATCAATGTCAAAATAACTGAGATAAATGGATCTTAGAGAGGAAAGAAGAGAGAGCCATTCAAGATTTTTTATTTTCAACTTCAAATAATATCCAGAAATATTTAGAACCTGAAGATTGGTAAGGTTCCCAAGTTGCGGAGGAATTGTACCACTGAACCCGGCATCCATAAGACTCAAGACACGTAATTTCTTAAAGGAACCAATAAATTCGGGGATACGACTCCCTTGAAAATCATTACCACTGAGGTCCAGATAATTCAAATGCTTCAGTTCAAGTAGAGATGGACTAACCTTGTGACCACTCAGTTGTCCAACAGGGTCACCATACTCATCTAAGTGGGCATGAAGATCAAGCACGGTTACATGACCAGTGGTGTTGTTGCAGTGAACACCCCACCAATTGCAACAATCATCATCATTTCCCCAAGAAGACAGAAGTCCACCATAGTCATCCTCATCAAGGCCTTGTTTGAAATCCAGAAGAGCAAGCCTCTCCCTCTCAATACACCTTATCGTGTTGTTTTTGACTGCAACACTTTGTGTGAAAGCAGAAGAAGAAGAAGAAGAAGACAAGCAAACAAAAAGGAAAAGGTAAAGAAAGGGGGGAAGTAGCGTAGTAGTAGTAGTAAACAACATTCTCGTAGGTTGTAGGAATAATATTATTTTTGAGAGCAATAGCATGATGGATAGATGCTTTATGAAATCTTGCAGTGGGAGGGAGAACAACCAAACTAACTCTATATATATATATATATATATATATATATATATATATATATATACTGTAATGTAATTTCCAGAGCATTTAGGCTATGTTTGGCAAACCTAGCTGAAAAGGTAGCTGAAAGCTTAAAAGTAGCTGAAAACTGAAAAACTATAAGCTCGAAGCTGAAATATGAAAAGCTGTTATGCTTAAAAGTGTTTGGTAAAATTAGCTTTTTGATAAGCTGATAAATGTAAAAAGACTAAAAAGAACATCTTCATACAATTTAAATAATTTTAAATTTAAATAGATTTGTTTATATATTAAAATATAAAATAATAAAATCAATATATTTAAATAAAATATAAAGTAAGAACACATATTTGAAAATATAAAAAGTAAAAAAAAAATATTTATAATTCATAAGATTAGTTCATAAAAAAATTAATGTTCAAACATAAATATCAAACTTAAATTACAACCGAACATAATGAAAAGAAAATGTCAAAAGGGTTTTAATTTAGAGAGGTAAAGGATATCATTTATTTAAAATAATAAGGATAAAGATGGAAAAAAGTTAAAAAGCTACTAGCTTATTTTGAAAAGCTACCCCAAATAGCGTTTCAAAATAAGCTATTATTTTAAACTACTAGCTTATTTTGAGAATATTACCAAACCGAGCTTATAGCTTATTAGTAGCTTAAAATAAGCTATAAGCTCCTAAATAAGCTCTGCCAAACAGAGCCTTAATTTTGTTACATTCAAGGACAGCTACCTCATTAATGAGAATGAGTGGATTTATAAATTAATTGGTCATTCTGTATGTTTAAATTAATATAATTTTTATTTTGAATTTTATTAATAAAATAGTTTATAATATTTTAAAAATTAATTAAATAAGTTTACATTCACAAATCTTGATTTGTTTTAATTTTCTTTAAATTTTAATCCCAACAATGATGTTTTAAGAGTTTGGTTAGAGGAGTGTTTGGAAATTATAAAATTTCATGGAAAGAAGATGAACACGTACTATAGATAAATAGCAAACAAAGACTTGACTCAATAATTATTTTATTTAATTTCAAGACTAATTCATTATAAAGCAAAATTTGATATAAGGTACCCTACATAATTTATTATAATGAGAAATTGTTAGAATATCATATAATATTTTGATAATTTATTTATTTATTTTCACTATATAAATTTTATAAATAATATAATTATTGAATATATGTTACTATCCGTGTATTGCATGAGTGACATTCTAGTTTTATTAAAAAAAAAAAAAAAAAAAAAGTAGTGTAAAGACTTTGACTTATATTGTAAAAAATTTAAAAACAAAAATATTGGAAAGGAATTTAAAAAGCGAGAGTTAAAAAATGTATTTTTCAAATGAACAATAGAAAATGCAAAGCGAAGATAGGGCTTGTAATTGTTCTCATATATAAAATATTGCGAGTAGATGTTAGTTTAACATGAATATGAATACCTTTTTTTTGTTGAAAAAAATATCTTGTGATCATAATTAATTTTGAGTACTACTGACTCTGTTATAGGGGTGTAAACGAGCCGAGTCGAGCTCGAACCTAGAGTAGCTTGAGCTTGAGCTCGTTAAGGAAGGCTTGGCTCGAGTTCGAACTCGAGCTCGATCAAGCTTGAAATTTGATGCTCGAGCTCGAGTTCGGCTCGAGCAGCTCGAGTTCGAGCTTGAATTTGAGCTCGAACTCAAGTTCGAGTTCGATTTTGAACTCGAATTTAACTTGTTTGATTTTAAATTCATGTTTCAGTTAAAAATAAACTATAATATTATGTGTGTGTGTGTGTGTGTCTATATATATATATATATATATATATATATATCGACTCGATTATTAAACGAGCCGCTCGAACTCGAATTTGACCGAGCTCGGCTCATTTACACCCCTACTCTGTTAGATCATAATTAATTTTAAACATTAACAAACAAATAAATAGTATATTGCAATACAAACAAAAAAATCTTGGTGTTAGAAAATCTTTTCACAATATGACCCTTTTGACACGCAACTACAATATACAATATAATGACCCTTTTGACACGCAACTACAATATACAATATAATGACCCTTTTGACACGCAAATTTTATGCACTACAGTAGTATGACCCTTTTCACACTGCACGCAAATTCATCATATTTAATTTTAGGAGTTAATTTATTTTTTTATTCTAAATTTATAGGTAACAATTTAAAACATGAATTTGACCCACCATTCACTATAAACAAAATTTTTATATCTAAATCTAATTCATTTAAAACGGATATGAGCGGGTAATATGGATTATATGCAAATTTTCATATTTATGCTTGTTGACTAACATTTACAAATAGTAGAAAAATTTCTTCCATTATATTTTTTGAAAGAAATTAAACTTACAAAATGGTGTAAAGACTTTACTAAAAACAAAGTAAACTTACAAAATGGTGTAAAGACTTTATTAAAAAGAAATTAAACTTACAAAGTGGTGTAAAGACTTGACATGACTTGATGATCTATTTAAATTGAAGACTTTGAATTTGATTTTGATTTAAATATAATTATGGAAATTTATGAAACAAAAATGAGCAAATACCAATCATAGAAATTAACATAGAAGTATATAGTATATGATGATTGATGAATAACTACATTCGGTAAAATCATAGACGTTTGGGAAGAATGACCAGGGATCGAGTCTCATCAACGATAGTGTGAGTGTAACCTTTCAAAGTGATGAGGGGGCTCCTTATGCGTAGTAATTAAGCAAAGGTCTAGCCTTTGTGATTCGGTTGAGTTATCATGATTTACATCATTTCAAATGCTTTGTCGGGTCGGGGCCTGGGTCCTTGGGGTTGGGAATTCAACATTTTGGGGAGAATAAAAGTTGTGATTAAAATGAGGCAAAATTATTTGTGAGAAATTAAATGTGAAAAAAATCAATAAATTCAATAATTGATGAGATCTTGGTCTTGCAGGCTCGGGACGCTAGAAGTATCAAAATGATTTATTTTAATTAAATAATTATAGTTTATTATTATTATTATTGTTGTTGTTGTTGTTGTTGTTGTTATTTTCTAAAAATCTTATGGGCAAAAAAAAAAAAAACACTCAAAGCTTTATGTCTTATCACAATTATATTTCAATATTTAAAATTTGATTTCTTAAAAAATATAAATTTTTATGTTTTGAGACAATTATTTAAAGATTTTAAAATTTTAAAAATTAATATTACTTTTTTTTTTTGTATTTTCTAACAAATATTAATTTCCAATCTAACTTGGTTTTCTTGAGTTTGTGCATAAATTATTTAAAAAAAAATTTACAATATAACATCATTAAAAATATAATTTATCAAAATATCTGCTTTACACAACTAAAAATTCAAAATTGAATTATTTTAAAGAACATTTTACACATATAAAAAAAACATTTTCAAATATTATATTCACAAATGAAGAGAGAATTTAATTATTTTTAAGATTATATACTACAATTAGATATAATTGTCATAAAAAAAAATGTTTGAAGAATTTTGATTTATTTAGTTAAGAGTTGAGTTGATGGTGTATTGTGGAAATTTGGAAAAAGAAAATACTTTGGCATTGATGTTGGTTCGCTCCATGATTAAATTTTATTCAAAAACTTATAAAATGGTGTAAAGACTTGACTTGAAGTTGTATTTACATGGAAGACTTTGTCATTGACTTATATTGTGGAAATTTAATTTGAAAACAAAAATTGGAGAGTGTGATGAAATATTATATTTGATAAAATCCTAAAAGTTATGGTTAAAATGTGATGAAAATTATTGAAAAATTAAATATGAAAATTCAATGATTAAGGCGGGTAACATTTGCTAATCATATTATTCAGAACTAAAATGATTAAACGCTAATAATTGATGGGTTACATTGTACTATTTTCAATAATAAATTACTTATGCTTATTTGTTAATAAATTTATTATTTGAATTTAATTAACAATGGAGACAGTTGCCCCCCTCTCCACCCACCTCACTCCTTATGTATAGAGGACCTAGCCTTTTGTGTGTGTGTGTGTATATATATATATATATATATATATATATATATATAT
>CM008344.1:40939421-40949820 GCA_002525835.2 Ipomoea batatas
AGTTTAGCATCAGTTTTCACAACGACCACATCCCAACCATGAGTTTTTAGCTTCTTATGTTCGAACAACGTTGCCCTTTATTCTTATGTTGCTTTTTCAATTAATGCCACTAGGGCTTTAATGTCGTCTTTTACTCATTGCTCAGTTAGTTATGTACCCAGGTCTTCGAATCTAGGTGCACACACGCTTGCTACTTCGGCCTTTTTACAGGCTGACTCTTTGTATTGGGATTCTATCCCGCAAGACTCCATTTCGGCATTATTTTAATCTACCACTATTTGATTTTAAAAAAAATTGTATTTTCTTCACAAAATTGTAAATGTAGAACAATTAAACCCAATAACATTAATAATTAGAATGAAGATGATGATGATGATAATACATTGTCTTAGAACATGAGAAACATATGGGATTCTAGTAACATATATAAATAGAAATTATTTATATAAAAAAAACGATACAAACTTTTTCTAAAACACAGCTGGAGGAAAGAAAGGTACATAGCTTCAAACAGAGTGCTCCATCCAAATGGTGTGTGATGTTGCACGTATTATTCATTAATCAATCTGTTTCAAGTATGTCAAATTCAGGCAAAGACTTATCATCAATTCAATAATCACGATATAAAATGAAAGGGCGAGTCTAACAATTTTATATAGTTTAAAAGATACTCTTTTACCAAAATAAAATAATACACGAGTCAAGTAATTATACCTCTTGTTACTCATTCATCAAATCATCATGTGCACCTAAGCTTTTGTTGTAGCCTGCCCAAATATATTTTCACTTTCACATAGAACCAATCTTTGATATCATTCAAGAACTTATAGTAGGCAATTCTCCATGAGTTTTTGAGCACCAAAGTTACCACAATTCCCCAAAAACTAAGAGAGAACCCCAATACCATCTATATGTAAAACCCCCTATCCATAAAACCATCACCTTCTTGATAATCATTGATTTTACTTTGGGGAGGAACATATGCTGAACATTTGGGAAGTGGGTCTCCACACAGTCCAATATTTCCCGCATAGGAAGAAACATTGAAGCTTTGTAGTTGAATGCCGGTTGGAATTTTGCCTGATAAGAAGTTGTTGGACAAATCAAGAACATCAAGAAAATTCAAGCGAGCAAGACCTATTGGAATTTTACCAGAGAGTTGATTTTTGGACAAATCAAGGACCTCTAAATTTTCCATTTGATAAATTGTTGGAAATATTTTTCCAGTCAAACGGTTATTTGAAAGGTTCAAGGAAATTAAACCCTTTAGAACAGAAAATTCCTTTAGTCAAACGGTTATTTTTTAGGAGTCCCAATTGCTTCCTATATTCTCTCTCTTTGTTTTTCCATTGAATCAAAATATTATCTATATAGTAAACAATTTCTTGAAATGAGGTGGCATCAAGACTCCGGATGGTACTCCCAATTGAACTGCTATTTTTCATCAGATAAGTAAAATTATTGAAGCATTGTGGAATTTCCCCATTCAACTTGTTTTCAGAAAAATCCAATATTTGAATGCTATTGAGATGACAAATACTTGAAGATATTTTCCCATAGAACTTGTTATGCCGAAGGCTAACAATGACCAAATTTGTTAAATACATGCCAATCCACGATGGAATTCTTCCCGTAAATTTATTTCCTCCAAAGTCCATAACTCTCAATGATGTGCAATTTTGCAATGAAGATGGCAACTCCTCGGTAAGGTTGTTATTTCGCAAGTGTAATGATTGAAGTCTAGATAGGGAGCCCAAAGACAATGGAACCCTCCCAAAGAAGTTGTTATTTGCAAGGTTGAGAATGGACAAACTAGAAAAAACACCCGCATCCCAACAATCAGGAATTTCACCTAAGAGTTGATTATTCGAAAGGTCAATAGAAAGAATAGAAATAAGAGGCCATCTTGTACTTTCACACAAGAAAGAAATTGACCCAACAAATCTATTATTTGAGAGATGAAACACAGGAACTTCTCCAACAAATGTGGATATCGGACCCCAAAAGTTATTAGAACTCAAATCAATTACTTGTAAATAAGAAATCTCCATTGACAAATCAGGGAGCCTCCCCTCAATCTGGTTGTACGACAAATTCAAGGAATTGTAATTCTGGGAGGAGTTCCAAAACCAATCGGGTATTACATCTAAAATACCACCCGAAGAAAAATCAAGTTGAACTATTTTACTTTGAGTTTGCAGCCATTTTGGAAATTGAGGTCCTATTTTACAGTTTGCTAATATTAGATCATATAGCAAAAATGGAGGAACCCAATTACTACTCAAGTTGAAAGACAAGGCTACATTAAAGGATAAATCCAAGGATTGAAGTTTGGAAAGGTTTGAAAAGTGAGCTTCAGTTACAACTCCTTCCAATGAGTTTGATGAGGCAAACAATTTTTCAAGCTTTGATAACTTCCCAATTGTTTCTGGTAAGCCCCCTTGTAATTTATTTCCAGAGAAATCTATCACTCTTAGGGATGGTGCATGTGATAGATCAGGAAAATATCCTGTAATTTGATTTCCAAAGAGATGTACCTCTCTTAATGATGAAAAATGTGATAGATCTGGAAATTGCCCTGTAATTTGATTCTTGGACAAATCGAGATACATAAGATCACATTCCTGTTCAGGGCATTTCATGTCTTGAAGCAACCCTTTGATTTTGTTACCAGATAAATCTAAATATTCAAGGCATGAAGGTAGTTCAAAGATTGATCCATTCAACTGGTTTTCACTTGCGTACAATTCTCTCAAAGAAGGAAATATGGCACTTATATTTGCGGGGAGTTCACCAATGAGTTTATTCTTGGTCAAGTCCAAGGTTTGTAAATGAGTTAAATTCTCAAAAGATTTTGGAATTCCATCCATGAAAGAATTTAAACGAAGATTAAGGCTCTCAAGAAATTTCATGTCTCCAAATGAGTCAGGTATAGGACCAGTAAAGTTATTTCTTGATAGATCGATGCTAGTAAGTTGTTTACTAGCATTGCTCAAGAAATGGAATACCGAAGAAGAAGAAGTGAGAGTGTTTTCAGAAAAATCTAAAACAGAAAGTAATAGAGAAGATGAATTTAGTGTGAAAGGCAATGTTCCAATGAGTTGACACCTTGGCATCTGTAACACCTCAAGCAAAGGAGGGAGGGTGACACTTGTTTCTGGTGACTGATCAGTTAAATCAATCTCAATATCATCCAGATAAATGGATCGTAGAGAAGAAAGATGAGAGAGCCATCCAAGATTTTTTATTATCAAATCGGACGCAGTGATATTTAAAATCTGGAGATTGGTAAGGTTTCCAAAGTGGGGAGGAATAGTACCAGAGAAATTGGCATACATGAGTTTCAGGACTTGTAAGGTGTCAAAGGAACCAATGAATTCGGGGATACGACTCCCTTGGAAATCAATATAACTAAGGTCCAAATAACTCAAATGCCTTAGTTCAAGTAGAGATGGACTAACCTTGGGGCTTCTCAGCTGTTGATGAATTGGGTAACCATAATCATTTAAGCGGGTAGGATGAAGATCAAGAACGGTTATGTGGCCAGTGTTGTTGTTGCAGTGAACACCCCACCAATTGCAACATTCATCATCACTTCCCCAAGAAGACACAACTCCATCCTCATCCACGAGGCTTTGTTTGAAATCCAGAAGAGCCTGCCTCTCCCTCTCAACACACCTTATCATCATATTCTTTTCAGCTGCAACTCTTTGTGTAGACAAGCAAACAAAAATTACAAGGTAAAGCAAGGGGGGAAGTGCAGTAGTAAACAACATTTTGATCATAGGTTGTAGGTATGGTTTTGAAAGCATGATGGACAGATGGACGATTTAGTAAGCAGTATAGTATAGGCTGTATAGTATATGAAATCTTGCAGTGGCTGGGAGACACAAACTAACTCTATTATGTATATATACTGTAATTTCGTGAGCATTTTGGTTGGACTAAAGGGCAGCTCATTATTTAGCTCCCCTTAATTTTTTTTTTGGGATCCCCTCGCTAGATTGTAGGCAATTCTAATGGGTGAGATAACTGACCTAGAAATTTAAGGTTGCTCCATACTAAAGTCAAGTATCGAACTCTTACTTTGATTAAGGATGAATGAGATAATTCATTAATGAAATGTGTGTATGTAGGGCCTCTTAAATTTTCTTTTTTTTTTTTAATTAAAAAAAAACTTAGGTGATCTTAAATTTGCCGAACTAATCCACTAATCCCTAAGCTCACAGGATCCGGGACCCAATCTAGACATTCCATTATCTTTGGGTCTTTTTTCCATACATATTTTTAGTACTCCCACCTCTGGTCATGGCCTTTAAGTCAAGCGACGAACCAATTTTGCTAAGCCATAGGAAACTAAAATTTCCTTCCTTATGTCACCCATGTGACTCTATTTAATAGGTCACTTTAGTGTTTAATTAAAAATATATAGGGTCAGCTAATTCATGACACTTAATGATTATAATTTATAAGTCACATGCATCATGGACGGAAATATTAGAGGAAAAATTTAGAGAGAAAAATAATACTTTTCATATAAATATTATCGTTTTTACAGAAAAATAAATAATTAGGCCTAAATTTTTATATGTAATTTAACTAAATCATGTTTCGGGTGTGTTTGGTAACCCGTAAAATAACTTCCGAAAAATATTTTTAGAGTTTTGGGTGTTTGGCAACGTCCGGAAAATGCGGTCAACGGAAAATTTTTTCCGTTGACCAAGAAAAATCAGTTCATTTTTCCGGAAAATGACTTACGTAACTTTTTTCTGTAAGTCATTTTCCGGAATCGCAAAAAATGGTCGTTTCGCATGTTCTTGGCCAAAAGCAAGCCATATCACCCATGGCCGGAAATGGACCAAGGAAACCATCGGTTCTACGTTTTTTTTTTTTTTTTAATTCTAATTTTTTTAATAAATAACATTATTTTAATATTATTATTATTATTATTTTATATTTTAAATAAAATAATTACAATGTTTAATTATACAATTTTATCTATTTTCCAGAGAATGAACCAAACACACAAAGACAGTTTTTCAAAATACATCCAAACACAGGAAATGAAACTATTTTATGAAAAATGACTCATTTTTCAGAAAACATCTAGAAGTCATTTTCCTACTCATTGGAATTGATAATTATAAACCAGGAGGATTAGAATTAAAATTTAAAAGCATTTTTTGGTGTTTATTTGCTCACGACCCCAACATCAGTCGCAAGCTACGCACAGAAATGTCAATCATAGCTCGGACTATTATTCTATTGTCGAGTCTTGAGAATCGGTGATATTAACCTCAACATACAGCATTATAAAGGAGGGTATAATTTCATTATAATATAGTAATACATTTGCGGACAAGTGTCCTTGTTTTGGCTTTGATGTAGGACAGGAGAAGAAAAATCCTCACTCAATGAATAAATTTCCTTCAAAACTTTGACTAAATGGTGTTTCCACATGGAAAACTTGACTTAGCGGTGTACGTATATATTGACAATTTTACACAGAGATGTTGTGGAAATTTGATAAAAGAAAATCAATTATCCGAAAACATTCAACCCTCGTGTTAGAAATTTTTTTTTTTTTTCAAATATTATCCTTTTCACACATACTCATGAATTCTATGTATGTCTATACAATTTTCTTTTTAATTAAAAGCATAATGTAAATACATTTGCGGACATGTGTCATCCTTAGTTTGGCTTAGATGTATGACAGAAGAAATCCTGAATGGGATATCTGAAAGTTATATTCAAAAATTATAAAACAAGAATTCTTACATTTTCTTCTTTCTAAATTTACATACGTTTAATTTACAGTTAAAAAATGGTCCATTTTGATATAGGAATAGGAGTTACAGTTTATGATGCTGAGAAGGAACAAAGAATGTGTAAATTTATAACCTAATAGTAAAATTGTTAAACTGTTTAACATTGTTAAATCATAATGGACTGTTTAACATTGTTAAACTGGGTCTATAATAAAAGTCCCACCCATGCCACGTTGATGCAAATATTATACCATGCCTCAGGGCTCATATTGTGAGTTGTTATTGACTTATTGCATGGATCATGTTCACACAGTACAATTGTGTGAACCAAAAATAAAAAGTATATTATTTGTGTACATAAAGAATATTATTTGAAAGTATATATTATTTGAGTACTAAAAATATATTATTTTGTATACTATAAAATAATGTACATTCAGTACACAAATAATATACTTTTAATATATTAAAAATGTATCTTATAATCAGAGAAAATATATTATTTGAGTACTAAAAGTACATTATTTTTTTTCTTAAAAAAAGAACATTATTTTATATATATTAAAAGGCCTTGTTAAATTAGTTTCTCATGATTTAAAGGTTTACCCTTTAATTTATAATAAATTTATACTTCTATAATATTAATAAAAACAAAATCCTCAATTTTAACTACCCACCCAAAACACTTCTATACTATTAAGATTTGCCTAATATTGTAAAAAATGGTAATGCCCGCAATTCCTATTCGTACTACAAGATTAAACTATGTTAATACAATTACTAATACAATATATACTTTTCTACTTTCCTATTCGTAAAACAAATATAGATTAAAATTACTAATCGTAATAATACATTACATATATTTCCCTGCAACGTAATCTATACTACTAATAAAAACAAAATCCTCAATTTTATCTTTCCGCCCAAAACACTACTATACTATTAAGGTTAGTCTAACATTGTAAAATATTGTAATACAATTCTTATTCGTACTATAATTGTACATTAAACTATGAAAATACAATTCCTAATACAATATTTTTTTCTATTTTTTATTCGTAATACAATTATAGATTAAAATTACTAATCGTAATAATATATTACATATATTTCCCTGCAACGTAATATATATAATCTATAATATTAATAAAAAACAAAATCTTCAATTTTATCTTTCCCCCCAAAACACTCCTATACAACTAAGGTTTGCGTAATATTGTAATATCTTGAAATACATAATTTATTATAATAAGAAATTGTGGCCATGTTTGATAAATGGTTGTTAGTTGATTTGGTTAAAGGGTACTGTTTGGTATAATTTCTTTTCTAAAAAAGCTAATTGAAATAGTTGCTTTGAGTGGCTTTTATCACCCTTTTCGCACGCAAATTCATCATAGTAAATTTATTTATTTTTTTTCTAGATTTATAGATAACAATCTATTTTTAGTCTTTTTTTTTTTCTTTTCAGAACACTCTCCTTTGGTTCAAGTATTATTGTGGCATGGCCATTTTTGGTCTTCTGTCAACAAAATCGTTGAATTGTTGTTAAATACAATGACATTTTTTAACTTTTTAAATACAAAGTAGGTTGACCCGCTATATTTGTATTTTTATTTTGTTGGAAAAATATTCATAATTGAAGACCTAAGTGCCCTTATATTTTTACAAAATTTAAATTGTTTTATTGATGGGGGATTAAAATGATCATGTCATAATAATACTAAGACTAAATGAGAATGTTTTGAAAAAAAAAAAAAAAGAATTAAAAGTGAATTCTCACCTATAAATTTAATAACAAAAATAATTAACTTTTAATTTTAGTCAAAATTTTACCAAATGCTGATGCGAAAATGCAGAATGTTGTCATTAGTTAATTTAGGAAGTGCTCTTTTTAAAATCAACTAATAACAAGAAGTCATAATTATATTTTCAAAAAATATAATTTATCAAAATATCTGCTTTACACAACTAAAAATTCAAAAATTCTTTTAAAGGACATTTTCCAAATTTAAAAAAAAAAAACATTTTCAAATATTATATTCACAAATGAATACCTAAATGAAGAGAGAATTTAATTATTTTTAAGATTATATACTACAATTAGATATAATTGTCACAAAAACAAAATGTTTGAAGAATGGCAAAAACTTCTGTGAAACCGTCTCACCATGAGACGTGTCGGGTCGGGTCGAAGTGCAAATGTAACACTTATATGCAGAAATGTCGTACTTATATGCTCAAATGTAATACTAATCAGGAATAAAATTTTTGTTACTTATAAGGGTAAATGTAATACTTTTAAGGGAAAATACAATACTTTTACATTTCGATTTAAAAGTATTACTTTTTTCCTCAAAAGTATTATATTTGCCCTTATAAGTAAGGGACACTTATCAACATTACTTATTATGAAAAATGTATTATTTTTTCTCTTATAAGTAACAAAAATTGTATTCTTGATTAGTGTTATATTTGAGCATATAAGTATGACATTTGCACATATAAGTATGACATTTGCATGGTGCTTTGACCCGACCCGACTCGGCATTGACGTTGGTTCACTCCATGATTAAATTTTATTCAAAAACTTATAAAATGGTATAAAGACTTGAGTTGAAGTTGTATTTACATGGAAGACTTTGACATTGACTTATATTGTACGTGGAAATTTAATTTGAAAACAAAAATTGGAGAATTTGATGAAATATTATATGGTTAAAATGTGATGAAAATTATTGAAAAATTAAATATGAAAAACAATGATTAAAGAGGGTAGCGTTTGCTAATCTTGTTATTTTGAACTAAAATGATTAAACGCTAATAATTGATGAGTTAAATTGTACTATTTTCAATAATAAATTACTTATGCTTATTTGTTACATGTTAAACTTTTAATAAATTTTTTTATTTGAATTTAATTAACAATATTGTTTATAATATTCTAATTAAAAACTTAAATAAGTCTGTATTCAAAAATCTATTTTTTTTTCCAAATTTCGACAATGATGTTTTAAGTGGTGGTCAGAATCGGTGGCTAGGACTAGAGGATATTTGGAAATTAAGAACTTTCATGGAAAGAGAATGTATAATAAGTGATGGATTTAATTAATCTGGGTTGCTCGAATCAATAAACCCGATAAGATTATAGGGGGTATGACAAGTAACGGATCAAAGCTCACCTCGGGGGTGATTATGTATATTGAATAATGGATAAAGCTATTACAAGATTGGTAATAACAAGACAAGAATGTCGTTAGGACAAAGTATGAAGATGATGTCTCAATAGGACAATGTTGCATGTTTTTATACTTGTTCCTAGGCCTAACCGCTTGGAGAGAACCACTCTAACGGCCTAGGACCGAGTCTTGTGCCGAGAAGACCGCGTCAAACCGGGACCCCGAGGGCGTGGCCGAGCCCGGGGCTCGGCCAAGACGACCCCGGGGTCGACGCATGGGCCGGAGTTGCCCTTGAGTCGACCCCGAGGGGTCAAGCCATGGGCCGGAGTCGGCCAAGTCGACCCCGAGGGGTCAACTTGGGCCCCCTACGGCCTAGTCGCGTGGGCTCGGGTTGACCCCCTATTTTCGCTCCGGGCTGACCCGTGGTAGACCCGGGTTGTATTTATCCATCAATAAGTAAGACTCAATAATTTTTGTATCCAAACAGTATTAGAGTAACCTCAACAGTGAGATTAAAAAAATAATAAAAATTGAGAAAATATAGAGATTGTTATTGTTTAGGCGCTAAGAGGTGCATGTCAGCATGTGGCCGCTGGATGTGACTTATGCTTTCAGCGCTAACAGAGTAGTTTTATCTTCTTTTTTTTTTCCCTATTGCGTGACTACTTACGAAAAAAAAAACTCTATCTTGTAGAATATACTCTCAAATTTTCTATATCATCCACCTAATAAAAATCCACCCAATTTTTTTTTTAAAAAAAAAAAACAAAATTTCCTATATATTGTGATTGTTCTTAAACAAGTGTATCAATAACCTCAATATTGGTTGTACTCATAGGGCCCTTTCTCTATATGTTACGGTACTCGTAAAATTGGTATTTTTTTAAAGAATAAAATGATTTAATTTTTTTTTTGAAAATAAAATGATTTAATTTTAATTACATCATTATAGTAAATAAAATGGATTCTAAAATTATTATTATTATTATTATTATTATTATTATTATTTCTAAACAGAAAATTTTATAATTCCCTTATTTTTAAAACATAAATCTGACCCATTACCCACAGCAAGCAATTATTTATTTATTTATTTATTATTTTTACATCTAAATCTAACTCATGTAGGACAGATAGGAGCCGCGGGTAATATGGGTTATATACTTATATATATATGTAAATTGACTTCAGCTCAAATGCGATCACATCTTAACGTGCGATTGGTGCGATCGCTTAGGAAAATGCACAACAATAAAATGTATAAATACACCACAATACACACAACACACTCAAAAAAATGCGCCATACCTCCCCACACCTAATTGTGCATTTTTTTAATATTGTGTGGTGCGTTTATGCATACCTAATGGTGCATTTTTGGTGATGCATACTTAATGGTGCATTTTTTAGGTGTATTTGTACATTTTTTTTGTGCATTTTCTAACACTA
>CM008344.1:40967396-40981025 GCA_002525835.2 Ipomoea batatas
CTATAAGCACTTTGAAACTAATTAGGTAAGGAAAGGAAGGGAGAACAAAATACTTACTCCTAGTACACATGTTGACAAAGTTGAACTTCGGAAAGTGATAAGGCCGGAAAGATGATCAGAAAATAAGTCTGACCAGAATGCAATGTGAAGTGCCATTGCTGTAATAAAGATGGCGTGAACTGTAGATATTGAACTGCAAATAAAAAACAGTTGGCATTTGATCAGCAGAAAATATATCTATGGTTTAACAAAGATACAAATAAAATAGGAAGTTGGCTAACCGGTTATTCCACTCAACTTGCTGGGCTTTTGAGAGGTTGGGGTATCCCTTAAAACAAGCAACTGTAATCATTTGGCTAAGATTATAGACCTGAATTCATTTGAAGGATTAAAATTTAAACAGTTTAACAAAAACAGCATGTTGTGTATACGTGATGTTTTGGATTATAGTCCAGGCAATCAGTTCTACAAAATATCAAAATTCAAACAGGATTACTGAAGCAGGATGAAGCCAAAAGTCAGCATCTCCGTACCATTTTGCATGCAAAAATGCCACATATAACAGAACTATACACTACGAGTGAATCCGAAAGCATATAGTTCTTAAGAAGCAGCTCAGCTTGAGTGTGGTAAGAGATGATCGCCATATAATTTCCTTCAGAAGGCAGCACACTATAGTAAATACTTCTTCACAAACACTTCCTCAGTCTTGTGTAAACTGTAAAGTATCCCAAGTACTTTAATCCTTATGATATCTGCACCACATGTAATGATTGAACACAATTAGCATAAATACACAAACTCTGCCATTTCTATATGAAAATGTAGTTATAGTGAACAATACCGGGTGAAACAAATATGCGAATGAAAAACTATAATCCAGACTAAATAGTGAACTCAAGTTTCGAAGGACAACAAAATTAAAAACAGTAAAACTTTCATGAACTCCAGTCATTCCCTAAGTTCAAATTATATCACATCATATCCCAATCAAACCACACACACAAAAACATAAACTCCCACTTTTTTCTACTTTCTTCTCTTTCTTTTAACCCCTCTCTAGTTTTGAACGATAGCATTGTTGAATGCATCTTTGTGCGTGTGTGATGAACCCAGCATAAAAAACATACCACAGCATAACCATAACAGAAAGCAGAAAATGATCAAACACAATAGTAGTTGGCTTATCGTATGATTAAGTAATTATATCTTCGAACAATGAGGATGCGAGCATCAAACACAAACACAAGATATCTGGAAACACAAATGCGCGGGCAATCATGGCGAGAACTTGAGAAGTGTCATTATTCAGATAAATTTTTACAAATAAATGGGAAGAAGCGTAAAGGAAACCAGATATATGTTCCAAAAGAAAATTAAAACGAAACCCCCGCCCCTCTCCTCGGTCCTTTTATTCAACGAATTCAAAAATCATGCACACAACGAAACATCCTAAGAAGAAAACGAGAAACATACGAGAAAACTGCGTTCAACTACGTGCTCTGTTCTCCCCGGAAGCAAAGAGGAACATAGATGAAAAAAAGGCGCCTCAAAATTTGCTAAAGGAGGAAAGAAGGGGGTTTCATGATCGACTTACCGAGGATGATGGAAGTTTTTCTTTTGTTTGCGAGGGAGAGAGAGAGAAAGAGAGAGAGAGGAGTGGCTTGCGTTTTCGATTGTGTACGTTGGATTGTGTTCCTAAGGGCAAGAAAAGTCGAGAAGGGAAGCCAACAGGGAATCCGAATAACTTTTCACGGACTATTTTTTTGTTTTAAAAAATAAATAAATTCATGAGGCACGGCACACGCTGGCGCGCACGCTACGGTATCCGACCACTAACAGCCCGTTTGGTTGGAAGGAGGGAATTAGGGGGGAAAAGAATTGTAATTCAATGAAAAAGGTAGGAATTGAAATTACAGTATTTGGTACGCAGGAATAGGAGTACAGGGAATTAAAAGGTAATAAGTGACAGAATGACTAAAATGCCCTTATGTTGTAATAATAATAATAATAATAATAATAATTTATCATATGAATATATCATAAAATACACTACCTATTCAAATTCTAAATTTGCAATAGTTGGTTGTCCTTCTCATCTGCTTCTCTTTTGCACCTCACGAAACAGAACCAGAGAATGCAGAGATGAGAGAAAATAGAGATAGAGATGAGAATGAGAGACAAGTGTATTTCTTTAGAGGGGTAAAAGTGTCTCACAACATCATACTTTCTCCCAACAAGTGTCGAATTGCAATTCTTATGGTGAAGACATGAATTGAAAATCAGCAAAAGGAGGGAATTGCAATTCCAACCAAACACCGTAGTTTGGCAATTCGTTGAATTCAAATTCAACACCTCCCAAAATACATTCAACCAAACGGGTTGTAAGTTGCTTGCATCGGTGGCGCGTTATACTTTTCCGCACAGTTTGGATTTTGTGTGTGCCCTGCCCGGCCCGATTTCCACCAATCGGTATACCTGCATTGCCTACTAATCAGCAGTCCACGACATCAAATTCCAATATACCGTTTTGCATCATTTATTTAATACGGAGTACATAAGTTTCCTAACTTACTTCAGTTTAATTTTAACGTCCGTTATTTTCAAAAAGAAATAAAAAAATTTAACGTCCGTTTTTAATATTATTATATGCACAAAAAACTCAACCTAAAAATTGAGGAACCCAACTTCAACTTTTCAAGTCGGTTCCAATCATGACTTGATGGCAGGTGATCAACCATTATGTTAGTCCTAGGGCATCGTTTGCATAATTATACATTAATTGTTAGGGCTAATGAAGTTGTATATAATATAAGGGAGTGCCACGTTGGCACCAAGTCCAATATAAAAAATAGTATAGTACGAAGTAGTTATTTAATGCTTTGTAAATTGTTATGTCTAGTTTCAATGACACTTTTAACAATGAATATTTAATTGTTATTGTTAATTGTTAATCTTAACAATGAACCTTGATTAGTTGAGGGGTTTTAAATAATTTTAGAATTTTAAATTTAATAAATTAATAGTTTACTAATTTGTATGTACTTTTCTCTTCTTTTTTTTTTTTTTTGGGTTGTACACATAAAATTAATATATAATAAGTATATAATTAAAATTGAACTTTAAATGTGATTCATATTAACTTTAAAAAATTAGCCTAAATTTACATTGAGTCACTATTACAATTACATGATTCATTACTTTATGAACTCCTATGGCATGCACTCCTCTGCATCCTATGTTACTTACAAGGAGCATGTGCTAAAGGAGTTCACACGAATGGAGAATGTAATATGGGAGTGTAGCTCATACATATGATAATAAAATTATAATCGATCATATAGACTTTAGGAATTTGTTTTCTTAACTTGGTCGAGGACACGCTCTAATTTCAATAATTTGTACATAAGCCTTGGAAACTGGCATGTAAATAATTCAAAACATTATTCACTGAAAGCAAATACACAATTCATTCAATCATTAAGCAATTTAGTTAAATGTACGAACAATTATATTGGTTGGTCATTAATTCATGTAGTCTTAAAACAACCTCAATTTTATTTTTTTTTAAAGTTCTACTGACTCGGTTACAATGTAGTATCTGTTCATATCTACTTTCTCAACCTACTGAAGCACAAAGAGTCAACAGATGCCTCTACTGACAACCTCAAATTTTTAATACGAAAAAATGGTTCATAATTCAACAACATAATCACTTGGGTTATTCAACCTTCATCTAACTATTTTTTCTAACTTATCTGCAAGTTTTAATGTGTGTTTTTACTATCAGTAATTTATATTAGGACTATCAAATATCTAACTACTAATAATTTGGTATTGTAACTTTTCATCTAAATTATTGTTTATGTACTTTATATATATAATCTAAAAATCTAAAAATTCAATAATGTAAATAAATTTTAACAAACGGCCAATAAATAATAACTTAACAGCTTATTTGTATATAGATCTAACTGAAAATAAAAATTTAATGTAAATTTGTGAAAGTTTTCGTTCATTAAAGTCAGCAGACGCGTTAGGCCTTTCTTAATTATTTAAAATGGAAAATTATTTAATTAATTAAACAAATAACAGCTTAATCAAGTCAGGCACATACATGTTCGGAAAAGTGTTTATTAATGATGGATTTTAAAGTTTGATGAAATTAACGCAGGGCTTTAATTTATTTGAGTAATAAATTGGTGTAAAATACGATAGATTTGTTACCAACTTGGGTCATGACGGTGGGTCTTAGCAGTTAGCATACAAGGTGGGTGGGGGTATATTTTTTAAAAAAGTGTTAAATTTATCACTTAAATCAAATGAATACTGCAATTAGATACTAAGATAACCTCTTTTAAGGTCCAAATCTGAATTCAACTATGATTGTGTAGTTGCTAAACAAAAACAAACGCAACTGTCTTCATTATATATATATATATATTCAAAATGGCCTAAATCATTATTAATTGTCTAACATAATTACACGTCAAAGTTCAATCACCACCCAATCGGTTGTTATTTTTGTAACTTAGAGCATCTTATTACAACTTTTGTTAGTTTTATTTTTTTAAATACACGTGATTCTTTAAAAGGTAATATTTGTTCTATACTACACCGTAGTTGGTAGCTTTTGTTAGTTATTATTTACATTATTCATTGACTTAGAACATATTTAGTGCTTTTTCTATAAAATATGAAAAATGATAAGTGACCTTATAAATAATTTGATTTTTATCATGTATTTTAATTTTATTCAACAAAAAGGTGAATAAAGGGACAATATGATTTAAAACAATATCGGATTTTTTTTTTATTTTTATTTTTTTCACGTGAGACGTGATTATAGGAATATAGGACAATCATTTTTGTCTAAATTTTATCGGTTAATAATGTTGTTTAGCATATAACATCTTTTCAAGTGGTCAATTCTTAATATATGTCATTTTCCAGCATATCTTAACATAATGGAATATATTTTAGTGCTTGAGTACTGCCATAGTGCCATCCAATTTGTCATCAACAGATAAGTTTTAAGAAAACTACACGTCATACTGGAGGACGGAAATTTGACTACCTGATTGTCTCCTTTATTATTATTATTATTATTACTATTATTATTATTATTATTATTATTATTATGTAAAATGACACTTGCCAAAGGCCTTGTGGTCAAGCGGCATGAAGTGATTCTTCCAAGTGGGAGGTCATGGGTTTGAGCCTCAGTGTGGGCAATGTTGACTTTGTTGTGCTTTAGTATGGGTCAATAATATTAAAAAAAATGTAAAATGATACTTTTTCCATGAATTATATGGTTATATCACTTTTATTTTTAAATTGTTCATGTATTTACATTAATCTCTCAGTTATTTTAGAAGTAACAATTTTTTCCTTCTCTATTAAATGGACATTTTTACTCTCAAATGTCCGTTCAAACCATTTTTTTGGTGAATTCTATTTCTATTTTTAAATAATCTAAATTGAATTTTGTTTAAAAAATATTTTATTTTTTTAAATAATCCAAATTTAACAAATTCTTAAAAAAAAAAATTTCCAATTCAGAATCGAAGGCGGTTTCGATTTTTTATTTAAATAAATCGAAATTGGAATCTTTTGGGTTCTGGTTCTGAACCGTATACCGGAACTGTCTCTGCAGTTTCAATTGCAATTTGGTTGCTATAGTGTCCAGTTCAATTCGAATCAAACAGTTGCCATCTATAAATGTTACCAACATTAACTTAAAATTAGAATTATAATATTTATATATTGTGTCTACATGTTGCTTGGAGTCGATCAAAAGTAATCAATCTACACACATGAAGGGATATATTACACATATAAAATGAGATGAACCACATGATTCAATTGACTATGCAGAATAAAATCAATCAATACTTAAGTGGAATGGAATTACCATATATACCTCAACCCATCCTCAACAAGATTCATAAGCAAAAGTGTGTATCAGTGTATATGACAAGTGGTGAGGATGAGATTGTCATTTAATACTCTCCCATGCTCAATCGGCATGGATTAGAGATTTCTCAGATACCCAGCCAATCCATTCAATGCAAGCATTATAACCGTTCGAAATATTTAAAATTTAAATTCGGACGAATAAATTCAGATATCAGATAGACTCATAAATGAATCTAACACTTTACCTGACCTATCACTAGTACTAAAAACACTTTCAGAGGCAACTATGGATATTGGGATTGCTAGGCGCTAGCACATCCCTTGTCATTTTGGAGATAATGGGCAATCTCTCGCTGTTTAGCTTTCACTATTTATGCAGTTCAGTCTGTTTATTGCTTCCACAGTTCCACCACTCTCTATTATTTGTCTTTTCAATTGGCTTTTCAACATAGACCGAGGAGAATGACTGAATCTATATATACTTAGGCAAAACGATGTCGTATATTAGAATGCAAAACCCGAACTCTATATAAATTTGGATTTTCAAGCGGGTCGAATATAAAATATCCTCCCCTACCCGAATTAAATAAACCGAACACTTTAATGGTTTGGGTCGGTTTTAGTCCTTTGGATACTGATCGGATCGGCTCCCTTTTTCTCCATTATCGGGTTGGACGAAAATATCGGGTCGATCGGATTTTGTACATTCCTAATTACAAGTTTTATAATGTTCTAGATTGAAAGTGGATCTTGGAGTTTTATGGGCCGTACTAAGGGGCCTGGTTGGCCCAATTACATCCTTCTATTGTTGGGCTAAGGACATTTATGCATTCGCCCCAAAAAGATTTGCAGTTAATTGAAAGAAAAAGTCAATACCAACAAAGTCCAGAAAATTGAAGCGTACCAAACACCACCTTACAGTCGACAGCTAATAATCGCCTTCTCCATTTTCTGCTTTACCAAAGAGGCAAAAACCTTCCAAATTCGGTTCAGAAATTACCTAAATTTTGTCTTTCATTTCTTCACCGTATCGCCATGGCATCTAATGGAGCTTCCCGGGTAAGCTCTCTATGGTTTTCTCTCTCTCACTCGCTGTAATTTTGAATTTACATTTACATGTGTGTATGAATGCAGTAGTGATGTGTAAATTTTCCTCAATTTTCTGTTTAACTTTAGGGGGCGGAAGATACAAAGACCAGCTTGGAGAAGATCAAGCGGCAGTTAGCTTCCGGGTCGGGTCGCAATTTGCTCCAGGGTCCGCTCCTCAAACGATCCGAGACTGTAAGCTCACACTGGGACTTGCTATATTTGTTTATTAAATCCTGAGTTTGGGTTCGGTTTGGATTAATTGTTGGATCAGTATAAACAATTGAATTGGGTTTCTCGATGTTTTGTAAAAAACAAGATGGGAGATGTATATAATTATTCATGCAATGTATGTTAGAGTAACTATGAACTTGTGATCCTAATTGTGTTTAGTCTTGCAATGTATGCTTAACTCTTTTAAAGATAAATAACTGATTTTACAATTTTAGATGTATTATTAGTATCTCATGGTTTTATTTATTTATTTATTTTATTGGGTACTCTGGTCATGGACCACTAGTAGCTCAATCTGGAGTTGAGCTACTGTCAGACTCCATATGGGGGAACCGGAGGTTCAAAGCCGAGACTTTGTATAAGGAGAATTGATCTCCTTTGAACTGGACTCCACACAGNCTGTACGCCATAAAAGTGCTTCCTGAATGGCGGAATCTCTATGTTTTATCACTTCATCTCTTTCCTTAACCAGAGAGGAAATCTTTTCTTCAAATTCCCTCAACTACAAATCCAATGGCATATTTTAATTAAGTTGGTCAGACTATTAACTTGCACATCATCAAGTAGTGATTATGAATTTTTTCTCAGTCACTGAAAAAAGATCACGAAGTGTCCTGAGTATATTTAACTGTAAGAGGCACTTTAAGCCCATATTATGCTTAGATTAATTTTCGTTTGCACCATACACGCCTAAAAAAGGGCGAAGTGCATTAAAAAGAAAAGTAATCATCACTATTAAGGCTGCATTGCTGCTGTATTAAACAGCAGAAACGACCTCGTTTTATTGCAAACACTAAAACTCTGTGTATAAAATTAGGGTGTAGAAGAACTTTGCTTGTTGACGAGGGCGAAGCTGTTGGAGCTCATAGCAAAGCCGGAATGGTGGCGGAGGGAGAAGAGTGGCGAGATGGAAGCGGCGGATGAAGAAGGAGATGCAGAAATGTGGACAACGAAAACACTGATTAATCATCCCTGTATGAATAATGATGGGATTAGTTTTCAATCTGAATATCATATGCAACCTCCTTCGTTCGCTGCTCCCTCGCCGCCTCCCTCTCCACCGCCGGAAATTATAGAAGAATATATCAAATTGCCCCCCCTCTCTCTCTATATATATACATCTCTCTATCTCTCTTTCTCTCTCTCTCTTTTTGCTTTGCTATTGGGAGCTTCAGCAGCTTCGCCTTCGGGACCTGATGATGATTTCATATCTGAAGGTTCAACTACTCCAAATCATTTCGGATTCTTCTTTATATGATATTTCATTGCAATTTTTAATTTTCTTATGATACCGTTGTGTCAGTGAGGAAGTATAATCTATGATTGCATCGGTGTTGAAAAGTTTGAACAAACATTGCATTTTCATTTACCCTAGAAATTCTCCAATTTGATTTTGAAGAAATGAAAATCTAGGCAAAGAAACTAGGAAACAGGGAATGGAAAATTGGAGAATTGAAATAATCAAAAGTTCATCTATCGTGAACTCGAACATTCAATCTCCTGAGCCAGATCGAGTGAACAATCATGTGAAACAGATCAAATCTCTTGGGAGGTCCGTTGATCACGAAGTGCCTCTGCACCTGCTTAACTCTCCTGTGCATCCTCAGATACTGTCTCTGAGAAATCCCCATCAGAATCGTCTTCAAGTTCTCAATATCTTTAACCTCCACCGCCACCGAGAACGCTTTCCAGTTCAGAACGTCGCTGAAAGGGGGCACGTACCCGTCCGATATCAACACCGGAACGCATTCGGCGTAGATCGCCTCCACGATTCTCGGGCTGGCCACCTCATACCCGCTCGGACATAAACAGTACCGGCTGTTTTTCATCGTCGACTCGTAGGAAGGGCCGCCGCCAGGGAGCTTGTCGTACACTAGGATGTCTTCGTCTTTGCCTTTCCAGCGGTCTAGGAGCAGGTGCCTAATGTGTCCGTGTAGACCTCCGGCGAAGAAGGCCAGGATGGAGCGCCTGGAGGGCGAGGGCCCACCGAGGAGGCCGACAATCTCGCCAGTCTTGAGGTTCATTTCCGGTAACGAGACGTCTTTCCGGGGATTGAAGCCTTCGGAGGTATTTGCATTGCATAATACTCTGATTGAGTTGTTGAACAGATTCGGAACGTACGTTGTTGAATACGGCCCCTGCAAAAAAAATCTGTTCTTCAGATTCTAGACCTGGTTGCTTATAGTTGATCGGTTCAAATAAAAAAAAAATAATAATAAACTACACATGCTCTTACTGGAGTCGAAGCCTTACTAATTAGATTGAGATTGCTAGTTCGATTAGGTTGTAAAACTCAAGACTAAGAGTGATAACAAATGTGAATTACCCAGTCATGGCAAGAGAGCATGAAGTGATCGAGGCCGAGGCTTCGATTCCAGAAGGGATGTGCGGAAGAAATAACGTTAATATAGTCGGCGATGGTCCGGCCGATGGGGTGCATATCATGGGCGCCGTGAACGTACAGATACCGAACCATTACCACCACACTGAACGGCAGGAAATACACCAACGCCTCGTCTGGATCTTTAGTTCTGAACAAGTTTCCCTTTTCCATTTGGTGAATGAACCTGCCTTCTGTAGAGTATATGCTCCTGCAGGGTCCATTGTGAAAGATTGGGGGCTCCCCTTCTGAGTATACATATATCTTGAACACTTTTTCCATCTCCAAGTAGCTCCTTCAACAATATTTACCATACCAATAATTGACAGTTAGTTTAAAGTTTTAGTTGAGACGAAATATATGTTTCAGTTTGGTGTTTTACCTGTGGAAGGCGTTGGCATTGTGATAGATGGGGCCTTGGGGAACATAATCAGGGTCATGGTGGGTAGATATCATACTGCCATTTCTAGCAGCTTCTCTAATGGCAGACCTGGCTTTAGCCAAAACGGCTTCCACTCTTTCTCTCTTGCTATACCTCTTAACTGCTACTTCACTTGTGCTGTTTTTGTCATGCCCTCCTTTACCCTCCAACTCCTCCTTCCCATTCTTTCCTTCTTGGTTGCCTTCCTATTATTTCACAAATCAACAAGAAAAAATAAACCATTATTTCTATCCTGAAGAAGGCCCGCAAAAAATTAAGACAATCTCAACCAAGTTGATCAGATTGTTGATTTATAATCACAAGGTTACAAGTTTGATTTCTAAGTAGAGCAGCTTATTGGCTTTCTTAGTTTAAGCCTGTCAACTATAGGTAACCTCTAAATTAGTTTATTTACTTATGGTCTTTTGCAGGCTAGAGAGTAACAAGGGCAGGATAGTGGTACGGTTATAATGATTGCAGTTTCTACCCAGGACAAGGAAAAGAATTGAGCAACTCTGATCCAACCAAGCTGATCTGCTGACTTAGTAACTACAAGGTTACAAGTTCGATTCTCATAGAAAAAATAGCCTATTAGCCAAATGAAAAGGTGGATGGGCTTACTGCAGGAGAAGGTTGAGGCAGATTCTGGTGATTGAAGGAGCCATTTTGATGCACTGAAGAGCTGCTCCGGTTAGAGGGAGGCTGAGGTATTTCTTTTACTATATTCAAACGTTCATCGCCCTGCTTAGCATTCAGTGCGGCATTGGTGAGGGAAGTAGGACTCAGAAACCCGCTAGTTCTCCACGTGTGGTAGCCCGAAAACAGCGAAAAGGGAGAGGCAGGGCCCGATGAGATCACAGCAAAAGGGATGATGAAAAGCAAGAGAACCGAAACCCAAGTAAAATATGGAAGCCGCCATTGATGAGCCTTTCTTGAAGACCACCACATGATATTAGGATAATGCATGAGCACTGTTCTCTGGAAAAGATGAGCTGAGGGAGAATTTGTAGAGTGTGGGAAGATTCATTGCTTGAGCTCCATCTCAAGTTATTCTTTGCTCATAAGCAGTGCTATTCTTGATGGATAGATCACATGCCAAAAGCTCTGTAAAAGACTGGCCATGTATGTATGTACTATACAAGTATAGAACTAACTCACAAGGACTAGGAACCTAGTTCCTGCTTAGCTTGGGCTTCCATTCACTTCTATAGCTTTATCATATCACATCTTAAATGTCAAGACTTTCTTGTTCTCTAAACCTAAACTTATTAATGTTCACTCCATATTTTTTCGGGTGACAGAGAAAAACCCATAGTACAGTAGTTATTATTCAAGAGTATGCACTGGCCGATCCGGCCTATTTCTATGTAACAACCTGCTGCAAACACAGTAAAGTCCATGGAAGAAGTAAACCACACCAAAAAAAATTATGTATGATGGATTTGACTAAGAAAGTGTAGGTAATAATTGGAATCGTTAATTGTGTATGTTAATTAGTCAAAATATTAATTATGTAGTAGCGTAGTTGAAATTAGAAAAGTGAAGAAAAAGATGGGAGTTAAAAGGTGGTCCTGAATATAGGTAATGGAGCAAGGACAGAGGCCATGTTATTGGGTGGTTCTTTATGAATCAAAGAATGGTTCAAAAGGTGCATTTCCATTTGCCTAATTGCATGCCTCCTCGTAGAAGGCTTTGTATAGCCACTCACGAGCCATGTTTGTCCCCTTTGCCCTAAGCATTTCGTTCAACAAGAGAATTGAAGCGCCATTACCAATTCAATTTAATTATTGCCATTCTATTGTTTCTACCTCCAACATACATATATACACTTTGTTTCGTTAAATTGCTAAAATTAATATGTGACGATGATAATTAGTAAATTTAGTTAGCATTCATGTGCCCATGTGGATTGCTCCCTAACTATCAAACAAGTCCATACACTCAACTCTCTGCGTAAACTATCTATAGTCAGTTATAAGTAATCTAGGTTATTTTACATCTTTGTGTCCTTTGTCAATTACGGTTACAAAGCAAGGTTTTATCTAAAGTGCACCTTCAAGTAGTGGTTGCATCATGCATGCCAGCTTTCACTAAGGATTTGATCTAATTAAATTAAATCTAGAAAACAGATTTTCTCGTTAAATTGGTCAAGGTAAAAATATATATACCATAACACCCTAACATTTCTAAGCTAGTTTAATACTTAACCAATTTAATATCAAAATATAATTAAAGGATATTTTAAATGTTTATTACTTCATCTTCAATTCAACTTACATTGATCTCCTCGATTAAGAGAAAGAAAAGATTTTATATGGTAGAAAGGTCTGAACCAAAGTCAAAGACAAGGATCCAGAATTGATCTGAGAAAATCTATGCTTCCAAAGACAATAGTATATTAGAATTTGGTAAATATGAATAATGTAATAATAAAAAAAGAAGTAAGCTGAGTTGAGGACACGAGTTCCCGAGAACTCATCTCAGTCTCAGAGCTCCGTCGGCGTCACGCATGCACCAACTACCAATCACTTCCATCACTGCGCCTCTATGGACAACTTGTACATTTTTTTATTTTTATTATTATTATTTTTTTAACACTAGATTTGTCAGTCTATGCCTCCACAACCCCGGCCTAAAAGGGCTGAAGAAAGTAAACCGCGAGTCACCCGTTCCCAGTTCTAAACCGGGTGAAGGAGTACCCGATAAGTACGTGGGTTAAAATTTGTCGACAAACGCTCAACAAATAGTGACATATGATGTATTCAGTGAAAATTGAATCCCTACTTTATTGTTAGAACAAGACTTTTAATGTGACTCTTAAACCATTGAACTACGGAGTAATTAAGCTCCACATGTCAATTTGTAGATCCTCCACAGGTCAATTTGTACATCTTATTTTGTTCATACACACCTAAACCCAGCTTATTATATCCAATGGAATATAGTCAATAACAAAGATTTATTTGTCTGTATTTTTCATTAATAATTTGTTACTTTGTTTTTATTTTCATTCATTTTTCATATATATTCCCAGAAGAGTAGGCATCCACATCCGAATAGTTTAAAATAATTGATAAGGGCAGCATTATCAGTGAATATTGCAAGGGTTCATGTCAGTAAATTGCCATGTTGGCAGGAGTGAGAAGAAGTGAGAGAAGGGTAGAGAAGCAACTGCAAGCAAAGGTTCATAGTATAGTACTGTGTCTGACATTTTTTTTTTTAACAAAGCTGCTGTGCGCTTGAAGCGCATAGCAGGCGCCCATGCGAGCGCGCCTGACCCATTCATTTTTTTTTTTTTAAATTTTTTTATATCTGATTTATTTATTTATTTTATTCATCTCCCCTCATTTTCTCTTTCCTAATCACACTTACAAAAACTCCTCAATTACCGCGAAAAAATTCTATTAATAAGGATGTTCTAAATAGATTGCTAGTAAAACAGTGAAACCATAAACTTAGTCATGAATTTAGTATAGTTCTATTATTTTGCAAAGAGTACGTATTGACACAAAATTCAATTTGCCCCATACTAGTACTTGAAGGCACATCCCGTCCTTTCTTCCCATCTCACATTATTTGGCAACTCTAT
>CM008344.1:41164920-41179640 GCA_002525835.2 Ipomoea batatas
TGAACTTTACCTATTGTGTTGGAAAATTTAGCTATAAATGCATGATATTTAAAGTAACGAATTTACGTTATAATTTTAAGTGGGGTCTACCTACGGTTTGGATCACATCAAAGTAGATTCAAGCTCTGATAAGTCAGACATTTGATTTCGTATATTATATGTTCAAAATAGACAATAAATGGGTGAATTAGAAATTAATTCTCAAAGTACCGTTAAAGTTGGGAAAGTAATGTTTGGGAAGAGTTGTAGCTAGTATAATTAACCATTTAGCCTTTGTCCCAAATTCTTAATTTGTGCTTTTCTCTTTCAACTATTGAATGGACTAATTAGTCTGTTTTGAAAATTATTTGTTTGGAATAAAATGCTAAAAATATTAAGTTCTTATAGTGAGGCTTAAAGTTTAAATTAGAATCTCTAAACTGTAGTGTAGAAGAAGAAGAATGGTCCCAAGTTGGTTGTCTCACTGGGCATACGAACCTCATAAAATAAAAGCAACAAAAACATACAAATTAATGTAATTAAAGGACAAAAAAGATGGAACCAACCAGCTAAGCTCCTTTAATTTCTTTCTATATATGTCTTAGTTTGGTGTTGAATACAAGGATCTAATTGAAGTATTTTACAAGAAGCTGTCAAAAGCAATTAGTACGTGCATTTATTAGAAAATAAACCAGTATGAGTTAAGTTATTTATTAGAGTATGAGTTAATTAATCTAACTGATTTATTTTTTCAAAAAAAAATATAACTTATTTATTAGAAAATAAATTAAATTTTTTAAACTTGTTTTGTTAGAAAATGAGTGGCAAACTTACGTAGAAGTCATGACTTGTATGTTTTGTTTTTTTTTTTTGGTAAACCCTTAGGATCTAAATAGGTATTTTGAAGAAGATCAAACCGGATATTGAGAAATATAATGCCAAGCAATAGGAGGCCATGATTATTTTTATACTTATTCTACTGTGACGAGAATAAATTACATTAAGATGATACTTGTCAATGTTGCGTTGCGAAACTTGGAAGTTCATCAAGTGGATATGAAAAACGATTTCTTAAATGGAGAGTTAGATGAAGAAATTTGTATCCAATAACCTAAGGGATTTTTAGATCCAAGCCAAAATAATAAGGTTTGTAAAATGGTTAAATCATTGTAGGGTTAAAAACTCATCCCTAAGCAATGACACAAAAATTTGACGACCCAATGGTTACGGATGGGTTTAAGATAAAAGATAGTGACAAGTGCACTTTTGTAAAAGACACGATAGATGATAATATGGTTATGGCAAAAACTTGTATGAGACCGTCTCACCATGAGTCGGGTCGGGTCGGGTCGGGTCAAGATGCAAATGTAACACTTATATGTACAAATGTCATACTTATATGCTCAAATGTAATACTAATCAGGAATAAAATTTTTGTTACTTATTAGGGTAAATGTAATACTTTTAAGGGAAAATATAATACTTTTACATTTCGATTTAAAAGTATTACATTTTTCCTCAAAAGTATTATATTTGCCCTTATAAGTGAGAGGCACTTGTCAACATTACTTATTATGAAAAATGTATTACTTTTTCTCTTATAAGTAACAAAAATTGTATTTTTGATTAGTGTTATATTTGAGCATATAAGTGTGAGATTTGCACATATAAGTATAACATTTGCATGGTGTTCTGACCCGACCCGACCCGTCTCACGAATAAAGATCCGTGAGACGGTCTCACACAAGGGTTATATGTTTATACCTGGATGTTATACTCATCATTGGTCATAACGATGGAATGATCAAATCTAACCAAAAAAATATTAAATTTGAAATTGTTCATTAAGAATATGAGTTTGGCGGATTTAATCCTTTGGATTAGCAAACTAGATGATCTTTTGTTATGTAAATCACGAGATGTTCATAAAATTCTTGTGAAATTTAATAAGGATGATAATCGATTGGTTAGAACACCGTTTTGTTGGAAAAATGAAATTAGATTAAAATAACATTTAAAGTAATCAATTTGTGGCTTAATTTTAAGTAGGGTCCACTTATGGTTTAGGTCCAATAATTAAATTGGATTCAAGTTCTCCGGACTCCGATCCTAAGTAAAAGGTTTAACTCAATATGTTATATGTTCAAAATAGATAATAAATGAATTAGAAATTAATTCTTAACGTGTAAGTATTGAAGTTGGAAAAATAATATTTGGGAAGGCTTGTTATTAGCCTTTGCCGCAAATTCAATGTGCACTGTGCATTAATGTTGCAGTATGCCTTAATTTGTAATAAAATGCATGCTAACAATAATATCAAATTCTTGGAAGAATTTGAATGGTCCCAAGCTAAGGTGCTTGTCTCACTAGGCTTACCTCAAAAAAGCAACAAAGACAAATTTAAAGGACAAATTGAAAAAGATGGAACTGTCATACAAGATAAACTAAGCTAAGCTTCTTTAATCTCTTTCTATGACTTAGCTTGGTGTTCAATGCAAAGATCAAATGGGAGTGTTTTATAAGAAGCTGTCAAAAGCATAAAATATAATTTCATTTCATGATATCTTAAAACTATTTTAAGTAGTTCAATTATTTCGGAACGAGTCATTCTCCTTTGCACAATTCTACAAGTGTATGGTGGTTTTGGACAAGCGCGTCTTCGAAGTATGTTTTTGTCAAGAATTTATTATTTAGATGTGACTAATTGTCCTGTTAAAGAATACAACAGTGATGAAATTTTATAAGGGCTTACAAATTTATTGGCCTACAAAAACACGAATACAACAATTGAAGGATGGGCCTTTTGAATTGAATGGGTAGGTTTTGCAGACATGGAAAGTTATATTCTGCAAGACATATATTTGAGAGGATGAGGATGAATGACATAGATGTAGATCATGTAGCTTACACAATGTTGAGTAAAGGACTATGCAAAAAGGATATGCTTTTAAAAAGTCTTGAACTTTTCAATGAAATGGTTGGCAGTAATATATGCCGTGATGCCTATTGTATACTCGGTGCTTTTAATTGGAGTTTTTTTTAGTGCTGAAAGGATAAAGCATACAAAAGAGATATGTGTAAAGTGTACAAAGTTGTAGTTTTGCCAAATGAGATCATGCATTGTACCCTAAGTAGGATGACGAACCTGGGATAAAATGTAGAGGTTTTTGTAAAAAGAATAACTCATTTGTCAATTTTTTTATTAATTATATCTCATACATTTAATAAACTTATATTTTCAAAAAACTAGAGAAATATTTGAACTCTCTATAGTAGCTCAATTCTTGATTAACTTTTCAGTTTAATCTATTTATTGTTTTGTTTTTAGTGTATGAAATGTTTGGATTCTCTAGAGTTGTGTCCATGGTATTTTTTTTGTTAGAATGTTCTTTATTTCATCCCTACTACTAATCTCTGTAAGTAAATATTTTTATGTTTTTGTTTGAATATTTGTGATTTATGGTGTTTTTAGATATTAATAACTAATGATATTAGTGATGGGTATTTTTTTTTTTAATTTTTTTAATATTACAAAGTAAGAATTGATCTCTGTTGCAAAATAAAGAAAAATCATGTTGCTCAATATGTTGTCAAAAGCTATTGAATGCTATAAGAAATAGATCGAATTGAACGTGATATTTTTTGTAATAGGAGAGTAGACTTAATACATAAAGAATCATTATTCAGAGAAGAAAAATCAATTAATTAGTCAATCCGGTTGCAATCACTCATAAGAAAAATCAATTATTTTTAGAAACTAAATCCCATTATCTATTTTTAGATTAAAAGACAACCTTCGCACATGATTTCTCAATAAATCAGTATTGATTGATAATTTTGTCTATGATAAAAGTTCATAATTTCAAAAAAGTATAATGATATCCTCATTAAATATTCTATTGTATCATTTGGTCTTATACTATACGTTCTGTATGGTTAATGAGATTTCATGCAAAATCTTTGTAATTCAAATTCTATAATACTACGTATTTAATTTGTGCATTTAAAATTTACATAAATCGATTTTAAAAAAATTATTACATAGTATAAAAAGTTAAAATAAGCAATTAATAGAAATTGATTTGATTAATAAATTACGTAGTATAAGTTAAATGAGATCGACAAAGTAGTGTTAAATAGGTCATGCAAGATTTAGGACAAAAAGTTACAGCGATTATCCTAGCTTAAACAGTGTAGGTTTTGAAAAGCACATGGATATATTAATTGATCAATTTCATTATAAATGAGCAAGATGAAATTGTATGGGACAAAATCTAAATATTGTCACAAATGTATATCATTACAAAATTATTTTCAATTATTCATTAAAAAAAAAAAAGTTATTGTGTAAAAGATGAGACGGGTCGGGTCAAGGTCCAAACGTAACACTTATATGCACAAATGTCACACTTATATATATGCTCAAATGCAAATACTAATCAGGAATAAAATTTTTGTTACTTATAAGGGCAAATGTAATACTTTTAAGGGAAAATACAATACTTTTACATTTCGATTTAAAAGTATTACATTTTTCCTCAAAAGTATTATATTTGCTCTTATAAGTAAGGACACTTGTCAACATTACTTATTATAAAAAATGTATTACTTTTTCTAAGTAACAAAAATTGTATTCTTGATTAGTGTTATATTTGAGCATATAAGTATGACATTTGCATGGTGTTTTGACCCGACTCGACCCGTCTCTCAAACAAGTGTGACCCTAATAATAATAATCTCAAAAATGGCATTGACCAGACATGTTCCTAAGGGCAAACATTCAAATATTCAATTACAGAAATTTGACTTCCTCCCTATGAACACCACCTTACCGGCTGTATATATCCATCCATACACTATATTTGTGTCCACAAATTTGCCACGGATCGATATTATTTTCTTGTGCGGCATTATTTTTAACATTTTATGTCTCTCTCCATCCTAATAGAACTAATTCTTTTAACATTTTATGTCTCTCTCAATCCTAATAGAACTAATACGTCATATTTTTTTTTAATAATTATATAGATCAATAAAGTGTTGGCAAGACTTAAACTTGTTACCATCTAAGTACAAAAATCATGTTTAATTAGCATGTCCAATTTTTTTTTTTATCATACTCTAATATTATATATTGTTGGAAAAATATAATGTCGAATATAATAAATCTTTAAACTTTATATGAAAGAGCAATTAAACCACTGAAATATGATGATCATATATTATTGTGTGCCCTTAATTAATTTAAATAGTTTACTTTCAATATTTATATCTTATATTTAATTATCTTTAGTATATTTTATTATATTGGGATTGGGGAACTTAATTAATAAATCAAAAGGTAATATTTTTTTTCTTTGAGTACTATTTATAACTCTGTTACATATTATCTTTAGTATATTTTATTATATTGGGATTGGGGAACTTAATTAATAAATCAAAGGGTAATTTTTTTTTCTTTGAGTACTATTACTACTAACCATGTTATATATAGTATCTTTTCATATATACTTTCAACCTATTCACCCCTACTGGGACTCGAACTTGACCTCCAATTTGGGAGAGTCACTTCATGTTGTTTGGCTACAAGGTCTTTGACAATCAAAGGTAATTGAGTTTATTAGTTAAGCAATTAATTTAAGTGGCTCCCACTATTATTAACTCAAATAAAGAAAATATTATGTGCACTCTCAACTTTTACTCCACACACAAAATCTTGATATAGACACTTGTATTGGGATCCACATGAAAAAAATAGCTTATCAATGTATGTCATATCAGGGAGTAAGATTTGAAAGTTCATGTAGTAGAATTCCTCAAATAAGGAAAGTTCGAGTTCTTTGCGTATGTTTTTGTTTTTACAGGTTACGAATCGGAAGCAGCGAAACAGAAGGGCGAAAAAGCTTTAGACTCGCTCATTTGGCAAGAATTCTTAGAGAATTAATCAGTCTTTTGAAGTTGAAGATGAAGTTGTTAGAGGAATTGGTTGTTGATGCGATAGGAGCAAAAATTTTAGGAAAGATTGTTGAATTGGAACCCTATAAAAAAAAAATCTATCGTCGATCGCCTTTGCTAGAGAAGGCGACCAATGCCTTCTCCAGTGGAGAAGACATCAGTTTGGTCTCCTTCTCTATTGGGAGAAGGCGATCGGCCTTCTTCTTCAATGGTACCAACCGCCATAATGGTCGTTGGAACATTATTGACCAGCTATCCCAAGTAGTGGATAACCGGCAATTGAGTTTAAATGCTCCAACATGACAAGTTTTAAGTTTTAATTGCACATTTTTAAAGTTTAATGGCTTAATTATTATTTCTTGTAAAGTTCAATGGCATATTTGACGATTTTTCTTATATATATTACTCGATTATTTCTAATTTTATGTGTCAAGTTTAATATACTACACATGGAATTAAACTATATGTAAGTTCATTTTTTATATAACATTTATATGTTTAAAATTTGCATAAAAATCTATTAAACACAAAATAAATTAAAAATTCAAAAAAAAATATTGAAACAGATAAAATAATAAAGATGAATTATCGTAACCTTTAAATAATAAAATAAGGCAGATGAAGTAATTATTTATTTTAAAATGCACCACAAATACTTATTTCATACTCTACTTTTGAATAAAATTTAAATGTTTAGAATTTTTTTTGGAATTTTTTTAGTAAAAGGACAAAATTTGCAATTTTTAATATTATCTACCTACAACAGATGAGACCGTCTTTATGGGATATGTGAAGGTTGCTTCATTGGCAAAGTATATATTAGTACTGGTAAAATACTTAGCATATCAGTCAATTTTAATTTATTTGATCACTATTAACTATTTGACTTGGTTAAAAAATTAATATAAATGTTTAGTTAATCAACTATTTGTAACTCTAAAATGTTAAAATTCGAAAAGTTGTTCAAAACAACTTTTTTCAATTAGTTTTTTGAGAAAAGAATTGAAATTATACCAAATAGCTATTAGCTAATAGCTAATTTATCAGCGAATATTATTAACTAGTTATATACATTTTAACCCAATCAACTAATAATCACTACAAGAAAAATCGCGAATCGCGACGGAAAATCGCGACGGAAATAATTCCGTCGTGATATAGCGACGGAATCGCGACGGAATTAGTTTCCGTCGCAAATTAACGACGGAATTGCGACGGAAAATAATTCCGTCGCGAAATTTGGCGGAAATAGAAAATAAAACCCGCGAAAACTTGGCGGTAAAATATTCGCGACCGAATTTGCGACCGATTTTAGTTCCGTTGCGAAATGGCGACGGAAATTGCGATGAAATTTATTCTGTTGTTAAATAATAATTTATTCGAAAATGAATAAATTTTGCGACGGAATTAACGATGGAAGTTTAGTCCGTCGCAAAATTCACAACCAAAACGGTGGTCTTTTTTTTTTTTNGAATTGACCATATTGTCCCTGTACTTAACGCCCTTTTGAGAGCTTAACAAACGGAGGACGATTTCAAGTGATAAAACAAAAGTCTGGGACTACTTTATGACACCAAAGTCGTTTAGGACAAAATTGAGAAAAACGACTATAGTCGAGGACAATTTTGGGTATTAACTCAATTATGTTTTCATATGCACAAATTGGCGTACGAAGTCTTGTTTGCCATATTTCAAATTTCTAGTGCTTCAATTTATTTCTTGGAAGCTATTCTTAGATCGGTGCACAAAAATCGGATGGGTTTAAGATAAAAGATAGTGACAAGTACACTTTTGTAAAAGACAAGATGATAATATGGTTATATGTTTATACCTGGATATTATACTCATCATTGGTCATAACGATGAAATGATCAAATCTAACAAAAAATATTAAATTTGAAAATTTTCATTAAGAATATGAGTTTGACGAATTTAATCCTTTGGATTAGCAAACTAGATGATCTTTTGTTATGTGAATCACGGTATGTTTATAAAATTCTTGTGAAATTTAATAAGGATGATAATCGATTGGTTAGAACACCGTTTGTTGGAAAAGTTAAATTAGATTAAGATAACATTTAAAGTAATCAATTTGTGGTTTAATTTTAAGTAGGGTCCACTTATGGTTTAGGTCCAATTAAATTGGATTCAAGTTCTCTGGACTCTGATCCTAAGTAAAAGGTTTAACTCAATATGTTATATGTTCAAAATGGATAATAAATGAATTAGAAATTAATTCTTTGTAAGTATTGAAGTTGGAAAAATAATATTTGGGAAGGCTTGTTATTAGCCTTTGCCGCAAATTCAATGTGCTGGTGCACTGTGCATTAGTGTTGCAGTATGCCTTAATTTGTAATAAAATGCATGCTAACAATAATATCAAATTCTTGTCTAAGAATTTGAATGGTCCCAAGCTAAGGTGCTTGTCTCACTGGGCTTACCTCAAAAAAGCAACAAAGACAAATTTAAAGGACAAATTGAAAAAGATGGAACTGTCATGCAAGATAAACTAAGCTAAGCTTCTTTAATCTCTTTCTATGACTTAGCTTGGTGTTCAATGCAAAGATCAAATGGGAGTGTTTTATAAGAAGCTGTCAAAAGCATAAAATATAATTTCATTTCATGATATCTTAAAACTATTTTAAGTAGTTCAATTATTTTGGAACGAGCCATTCTCCTTTGCACAATTCTACAAGTGTATGGGCGTCTTCGAAGTATGTTTTTGTCAAGAATTTATTATTTAGATGTGACTAATTGTCCTGTTAAAGAATACAACAGTGATAAAATTTTGCAAGGGTTTAAAAAATTATTTGTCTACGAGCACGAATACAACAATTGAAGGATGGGCATTTTGAATGGGTAGGTTTTGCAGACATGGAAAGTTATATTCTGCAAGACATATATTTGAGAGGATGAGGATGAATGACATAGATGTAGATCATGTAGCTTACACAATGTTGAGTAAAGGACTATGCAAAAAGGATATGCTTTTAAAAAGTCTTGAACTTTTCAATGAAATGGTTGGCAGTAATATATGCCGTGATGCCTATTGTATACTCGGTGCTTTTAATTGGAGTTTTTTTTAGTGCTGAAAGGATAAAGCATACAAAAGAGATATGTGTAAAGTGTACAAAGTTGTAGTTTTGCCAAATGAGATCATGCATTGTACCCTAAGTAGGATGACGAACCTGGGATAAAATGTAGAGGTTTTTGTAAAAGAATAACTCATTTGTCAGTTTTTTTATTAATTATATCTCATACATTTAATAAACTTATATTTTCAAAAAACTAGAGAAATATTTGGACTCTGTAAAGTAGCTCAATTCTTGATTAACTTTTCAGTTTAATCTATTTATTGTTTTGTTTTTAGTGTATGAAATGTTTGGATTCTCTACAGTTGTGTCCATGGTGTTTTTTTTTTTTTTTTGTTAGAATGATCTTTATTTCATCCCTACTACTAATCTCTGTAAGTAAATATTTTTATGTTTTTGTTTGAATATTTGTGATTTATGGTGTTCTTAGATATTAATAACTAATGATATTAGTGATGGGTATTTTTTTTTTTTTTTTTAAGATTACAAAGTAAGAATTGATCTCTGTTTCAAAATAAAGAAAAATCATGTTGCTCAATATGTTGTCAAAAGCTATTGAATGCTATAAGAAATAGATCAAATTGAACGTGATATTTTTTGTAATAGGGGAGTAGACTTAATACATAAGGAGTCATTATTCAGAGAAGAAAAATCAATTAATTAGTCAATCCGGTTCCAATCACTCATAAGAAAAATCAATTATTTTTAGAAACTAAATCCCATTATCTATTTTTAGATTAAAAGACAACCTTCGCACATGATTTCGATCTCAATAAATCAGTATTGATTGATAATTTTGTCTATGATAAAATTTCATAATTTCAAAACAGTATAATGATATTTTCATTAAATATTCTATTGTATCATCCGGTCTTATACTATACGTTCTGTATGGTTAATGAGATTTCATGCAAAATCTTTGTAATTCAAATTCTATAATACTACGTATTTAATTTGTGTGTTTAAAATTTACATAAATCGATTTAAAAAAAATTATTACATAGTATAAAAAGTTAAAATAAGCAATTAATAGAAATTGATTTGATTAATAAATTATAAGTTAAATGAGATCGACAAAGTAGTGTTAAATAGGTCATGCAAGATTTAGGACAAAAAGTTACAGCGAGTATCCTAGCTTAAACACTGTAGGTTTTGAAAAGCACATGGATATATTAATTGATCAATTTCATTATAAATGAGCAAGATAAAATTGCATGGCACAAAATTTAAATATTGTCACAAATGTATATCATTACAAAATTATTTTCAATTATTCATAAAAAAAAAAGTTATTGTGTAAAAATAGATGAACATATAATTATAAAAACATAAGAGATCCATTTATTTTTTAAAATCCATATCTTTACATCATATTCATGCAACCCTAGCCCGCCCCACGCGGGTTCACGGGCCGGCCCGCGGGCTTCTTTTTTTTTTTTTTTGCCTAAAGTGTCATCCCGCACCATGAACTATATTGGATTATTCATGCCACACCTTAAACTTTCATAATGTCCATTTCGATACACAAACCATTAATATATTTTTTTATCTAGCAATTTTTACAGGTTACTATGATGACATGGCACAAGTAATTAGCTTATGTGGATATTTTTTTTAAGTCAACCCAAAATTTTTAAGTAAATCCCAAAAATCAACCCCTCACGCTGCCCCTCCCCAAAAGTTCAAGGTGCGGCATGAATAATCCAATATAATCCAATGACACTTTAGCCTTTTTTTTTTTTTAAATTTATTCTAGTTGAATTCAAAGTTCAAAACAATTAGAGTTGTTTACAAATACTAACATTGCGAATTTTCAATCCAACTTTATATATATATAACATATATATTATATGTTATATAATATATATGTTACACAACAAGGCAGCATATGTATTTTTTTTTTTTTAATTAGGGGTTTGCCCGCTGGCTGCGGGTCAAGCCCGTTAGGGCCGTAATTTCGTGGGCTATTTTTCTCGTGGCCCTAATCTATCCCANTTGAAGAAAAATGATTCGCGTGAATGAATAATACATAGTAGAATTTTGATCAGTCATGAAAATTTAATTTTGAGCTAATATAATCACAAATACATATACTAACTATTGGGCTAGGGCTGGACTAGGGGCTCACAAAATTTTGGGGTTCTGTGCTGTTGCACATCTTGTACGCCCTAAAATCTGGCCATGAAGTAGAATATAATTAGATAATCACTCAATGCATGAAAAACCAGTCTATTATTGCAACCATTTTTCATGCTAGCCAACTTATTATTCTTTCTAAAGGTGGTCTAAAGAACATGCATGTTTTTTTTGGTCAAAGGAAATGATGCTAGCAACCACGGATAATCCATCAAACGCTGTGGAATGGGCACTAGCGGAGATGATAAGCCAACCAAAACTACTGGAAAAAGCAGTGAAAGAGATAGACACGCTGGTTGGGAAGGAGAGGCTAGTGGAGGAATCCGATTTGCCTAATCTAAACTACGTCAAGGCGTGTATTAAAGAGGCCTTCCGCCTCCACCCAGTGGCGCCGTTCAACATCCCCCACGTGTCTCTAGCAGACACCGCAGTGGGTGGCTACTCCATTCCCGAGGGGAGTCACGTGCCGCTTAGCCGCGTCGGGCTTGGCAGGAATGCGAAAGCTTGGGAGGAGCCGCTCATGTTTAAGCCGGAGCGCCACCTCAACGGTGGAGAAGTGGATTTAAATGATTCGGAGTTGAACTTGTTGGCCTTTAGTACTGGGAGACGAGGATGTCCGGCTGTTAAGCTAGGCTCTTTGATGACTACAATGTTGATGGCTAGGCTTCTTCAAGGCTTCACCTGGAACCTCCCTCCTACCTTGCCATGCATATCCTTAACCGAGGCTAAACATGATCTCTTTCTTGAAAATCCACTCGTGGCACTTGTCAAACCCAGATTACCTCACAATCTCTACTTATAATAATACTACCCCTCAGACCTCAATTACCTAAATAAAAATTGTATTTCAGTTATCACCCTACCCTAGCTTGCAACTCAATTATGGTTGTCATGAAACATTTTGAAATATGCAATGTTTCAAAATGAGTATCTAAGAAAATGTTATTATGGGTAGTTGGGATTATAATATTTCACTAGACTCAATGGAGTATATATTAATAATCAGTTTGTTTAATAGTGGAGGCTCGATAATCTTGTAATTCAATCCAATCATAATCATCCCGACTTTGTTGCTGTGCATTCTCCTGGTAACAAAAACACTGCTAATTTAATCAAAGGAATGCTTAACCTTGGTTGATCCATGACTATATTTTTTTGCCCTATAAACTATATTATATACACTAGATTTCAATAAAGAGTAATATTATGATAAAATGTATAGTATAATACATTATAATTGCCTAATTGGCTGACTATCAAATTAAAGGATTCTTTATCTGATAGTTAGCCAATTAGAAAAACATTTTTCTCAATAAAAGTTTATGCAAATTGAAATTGATAATAAATTTATTATTATTATTATTATTATTATTATTATTATTTATTATTATTATTATTATTATTATATCCTTCTAGTGACATCTCACCTAATTAAGTTTGTTACATTACATTGCTAAATAATCAAAGTCAATAGTCGAGGACAAAATTTGAAAAAGTCAATAGTCGAAGGATCATTTATGAAATTAATGCCTTTGAATAAGAATGCTGAAAGCTTATGATTAGTCTAGTGTAAGCTAGAAACTTAATCTATGGCGCACAAAAAAAAAAAAAGAAACCTAATCTATCAATGACTCAAAACTCTACTAGTTCGGCAATCAATGCAATAATTACAAGAATAGAAAGTTCAAAAGAATAAAATAAGCACGAAATAGAATAAGCATTGTTATTCTACTCCACTATCCAGTTTGCTGATGTAATAAGTCTATTTCAAGAAATGTTCCATTGATGACTTGTTACATAGAACTAAACATGCTTCTAATAACTCTCTGTTTCCTTTTGTGGAAGGGTACTCCATGGGCCATCTTCAAGCATGGCTGTGACTCCTGTGAGGCTGTCTTAAGTATACATATATATATTGACGATGAGAGAAGCAGATATAAAATGCAAAACACTGCAAGAATTACTCAGAAGAAAAATTATTGTTCTGTACAAATGCATTAGGCATTTTTTCATTTGTGCCTATGTGCCATTACCAATCAAAATATTGATTTTCTCACATCTGCTTTTCGTTTGTTTGTGCAGGTTAAAGATACAGGAGTGGGAATTAACCCTCTGGACATTCCGAAAATCTTTAGCAAATTTGCTCAAAACCAATCATTGGCTACTAAAAACTCTGGTGGTTCTGGGCTTGGCCTTGCTATTTGTAAGAGGTATGCTCTGATCTCCCAGTTTAGTTCAGCTTGCCTGTGATCTATGAAATACAAATTTCAAGACGAGCACCCTTAGCTTGTGTATTTGCATTTCATAGATCACAGGCAAACTGAACTAAACTGGGAGATCAGGGCATACCTCTTACAAATAGCAAGGCCAAGCCCAGAACCACCAGAGTTTTTAGTAGCCAATGATTGGTTTTGAGCAAATTTGCTAAAGATTTTTGGAATGTCCAGAGGGTTAATTCCCACTCCTGTATCTTTAACCTGCACAAACAAACGAAAAGCAGATGTGAGAAAATCAATATTTTGATTGGTAATGGCACATAGGCACAAATGAAAAAATGCCTAATTTACAGTTATCACTGGGAAGAAGTCAGGAGCTTGAGGATCTCTTAAAAATTCCGATTTAGCAACGTAACGAAAGCAGAAACCGATACACTGCCTTCTTTAGAGAATTTTACAGCGTTGCCAACAACATTCAACAGAACTTGCATTAGCCGTTTTTCATCACCAATGGCATACTCTGGCAAATCTGAAGACAAACTTAGAGTAACAGACAGCTTTTTCACAGAGGCAATTGGCTTCATCAAATTATAGACCTTTGGCATGCATACAAGAACAGTAGCGCCGCAAAAGTGTGTAGCTCCACAAAGAATAATCGATGCACTGAACTGCACAAGCACCCATCTATAAGGAAAAACAACGGATTTCTTAACAAAGTATATCAACTCGAGTGGAATGGAAAAATAAGCAAGTGCGATGAAGAAATCTATATATACTGATACTTCATCTATAAGCCATTGTGGCAAAATGGCGAGCTAATATATATATTCCCATAAAAAATAATTAGGATGTGAATAGGTAATTAGGCATGATGTGTATTGGAAATAAGCAGTCATATTTACTCTACTCTAGGAAGTTGAAGCCTTGAGATGAGTGTGAAACGTAAAGCTTTTATGTATTTCTATGTATTATCACTACACACTGATTACACACACACACATATATATATATATATATATATATAGGAATTGAGACAAAAAGGGACTCTTTTCCTGGAAATACTACTCCCACTATCAGCACTAACTCCACTAATGCCATCGGAGCCACCATGCTCCGACTCCACGCGCCGGCACGTAGGGAGATTCCGGCGAATTCTCCGGCTGGAAATTACGCCGGTGGACTCAAACTTATTAAAAGCGCTTGCTCTTTGCGCTTAAGCGCAAAAGCAAAGCGAGGCGACAACAATTTGTGTCGCCTGAGCAAATTAAAGCGAAGAAGCGAGAAAAAGCGTGCAAAAAAAAAAAACAAAAAAACAAAAAAAAAAACTGGCGACTGCGAAACT
>CM008344.1:41291209-41304682 GCA_002525835.2 Ipomoea batatas
AATCCTGTGTTTCATGCTAGGACGAAGCACATTGAGATTGATTATCATTTTGTTCGTGATAAAGTGTCTGCAGGTGACTTGCAGGTTAATTTCATTTCGACTAAAGATCAACTAGCAGACATCTTCACCAAACCTTTGGCTGCGCCTCGGTTTTCTTTTCTGCGTGACAAGCTTCAGGTTGCTGTGCCTTCCTGAGCTTGAGGGGGAGTGTTAAGGACTCCTATTTAGACTAGTTCTATTATGATTCAAACTCTGTAGCTTGTATATATTTCTCTATTGTATTCTGAATATACTGAGACATTCAATTCATTCAATCATAAACTCTAATCCTTAGTATTTATCAGATAACATTTTTTATATAATCAAGTGCTTACTATGCACGTACAAAGCTATAACTAACCGTGAATTCCTAACTTTATTTCTTAAAAAATCGTCATCACATCTTCAAGAGACAAAGCCCTTCACCACCTTCACCTAACAACACTAAATTCCATCCACTAATGGACTTGACCCTTTAACAGCCTCCGCCCAAAATGATATTTGGAAGGTAGGTAGCAGTAAATACATATACCTTTGTGTCAATGAAATCAGCCCAGAACCTAGCTTGAGCTCTCTTGTAAGGATCCGAAGGCAACAATGGAAACTTGTCCTTCCAGACCTCATCGATGTACTCGAGAATGATGAGAGACTCGCAAACGGGTTTTCCGTTGTGAATGAGAACAGGGATCTTCTTGTGAACCGGGTTCATCTCCAGCAAGAGTGAGCTTTTGTTCATCAAGTCTTCCTCTTTGGATTCGTAATGAATCCCTTTGAGAGCGAGCGCCATTTTTGGCCTCATCGCGAACATGCTCACGTCTTTATCCAACAGAACAACCTTATCATCACCATCATTAGCCATCTTTTTGTTGAGATTTAGAGATTGAGGAGAGACTAAGATAAAAGGAGATTTGATAATATATAGAAGATTTGATAATATATTAAAAGTACATTATTTGAAAATATATTATTTTATATATATAGTATATTAATACTATACTTTAATATATTAAAAATGTATATTACATTTATAATTCACGCAACTATGTGAACCATAGTAAGCACGATAATTTGCCATACTTAGTTAGACACAACTCATAAGTTGTACTCCGTCCTCCTCACTTTATTTCTCTCTTTCAAATATTTAAATATTTTTTCCAATTTATCATTTATTTCTTCTTTCTTTTGCAATTAATTTTACTACAAATAAATTCGAATTTTATGTCAACTATCATGTAGTGTGATGGTATTCCGTTATCATTTCAAATAGGTGGTAATAGGTTTGAACTACGGTGATAATAGCTTAGATTTTTTTAACTGAAATTGTTTGAGAAAGTATAAACCAATTAATAAATATTACTTTGAACAGATTCATGAGTACTTTTAAAATTTTGTCAATGAAATCAGCCCAGAATCTAGCTTGAGCTCTCTTGTAAGGATCTGAAGGCAACAATGGAGAGTTGTGGTTCCAGACCTCATCAATGTACTGAAGAATAATGAGGGATTCGCAGATGGGTTTTCCATTGTGGATGAGAACAGGGATTTTCTTGTGAACCGGGTTCATTTCCTGCAGGAGTGAGCTAGGGCTTTGGTTCTCCATGTCTTCCTCTCTGGATTCATAGTGAACCCCTTTGAGAGAAAGTGCCATTCTTGCCCTCGTTGTAAACACGTTCACGTAAGAACTCAATAGAACAACCTCATCATCATCACTACCCATCTTTAATTTGTGTTTCGATTCAGTGATTTAGGGGATCGGAGAGTGCAATATATATAATTAAGATTAGATATATAGATGCTGCAGCTTAATTTCATCAGGAATATATGTACTTATATATAGAATTGAAGATGGTTATTGTGTAATATGTAATATTGGAGATCAAGATCAGATGATGATGATTAATATTTCAATTATTGAGAAGTGCAGTATTCGGATTTTTAGGGATAATATATGCCCGGCCCCCACTACACCACTTTAAGCCGGATTTAGTGCTTAGTTTTTTTTTTTGTTGATTGATTTAATAATGTTAAATGTACACCGAGTCAAGCCTTTTCAGATTTCGTTTGAGATTTGATTTGCACCTCTATGCCATACAAGTCTATTTAGTGCTTAGTTTGTAGGAAAGAATTAAAGGGAAAATAATTATAATTCTGTAAGAAAGAATAAGTTGTGAATAAAGTAAGAATTCCAAACTATATTGTTTTTGTAGGGATGAATAGCATTACTGAAAATGAGAAGGGAAGAAATTGTATAAAAACTAAAATGTACTTGTGTAATAAACTTAACTAATATAATCAAGGGTAAAAAAGATTTTTTCTTTCTTTCTTTCTTTTTTTTTCGTTTTCCTTTTCCCATTAAATTGCAATTCAACAAAATGAAGAAATTGCAATTCGGTAAATTTTCAGTTTCTCCCAACTAAACACTATAATTTGGATGACCAAAGAATATGTTGTAATTGAATTGCAACTACATCCACCCAAACAACTCGCTAGGATTAAAAGAAGGTGACGTAGACCGATTACTTTTTTTACTTAATTAATAACTCAATTATATTTTTATTCAAAAAAAAATAACTCAATTATATTATGTTTTCAAATCAAACAGACCCTTTTTTAAATGCATTATATTACAATGCAATATAGACCTATCTTTTTTTGACTTAATTAATAACTCAATTATATTATAATCAAAATCAAACATTTTTTTAATACTACTGATTCTATTACAATGCAATATAGACGGATGAACCTACAACCAAAGTCAGATGGTGCCATTGGACCACTAAGTCCTTGACAATCAAACACACCTTAAATTCAAAGAAAACTGATAATATGAATTTTACTATCCATGGCTATTGCATAAGGATTCATATCCTGCTGGGAAACACGAAACAAGATTACACGATTGTACAACACAACAAAGATTGTACATTATTGGACCAATGGATTTTGCCGGAACAACATACAACATTTAATTTTCAATTATAAACACCGCCACCCCTGCCAAGCCTTTCCCACAGCTGCAGAGTGAAGTCATAGAGCTTCAAAGGGTCAGCAAGAGAGGTGGACACACTCTCATTTTGCAGGCATCTTTTGGCCCATTCACTCAACTTTGGAACTTCTGCCTCAAAGCTAAACTCTGCATCTTTCTCAAAAGCCAGAAGCCATGTGTAGTATGAAACCAGAACCAAATCCAAGAACCCAATCTTCTCCCCTCCATAATATGCCTCTTCCCCTAACTCCCCTTCCAACACCTTCAGCTTCTCCACCAGTTCTTCTTTAATGTCCTTTGCATCTTTTTTTTTAAACAGCCATGCCCCTATACACTCGAAGATCTGAATAGATAAATACCCAAAACAATTTATTAATCAAAATGGTAAAGAAATTAAATGTTAGGATCAGACATTTACCGCTACACCAAAAGTTATAACTAGTAGCGAAGGGCGCAACTTTATTTCTTTAAAGATCATTGTCATCACATCATCACATTTTTCATAACTGGGTGCTGGATTTGGCCCTTCATCAGCCTTCACCCAGCCCTCAGCCCTTCATCGACCTCCACCCAACAATTCCCTCTCAATACTTATCAGATAACACTTTTTATGATCAAATAAAAGTTATATATAATAGTAACTTTATTTTTTTATAAACCATCATCACATTTTAGAGAGATAAACTGCTGACTTGGCCTTTCATCAACCTCTGCCTAAGAATCTCTCAGTATTAACCCTCTTTTATAATCAAGCATTTACAACTGCATCCAAAAACTATAACTAATACTTTTATTTCTGCCCAACATGAAATTTGGAAGCTAGCTAGAAATAATTATATATACCTTTTTGTCAATGAAATCAGCCCAGAACCTAGCTTGAGATCTCTTGTAAGGATCCGAAGGCAACAATGGAAACTTGTCCTTCCAGACCTCATCGATGTACTCAAGAATGATGAGAGACTCGCAAACGGGTTTTCCGTTGTGAATGAGAACAGGGATCTTCTTGTGAACCGGGTTCATCTCCAGCAAGAGTGAGCTTTTGTTCCCCAAATCTTCCACTTTGGATTCGTAGGGAATCCCTTTGAGAGCGAGCGCCATTTTTGGCCTCATCGCGAACATGCTCACGTATGTATTCAATAGAACAACCTTATCATCACCATCACTAGCCATCTTTGTGTTTCAATTTAGAGATTGAGGAGAGATTAAGATAAATAGGAGATTTGATAATATAGATTATAGATTGATGATATTTCTTTTCAAAAAAAAAAGATTGATGATATTTCTTGGATAATGTCGACTGGTTGGCTGCTAGTGGGTAGTGGGTAGATACTTAGATAGGCACAAGTTGTACTCCATCCTCCACACCTTATTTCTCTCTTTCAGCCATTTAAAAAATTTTTTTTTCCAATTTATTATTTATCCCTTTTTTCTTTTGCAATTAATTTTACTACAAATAAATTTTGAGTATTTTACTCCTCATGTGATGAAATTTCAGTTAACATTTTAAATAGATAGTTATAGGTTTAAATTTTGGTGGTAAAAGCTTAAATTTTTTGAACTAAAAATATTTAAAACAGTATAAAACATATAATATTTTGTTCAATATCATGAGTGTTTAAAAAAAATCAGTTTTCTATTCATTGGCTACCCCTATTGGTTTTTTTTTTTTTAAATTTAAATTGTGTCATATATTAGTAATTTCACCAAAATAAGATAGAGAATAATTAAATGATAAGATGCACGTCTTTTTCGGTGTGAGGTAGAAAAATGAAAATAGTTACATAGTATTTATCTTCAAAAAAAAAAAGTACAGATTATTTCTGCTTTATCTGTTACGTAGTATTTAAAAAAAAAAAATTATCTATTGGACAAATGTGCCCACTCTCTTTTTAAATTAATTTTATCAGCTCTATTTATTTTTTGAGTTAATACTCAATTTAGGCTCTGTTTGGCAGAACTTATTGCTTATTTTAAGTTACTAATAAGTTATAAATTTTCTTTAGTAATGCTTTCAAAATAAGCTAGTAGCTTAAAATAAGAATTTATTTTGAAAAGTTACTTTAGGTAGCTTTTCAAAAATAAGCTAGTAGCTTTTTAATTTTTTTTCTATTTGTATCCTTATTATTTTAAATAAATGACATCCTTTACCCCTCCCAATTAAGGCTATGTTTGGCAAACCTAGCTGAAAAGATAGCTGAAAGCTGAAAAGTAGCTGAAAATTGAAAAGCTATAAGCTCGAAGCTGAAATCTGAAGAGTTGTCAAGCTAGCTGTTATGCTTAAAAGTGTTTGGTAAAATTAGCTTTTTGATAAGTTGATAAATTTAAAAAGACTAAAAAAGACATCTTCATACAATTTAAATAATTTTAAATTTAAATAGGTTTGTTTATATATTAAAATATAAAATAATGAAATCAATATATTTAAATAAAATATAAAGTAAAAACATATATTTGAAAATATATAAAGTAAAAAAAAATATTTATAATTCATACGATTAATTAGTTCATACAAAAATTAATGTTCAAACATAAATATCAAAGTGAAATTACAACCAAACATAATGAAAAGAAAATATCAAAAGAGTTTTAATTGAGAGTGGTAAAGGATGCCATTTATTTAAAATAATAAGGATAAAGATGGAAAAAAGTTAAAAAGCTACTAGCTTATTTTGAAAAGCTACCCCAAGTAGCGTTTCAAAATAAGCTCTTATTTTAAGCTACTAGTTTATTTTGATAACATTAACAAACAGAGCTTATAGCTTATTAGTATGTTAAAATAAGCTATAAGCTCCTAAATAAGCTCTACCAAACAGAGCCTAAAACTCTATTTGTATGCTTATTATTATAAGCATAAATACTAGCTTAAAAGCTCTTCAGATTTCAACTTCGAGCTTATAGCTTTTCAACTTTCAGCTACCTTTTCAGCTAAGTTTGCCAAACATAGTCTTAGTCATTAAGTATAGTGATTTTTTTTTATTTAGTTCTATATGACTTTTTGTGCTTAATTACGTTCTCGACTTTGATAATTTTATCCAATTGAGTCATCGATGGTTAGAATCAAGAACTAAATCGAGAAAAATCACTATAGTGGATGACTAAATTAGATATAATCACTATAGCGGAAGACTAACATGAGTAAAATTACTATAGCCAATGACTAAATTGGATATTAATATAGGTGAAATTACCAAGCTATCTTAATAGAGAACTCAATTGACTAAAACCATCCAAGTTAATGACCTAATTAAGCACAAAAAAATCGTTTAAAATTAACTAGAGAAAAATCACTATAGTTGAGATTGAGCATTAAATTTTTATTTTTATTTATTTATTTATTTATTTTGCATAATACGTCACATATAATAGCTTTTTTTTTTTTTTACACCATCTTATCAAATGGCAAGGTGGAAGCTTCACAAGGCTAAGCGTCATTTTTAGCCTAGTTTTACTAAGTATATTTTCAAATTCTTCCTAACTTTTATTTTCTAAAGTGGTAAATAAGAGTATGTTATTTTTATAATGTGAATCTTCAGAAAAATATTTACATAACGAATTTAAGAGTAAAAAATATAATTTGAGAGTAAAAAATGAAAGCTTACATAGTATTTTTCATTTTAGCATCATCCCAAACATACTCTCTTATGTATTCAACACAACCTCATCATCACTTCCCATCTTTGTGTTCCAATTCATAGATTTATAATGGAGGACTTATAAGGAAGAATTAAAATTTTCACTTTTGGTCTTTTGACTATTGATGTATTGTTAATTGAAGTTCACGAGTGTCAAAATTGTCAATTAACCTATTCAATTTTTCTCAGTTTCAATCTCTCTGGCGAAGTAGCTGAAATATATATATATATATATATATATAGAAAAAAAAGTAGCTGAAATTTTTTAATAGCTAAAATTATGAGGGAAATTGTCTTTTTCTTCTTTTATTCTCTCTTCTTTTTTCCCCCATTTTCTTGCTCTGCTTGTTTGCCACATTTCAAAGACTAGTGTTACTTGTTCTTGTTTCTGGATTTCCTGTTCTAGAAACAGTAAAGGACATTGGCGTCACCCACTTCCCCAAACTCTTCAAGCCTAATTCTTATCCGTTGTATCACCTAAGAATTGAAGAGAGATTCCATGATACATGTTTGCTCTGATTTTGGATTCCACCTCGGCTTCGGCTTTGGTTCCGGTGTCCTCTCCTTAACCCCTACCGCAAAACAACCAATAATCACACTAATTATACAAAATCTAAACCAAGAGAGCTTAATTATAAGTTCCAATTAACCAACCACCAGTGAAGGAGTTGGATTCATGTTGGCGTTGATTAGAACTGGAAGGCTTCAAAAACAAAAGATTTCAAAAACGTACCAACATTAGGTTAATTAGAACTTATAATTAAGCTTTTTTGGTTTAGATTTTGTACAATTAGTGTGATTATTGGTTGTTTTGCAGCATGGATTGAGGAGAAGACATCATAGCCAAAGTCGAGTTGAAATCCAAAACGTATTGTGGAATCTCTCTTCCATTCCAGGGTGTTGAATCCGTCTTGAAAGGAGATAAGGCAGATAAGAATCAAGCTTGACTAGTACGAGAAATTGAGTGACACCAACGTCTTTTACTGGTTCCAAAATAGAAAATTCAGAAGTAAGAACAAGCAGTGCAAGACTTTGGAATTTGGCAATCAAGCCGAGCAAGAATATTGAAAAGAAAGAGAAGAGAAAAAGCAAAAGACAAATTTGCCCTCATCATTTTAGTCATTAAAAATTTTTGACTACTTCTCGCTGGTAATTTGACTAGAGAGAAACTCTAATAGTCATAGCACTTAAAGTAAATTTTTTTTTTTGTAAAGAAGAATATTAAAAGTATATAATAGAGGGAAGTTAAAGTTGCACTTTCACTTCTTTAATTATTGTGCATTTGATACTTCAATTATAAAATCAACACATTTGTTTCATTAATTATCTCATCACTTAATTAGTTAATTATAAGGTTTGGTCACTTAATTATTTATTCAGTTGTAGATATAATCCTTCAACCTATAATGGAATTAAATTTCATTTTTAACCGAAGAGCATGTATTTCAACTTATTAATTTAGTCAAGATCGTATTTTATTGAGATCTTATTTTCTAGGTTGTATTTTATTGAGATCTTATTTTCTAGGTTGTTGATCCTATTTTCTAGTCTTCAGACACGGTAAAGGGTCACAAGCTTTGTAAGATGACAAGACAAGACATATTATCATCCGCTATCTTTTTGTTACTACGTATTTCCGCTGTCAAAGTTGTTACAAACATCAGTGACGCAATCTCTGTTCTGCAACTTTATACCCTAATTATTCTACAAAGAATTATTAATCTAATAGGAATATTGCCATTTTTTCTTCCTGATTCTATTTTCTAATGTTTCCAGATTGCATTCTGGATGTGTACCTAATCATCATCAAACACATATTTCAACTTTTCACAATATACAGATAACCAAAATGCAAAGGGAAATGTGACAGAAAATTTTTACTTAAAAGGAATTTCAAACTGCATGATACTTAAACCCATTCTAAACAATTTCCAGTTTAAAATCAGTTCTTCAAATACCAACCAACAAGCACCAGGAGTAATGAATTTCTGAGCACAAGATTTGAAAGCCCTCTCTGACCTTTAAAAACTTAGAACACATCTAGGGTTCCCAGAATCCTAATCCCATTAAAAGGCAAGAGAAGAAGATATATGAACAGATATGCAGAACTCAAATAAATAAATAACTAAATAAATGACAAGATATGTCTATCAAAAGCAAGGTTAGCTAGTATGGTAATTGATATTTACCTAGTCAAAAAGGGTTGGACAACTAAAGCAAAGAATGGGAATACATATTTATCATTCTTCCAGAGAACCAAAATGTCCTGTCCTGAGCTATATTATCACACATACCTGGATCACTTAAGAAGAAGAACAAGAACACCTTCAAAAGTTCCTGGTTCATCAATCTTCCCACTTTAAATAATTCAAGTCAGTCATAAGACAGTAAGAACAATCTGGATACACAAGATCAACATATGGTATGCTAATTGTATGGAGGCTAGCTAAGGCATTCATGTCGAATTTCCAGCAAGGCAGTATAGTACATTCACAAAAGAAAGACAAAACGAAACAAGAGGAGAACTAAGAAAAGTGTATAAAATCTTAATAATTTTGCAAAGTACTGAATTCTACGGGTTCTTCAAGAGTTAATATAGAAAACCCCAAGCTGTTAAGACAACGCAGAAATTCCACATATAAATAGCTATAAAGATTGAAAATCAAAATCAGACAACATCCTGGAATTAGAGAAGCCAAAACTGCTATAAAACTACAATGACAGCAATAATTGATTTAAAGTCCACATCACAACAAAATTTCTCAAATCAGGCAAAGTGAGTCTACTCACTGGCTCTTCTTAGTTCTCTTGCTCTTCAGTTTGGTTGGCCCTTCTTTCAACTTCATCCCAACCACATTCTTTCTTTTACCTGATTCATCATCAGACTTTATAGATGACTTAATTTTCTTCTGTTGTTTCTTGTCCTCTTTGTTATCCCCCTTACTCACTTTCTTACTCCCTTTTTCACCACTCAAATCACTCCCTTTCTGAGTTTTCCCCTTCTTTCCTTTCTTAGCAGGAACCAAATCATTACCCTTGCTCATCTCATTCTCTTTGTCATCACTTTCTTCTTCCACATTTCCCTTAATAATGCCAAACTCCATATTCTTTCTTACATTTTCATCAATTTCAGTCTCATTCTCACCATCTTCATCCTCACTAGACAATTCAATTCCACCCATTTCAACATCCATATATCTAACTTCATGAAGCCTCCCTTTCCTCTTTTTCCTGCCCACCTTCTCAGTTTTCCCACTATCCTTGGCCTCAGGAAAATCATCAATTAATTCCTTGCTCTCAGTCCCTCTCTCCACATCCTTAGCCCCCATAATTTTGAGCTTCATATCCGGCAATCCTTGATACAAAGGCAAGGCCACAGAACCGCATAATCTCAAGTGCAAGCTCCTCACACCACCCCATTTTTTGGGAACATACTCCACAACTCCATTGATGGCCTCCACCACATTCTCAACAATCTCTCCGCTCTCCATTGCACGCTTCCCAACCTTCATCACACTACAAGTCCCAGTCCGCAGAAAAAACAAGCCGGATCCGCACGCCCTCTCGATCTGATCCTTCCAGTTCTTCTTTGTCAAGTCTACAGGCAAAGGCAACTTCCTCTTCTTGAAGAAGTGCTTCCCCAGAAGCTTCGGGAGGAAGTGCACAATCCTCTTGTCCACCAAGAACACATCATACGAATCGCAAAGCTTCCTCTTCGCCTCGAAAGCCTTGTAATCTGTCTTCAACTTGGAGAGTTTCAGGACTTTGCTAACGGATATATCCTGCGATTTTATTACCTTCTTCGCGTCCTTGGACGTGAGATTGGAATTGGACCTATCGTCGATGATTAGACAACACTCAGAGGAGGCTTGGTCGTGTAGCGCGTGTGGGAGGGCGATTCGGAAGGGGTTGACACGCGCCTTCGGAGGGATTTTCTTGAGAGTGATGTTGAGGTAGACGAATTCATCGTCTGGGAGTAGCTGCGGCGCCTGGTCCTTCGATTGTGCGTCTTTCCATTTCAGTAGGGCGGTGACGGCTCTTTCTACGATGTCTCTGCTAACATTAACGCCGGCGCCGGCGGAGGCAGGTGTTGCTGGAGTTTCTGTAGCCATTGAGGGTCGGCGACGGTGAGCGGTAATGCGGAGGTTTTGGGAGAAGAGTGAGGGTTTTAGCTTTTAGGTCAGAGACTCAGAGATAAAGATGGGAATAACCGAATAAGTAGGTTTTGGGCTTTAGAGAAAATGGGCCGTATTGGGCCACGGCAAATTATATCAGGAACCAGGTTCATGTGTAATTTATACCATGTATCATGGTTCTTATTGCAAGCAATTGTTATACATGGATCGAAGGATGGCAATTTAATCTGCTCTGTGGATACTTATTCAAATTCATCCCGCATAAATTAAATTTTTTGATGATAATGAATGATGGGTGTTAAAAAATTAAACTCGCATTATGTACAAGACTCACTTAAAATTCTACTCAGACCCACCATATATATAGAGAGTGTGAGAGTAAAATAAGTAATGTAGTTAATTATAAAAATTTCTATAACTTTTACTAACTTTTTACTATTTTCAATTTTAAACTAATAATTTTATTTTTAAAAATTTAGCAATTTAGTAATTATATTTGAATATTTTTATTATTTTATGCTTTAATATAGTTAGTGAATTTTATTATTTTATTATTTTATTATGTGGTAAGTAATTTAAATATTAATTTAAAATTTTTTAATAAGATAATAAGTTATGTGAACCTGTAGTGGGCATCCGCACCCGCGGGGTGGGGTGAGTTTTGAAAAAGTCCACTCGATACAGGTTGAGGGTGAGGTGGGTGGAGAAAATATAAGGTGTGTCGAGTGATGGATGTAGCCTTCCCCGATCCATCCTTGTCCCATTGCCATCCCTACATGGATCATGGTTCATAATGTAACATAGATTATGGTCTACAACTTATATATCTATAGTTAATATACGTAGTATTATGTGTCTTCAATTAATAAATTATGTGTCTATAAATAAATTAAATGAAAAGTTTTTTTTTTCTCCAATTATACACGTGGTACAAACTTAGTCCTAAGTTACATGCATGACCATCTTTAATCCTAAGTTATGCATGGAGTGGCGATTTTAGTCCTAAAAGAACAAAATCAACCACTTTATTAAATGACAAATTATTGGTGGTAGAAATAGTCTCCAGATGATTAAAATCGCCACTTTGTACATAACTTAGGGGTTAAAAGATAGTCACACATATAACTCGGGATTAAGTTTATACTACAGTCTACAGGTATAACTGAATGACCAAAAATGTAATATTTCCTAAATTAAATGCACATAATTTGTGCCAAGCACCTTGTGCTCAATTGGCATGTAGTGGCCACCCTCATATGGGAGGTCATGAGTTCGATGAACAGATACTACAATGTAATAGGGTCAGTTGTATTCAAAAAAAAAAAAAAAAAAACATGACGTGCCAGAGATAATGTCAACACCACATCAACTAAGTTAATGATCATATTAACACCATTAACTATTACTCCGTATCATTTATTGTATAATATTTTTAAGTACCAAGATTAAATTGAACCATTTTTGGAAGTACATGGATTAATTTGAACGAAACTGAATCATAAGGACTAAATTGAACAAAGATATTATACTATAAAAACTTCAAAGGTACTTTGACCGATTTTTATAAATAACTCAAATTTTAAGTGAACACAACAACACTATGAAGTGTAATTAGTAACATTATAGAATACATCCCCTGATATGTAAAAAGTGCAGTGAAATGATTCATCTTTGAGAGTTTATTGTTTAGTTATTTTGTTTGGTTAAAGGTTTTAATTTTTCTTAAATTTGATATAGAAGTTCACTTTAGTTTATGGTTTACCTTTAGAGTACACCTAATTATATTATAGAGTAAATCTAATAATAATGTAAAGTACACCCATCGATATTATTAATTGAAAAAATTATAAATTTTGCCTCTCCATAATATGCTAATTATCAATGTCATCCCTGAATTATTAATAGTGTAAATGTTGCCCCTCAATTTTTAAAAATGGTACGTATATTGTCCCTCCCATATCAACATGAGGGGCAATATTTACACCACGGAGAGACAATATATGTACCGTTTTTTAAAATTGAAAGGCAATATTTACACTACTAGTAATTTAAGAGTGACATTAATAATTGACATATTATAGAGGGATATAAATTACAATGCACTAGTTTGTATACTTTTATTATTTAGGAGTTTAATATTTGTAGTTAGCATTATATTCATTGTAATTTGCAAATAATATATATACCCAATAATAATATTTAAAGTATGAGTTATTTATAAAAATGTCACGACATATTTAATTGTACTAGCTAGTGATAAAGATTATGGAACGGTGGGCGGGGAGTATATTCCAATGCCGGCAATGCATGGGCACTCCTAGAATGTACGAGAATTGAAGTATGTATGCAGGGCGGTATGAGAGGTGGCCACGCCTCTTCACCAGAACAATCTACAACCATCTACAATCCTCTTCTCGACGCTATTTATACCTATTACCAATTCAACCATCTTTCCCACTCATCTTCATCATACCATAATCTATCTTCTCTGATCTGATACTCGATCATATCTACGCTGCTAAATTATATTAATTATTATATAATATTTGTAGGTAGGTGGAAATGGCAGGTGGTGAGGAGGTTGTGCTGTTGGATTCATACGCGAGCATGTTTGGGATGAGGGTAAAGGTAGCTTTGGCCGAGAAGGGGATCCAATACGTCCACAAGGAAGAGGACTTGA
>CM008344.1:41347846-41363930 GCA_002525835.2 Ipomoea batatas
TTGATGTAGGTTGTACGTCCTGGACTGCTGCAGAGTTTACGTGAGTGTTTTGTCTCTCACAATGCTCAACTCTCTCTAGATGGTGTATGAGGTATATAGCGTAAGCAGTGAGAGGACTAGGAACCTTATATAACCACTGGCCATCATTGTGGTTGTCGTATAACAATAGGTCTCCTAAACCCTAACTAGACTCCTAAAGTCTAGCTATCAGGTAGATAGTGTTGCACCACTAATATTATCATAACTTATCCTAATGTTGTGATAATGATAAATAGGAAAATGTTACATTCTCCCACTTGGTGCAAACACTCTAGCCCAAAAACAGAAAACACCAACCATAGTGATATGTCCTCATTAATACGAGCAGTATCCATTATGATTAAATGCAAACCTGCCCTTAAGCACTTAATTAGGAAACAAAACTTAATGAAACAAACCCTATGTTTATTTCAAGTCCAACTTAAGTACATTTTCTCAGCAATACAAAGCAAAAGAAGGTGTACACACTTAATTGAGAAAAATGTCTGAATGCAAAAGAATTTTATTAAACTGAATGTATATACAAATTACAAAATGGATGAAAGTCCCATTTTCTGAACCAGATCCTTGAATTTAAATGGAGGCATGCCTTTAGTCAAGGGATCTGCTAACATCAACTCAGTCCTAACGTGTTCAATGATTACAACATTATTCTTGACACGCTCCCTAACAGCTAAGAACTTGATGTCGATGTGTTTACTTCGACTCCCACTTTTGTTGTTCTTAGCTAGGAAGACTGCAGCTAAGTTGTCACAATAGACTTTAAATGGCTTCGATATAGAGTCCATCACTCTAAGCCCAGAGATAAAATTCTTTAGCCACACACCTTGTGAGGTAGCCTCGTAACAGGAAACGAACTCGGCTTCCATGGTAGAAGTAGCTATTAAGGATTGTTTAACACTTCTCCATGAGATAGCCCCACCGGCCATAATAAAGACGCACCCTGAAGTTGATCTTCGAGAATCAACACAACCAGCGAAGTCCGCATCAGAATAGCCGACAACATCTAAATTGTCCGTCTGTCTAAACCCAAGCTTGTAATCTTTGGTTCCTTTTAGATACCTTAGAACCTTCTTCACAGCTCTCCAGTGGTCTAATCCCGGATTGTGCAAGTAGCGTCCGAGCATCCCAACTGCGAAAGCAATGTCCGGCCTTGTACAGACTTGAATATATCCAAGACACCCAACCGCTGCAGCATAAGGGATGTTCTCCATGGATTCTTTCTCCAAATCATTTTTCGGACATTGTTCCAAGCTGAATTTATCCCCTTTTGCTATGGGAGCAGCAACGCTTGGTGAACAATTTTGCATATGAAATCTCTCTAAAACTTTGCTTATATAGGTTTCTTGAGATAAACCCAGTATGCCCCGGGACCTATCTCTATGAATTTTAATGCCAATAACATAAGAGGCATCACCCATATCCTTCATGTCAAAGTTCTTAGAAAGAAATTGTTTCACATCACGAAGCATCCCCTTATCATTGGTGGCAAGTAAGATGTCATCCACATATAAAACAAGGAAGCATATTCGACTCCCACTCACCTTCTGGTATATACAAGGATCTAAGGGATTTTCAACAAAACCAAATGAAGAAATTACCCCATCGAATTTGATATACCATTGACGGGAAGCTTGTTTTAGACCGTATATGGATTTCTTAAGCTTACATACTAAATTCTCACCACCTCTAGAAGAGAAACCTTCAGGTTGTTTCATATAAACCTCCTCTTCTAGATCACCATTAAGGAAAGCAGCTTTCACATCCATTTGTTGCAACTCAAGATTAAAATGTGCAACTAAAGCCAGAATGACACGAAGTGAATCTTTCTTTGATACAGGAGAAAAAGTCTCCTTGTAATTGATTCCCTCCTTTTGAGTAAATCCCTTTGCAACAAGTCTGGCCTTGTATCTCTCAATGTTGCCTAATGAGTTTCTTTTGGTCTTAAAAACCCATTTACAGCCAATGGCTTTGGCCCCATTAGGCAACTCAACAAGATCCCAAACCCCATTGCTCTTCATGGAATTCATTTCATCATTCATGGCTTCAAACCATAAGTCAGACTGTGCACAATTTGTGGCTTGAGAGAACGTGTTAGGATCATTCTCGGCTCCTATATCAGATTCTTGTAGATACGAAACATAATAACTAGGAACTGCTGATCGCCTTATCCGTGTAGACCGTCTTAAAGTTGGACCTCCACCACCTTGCACAGGCTGTGGGGCAACAACCTCTTCAGGAACTGGAAGCAGTTCTTGAATTGGCTCAGTCTGCATCGGTTCAGGATCTTGCTGTAAATCCTGATTAGGTTCAACCATTGGCTCGAAATCTGGTTCAGGAGGCTGCTGTAAGTCCTGAACTGTTTCTTCCAAAGGCTGAGCCTCAACAGCTTGTGGAATCTCAACAGTGGTTGGTATATCTGCAGGCGGAACTGAAGGAGTACTGCGGATAAGTACAACACCATTAGATGACGTAGAAGGTTGAGAGCCAGTATGATCAAATGGAGGAACAAAGTCCTTAAATTGATCGCTCCCACTAATTGAGTCATCTTCAAGAAACTTAGCATTCCTTGATTCCACTATCCTAGTAGTATGAGATGGACAATAAAACCTATAACCCTTAGACGTTTGTGCATATCCAATAAAGAAAGCACTAATGGTCCTTGGGTCAAGTTTCTTTTCGTGTGGGTTATAAATCCTCACCTCAGACGGACATCCCCAAACACGCATATGTTGCAAACTCGGTTTCCAACCTTTGAATAACTCAAACGGTGTCTTAGGGACAGCCTTGGTTGGAACACGGTTTAATATATACGTTGCCGTCTTAAGTGCTTCAGCCCACAACGACTTAGGAAGCTTGGAGTTGCTTAGCATACTCCGCACCATATCCAGAAGGGTCCTGTTTCTTCTTTCGGCTACACCGTTTTGGTCTGGAGAACCAGGCATAGTGTACTGGGCAACAATCCCATGTTCTTGAAGAAACTTAGCAAATGGACCAGGTGCTTGTCCATTTTCAGTGTATCTACCGTAATATTCACCACCTCTATCCGATCTAACTATTTGTATTTTCTTGTTACATTGGTTTTCAACTTCAGCTTTAAATAATTTAAAGGCATCCAATGCTTCAAGTTTGTGATTAAGTAAATACACATAGGAAAATCGTGAGAAGTCATCAATGAAAGTGATGAAATATTTCTGACCGGATATTGTCATGTCAGGACAACATATGTCAGTATGAATAATCTCCAACAATGTTGTACTTCTATTGGCACCCTTTTTCGACTTGTTTGTCTGCTTACCCTTAATGCAGTCAATGCAAGTCTCAAAGTCGGTATAGTCTAGAGTAGATAATACTCCGTCCTTTACCAACCTTTTAATACGCTCAAGGGAGATATGACCTAATCTCCGATGCCATAACATTGAGGAATTGTCGTTAATACTGCACCGTTTAGTGCCGTTTTGAATATGTAAAGAAGTATTAACTGAAGCATTCTTTAAGTTAAGACGAAAGAGACCATCAGACAATGTACCAGTACCAATACAAGTAGAATTGCGAAATAACTTGAAATAATTGGTATTAAATTCAAAATTGAATCCGAAGGGTACAAGTCTAGAAACTGAAAGTAAGTTCCTTAAAAACTAGGAACATACAGTGTCTTATCTAACGTCAAAACAAAACCACTATCCAAAACTAAAGTGCAAACTCCGACAGCTTCGACTGGTGATGCGATCTTGTTTCCAGAAAAGATGCTACACTCAGTTCCTGTTGGCTGCCTCAGCTTTGTCATATTCTGCAAGGAGTTTGCAACGTGGATTGTTGAACCAGAGTCAATCCACCAAGAATAAGTATTAACTTCTGACATATTTGATTCATAACAGACAAAGGAAGATGGATCAATTGTTGTTGTCACATACCGGAGAATAGAGTCTTTCCACTCTAGGTGATTGTCATTAATAAGCGTAGGGATATCAACTGTTGTTGATTGAGGGATGTTTAGAGGTGCTGTAAAGAATAACAATGAAGGCTTGGTTAGAATTTACGAGGCACATAATAGAGAGAGTAACTGAGGTACATAATACTACCAATGTAAATTATGTAAGAGACAAACCCGTATGCCATAAAAATTACCTGTGGGCTAAATTTTTACGCATGATGAATTTATCCTAACTGAATGGTGGAAACGGAATGGGTACGGTTGGGTATGGGTTTTCCACCCTTAATGACAAAACTACCAAACTATATGCCGATACATAATCCCTGTGGGCAAATTATGATCATAGTTTAGTATTTCATCCTAATTAACCCTACAAATATAACAAAATTGCCTGTGGGCTAAATTTCGCCATATAACGCAAGGTTAACTACAAGGTTCTTGCCTAACCTTTATGTGATTGTTACTTAATATGTAATTTGAGTAAATTAAAGATGTTGTGGCTACTCTTTAATTGACCAAAAATTAAACATAATCACAATGACAAGGGTATTTAAAGCCTAATCAAACAAATTAAACCAAAACATGATAGACAATCCTTAGGTATACTCCCAGGAAAGTTGGTTGGTGCTAAGGCTCCATTAAAAACCAACTCCTTAGACAGAGTAGCGTCGCAAGGGGACTAGTAGCAATATGGCTGAAGGCACTATGGCGGTTTCAGCCAGCAAGGCGTTTTAAGCCAGGGCTAGAGAACTAGTATTCCTCCCCAAGAAACTTCCCTAAATCATGTGTTCTCATATTTGAAGTAAAATCGTTTGGTTGATCTATAAGAATGTAGAATCACCTAAGGATAAGGCTTTAAATAGGGTAAAACTATGAAGAGTTTCATGTACTTTATGTGCTTTAAGATCCTTTAACAAGAATTGGAGTATTGACTGAAAGAGTAATAATATGCATAATCTATTCTTAAAGGCACTAAATTCACCTAAAAGGCACTAAAGCATGGATAATAAGCATACAATTCAGACCTAAAAGGCTCTAAATTCAGTCTTAATGAACATGCTTTTCTAAAGGCATAATTATAACAGTCAAAATAATTATTGCAGTAAAAACATACATAGCATGCTCAGATTATGCACATTACTAACTAATACTCCACAACCAAATATTTAAATTGTAACACTTAATACAATTTAACTCTTAATACAATTTAACTGAAAAAATTCCAATATTAAAATTAAAATTCAAACAAATTGAGAACTTAATAATTTGTTCAAAATTGAATAATAATTTTAATATTGACTTTATGCAAAATTCAATTGGATAATTTAAGTGAAGAGGTCCACATATGATGAAGGTTTTAAAAAACTGTAGAGAGCCCAAACCAAACAAGCCCAGAATATTTTTTTTTTGATTCAATTCAGCCCAAGAGCCTAGGTCTGGCCAGATTTGGGCCAAACCCGGCCCACTCTTATCATCCTCTTTAACTTCAGCCTATCAGCCATGGACGACGGCTTGAAGTAGCGCAGCGACGTAGGAGTGTAGCGGCCAGCAGAGCACAGCCACCGGTGTCGCTCGAAGAAGGCGAAAGAGGTAGCCTCGTCACCGGGTATCCCGGCTCCGCCACCCCCCCGCAGTTAGCGAGACAACACCAGCGCCACTGCCCGCCGCCGTCAGCCCCGCAGTCGCGAACCAGCGCCGCTCATTGCCGCCGGCCTCGTTTCCGAATTCGAACCAGTCAGACCTGAAGGAGGGAAGACAGCAGCAGCCTCGTCGCCGGGGAAGCCCGGCTCCGTTACTACCGCCTGCCCTCGTCGCGGCCCAGCGCCGCCGTGACCGACTCCACCACTAGTAATGGTCGCCGGTCGATCGGAATACGACGCACAGAGGAACTCTGAATGATGGTAACCGAATGGAAAGAACGACGTAATTAATAATTCGTCGTCTTCCGCCATCAACTGTGTACCGCCGGCATTCTTAATAAATCCGGCGACCAGAATCAAGGTCGGCCGACTGTACCTCTGTCGCTTAAGCTCGCCAGTGAACGGAAAAACAAAAAAAAGTCCGGCGAGGTTGCAGAGTAGACGACGCAGCAGTTCACAGAATCCAATTGAAATTTTCTTTTTCATTTATTGTTTCTTAATGCCGAAACAAATTTCCAGCAGCCCAAAAAAAATATACAAAAAGTTTTAATTGCATGCACAAAAAAAAATTTACATATTGTCATCCTAATAACACAGTAAAGTATACAACATATGCAAATTGTAATGCAATTAAAAAAAGAACCAGGCAGAGATTATACTGGAGCTCTGATACCAACTGTTAGACTTAATTTATCACATAAGACTTAATATGTAATAATTAGCATCGTACTTACCTCCAGCCATAGCTCTTAGTTGATGTAGGTTGTACGTCCTGGACTGCTGCAGAGTTTACGTGAGTGTTTTGTCTCTCACAATGCTCAACTCTCTCTAGATGGTGTATGAGGTATATAGCGTAAGCAGTGAGAGGACTAGGAACCTTATATAACCACTGGCCATCATTGTGGTTGTCGTATAACAATAGGTCTCCTAAACCCTAACTAGACTCCTAAAGTCTAGCTATCAGGTAGATAGTGTTGCACCACTAATATTATCATAACTTATCCTAATGTTGTGATAATGATAAATAGGAAAATGTTACACCAGGGTCACTGGAACTGGTCAAGTCTCCGATCGTCGTTGAAGTTGGGAAGCCAGAGTTGCTGTTGTTGTCGTCTCCAACACCTGTTGTTGCTGGTGGCTTCGCCGGTCAGCTACTGATGAGAAAGAGGGAGTAAGAGAGGGGAAGCCACCACCGCTGGTCACCTCCATCTTCACCATCGACCAAGGGACAAGAGAAGATGATGTCGCTGATGGCTGCTGGTCACGCCCCAGGCGAGAGAGAAGAGAGACGGAGTGGCTGCTGTTTTGGGGAGTTATAATGACAAAAATGCCCTTCAATTGAACAGGGAGATAACGCTAACATTGACGGTGGACTAACATTGTCCAACTTTTTTTAACTCTGGGTCAAATGTGGCAAAATTAATAAAAGCGGACTAAATGTGTCTAAGACACAATAAGTATAGGACCAAAAAAGGAATTTACTCCAATTTTTATATAGTGGTTTGTTGTTACAGGGTTATAAGCTTGTTATCATTATCAGATTAAATGCTATTTAATCCTTCAACTCCTATATAAGTTGATAGTAGAAGCAGCATATTTAAAAAGCACACAACATAACGAAATATCATTTTCTATGTCGAAAACTATGCTTCTACTCCTTTCTAGCCAATTGTGATCAAAGCATTGTTCTTGTGCGCTGGGTTTCATAGTTTGAGTGCTCAAATTTGAAGTCGTAACTTGTTTTATCCTGAGAAACCTAGGCTACAACGCTCCTAGCACCAAGAGAGGTAGCAAATAAGGTTTTAAGGATAGTGTAGTGAGTACACGACTCAAGCTAACCACCCTCCAAAAAAATTCTTTCGTATTTTTGTGCTTGTTATTTTCCATAAATATTATTTTCGTAGTAATATTTCATAACAACACCTAAATTACTGGTATGCTTTTATGTTGATAATAATATGTAAATGTTAATTATATCATTATCTTACGTAGCAACATTTAAAACTCATTATTATAATTGTCAATTTAGGGCAATAGAATATCGTAACACACTTGATGCATTGAAAAGATATCGAGACTACAACAATGCTGCAATCAATTTGGCAACCTAAAGATGAAGAAATTTCACAATAACCACCGTTGATTCATTCATTTATCCTGTATGTAAAATAGTTATTGTGCATTCATTAAACATATATATTAGAACTAATATAACTTTACAATTCATTTTATCTTCTAGACTCAACCTACTTAGATTATAGGCAAAATCAACATCAACCTTCACAACAAAAAAAAACTTGGTATATAGGATGTAGTCTCTATTTAAAAAATGTTTATGCACAACGTGGAAAACAATTTAACTCAAAATTTAATATCAATTCAATAAAAAAAATTAAAAACACACTCACATACACACAAAATTAAGTACTCCACTCATTCATACTAATTCTAAAAATATGAACTTGAAAATGAAAAGGTGCAAAATGGATGTGGAAATTATTGATGAAATTGAACACGTTGAAACATCAGTATTCAGACTACCTGCAGAGTTATTGTTGTTACTATATATCAAGTAAACAAGTTATAAAATAGAACAAGATGTACTACTTATGAACCTTATAAAAATATAATAAATATTAATATTTTATTCAATACTTCAACATGAAAGATGTAGGAGAACAAACTACCACTGCAAAATATCAATAGGCCTTGCAAGATCAAGAATTCATAGTACACCAAGATTCCAAGCCAGCCATATACACAACAAGGAAAATCCACAACTTCCTACACCATAATCTCATTGCATGACGTTGTCATCTATGCTACCAACAGTAAACCAATTACAAATAACACACTACCAACAAAAAGGAAGAAGACAAATAGTGAATATGAAGACAATGCCAATGTTACTCAAAAGAGAATTAAGAATACTTAGAAAAATTCAAAGCAAAAGTAATATTTATTTAGATTATCGTTTTTAGACCAAGTATTTAGACTATCGATTTTACAAAGTTGCAAACATTTATTTTAGTGACAATTATAATGAATTTCCTATATTATATTGCATTCATATACTTTGAGTGACATATTTAAATAAACAAATTCGACATTCAATTACATATTATGAACTTCTCCTATATAATCTTGCATTGTTATACTTTTAAATATTTATTTAAATATAAACATTGGATATTAACACATTCGCGCAACATTAATGAGGTGATGAACATATTTATTTTCTTTCTTCCCAACATATGTATTGCCTTGGAATTAGATTGACTGGTTTTTTGTCATTATATTTCATTGATGTCTTCTAACTTCGATATATTTATAAAATTTAATCATTTAGATGGAAATGAAAGCTGAAAAACTATTATTAGTCAGGGTTGGCCAAATACAATTGGTTAAATACCATTATTCGATCAAATATTTATATTGTATGTTGGCCTTGGATAGATTAAAATCTAGAAGGGAAGTAGAGGGCGAAGGAGGTGGCAGGGAGGGGGTTGAATAGACGTTAAAGACATTTGAAAACAGAGTGAAAGAAATGAAATTTCCTTATAGTAGCGGAAGTCTTGAACTTTCCAAAAAAAAAAAAAAAGGTTTGTAGCTAAGTTTTTGTCTAATCGTGTATTTGTGTCAAATCGAGCATGGTGTTAGTTTGCACGATAATAAACAATGATAATAATGATAATGAGAGAGAGAGGGAGAGAGAGAGAAAGAGATTTTTAGAATGGTTCAAAAAAATTTCATACTCCACTATTCTCCTTAAACTCTAAGGAGGATTTCACTAAGTATTTGTTGTACAAAATACAAAGTGCATCGAAGCCTTTCTCGTGTACCGCTACTTGCTTCTTCTGGTGACAATCCTTGAGATAGATCATGAACACCTTGTCGACTTGTCTTTCACTGCCTAATCATGCACTAGCCAATGCTCAATCACAAAGTCACCTTAATTACTAGGTAGATCATCCAATTTCCTTTAACGCAGAAAGATGGTTGTTATTATTGAGTGCTCAACTTTTAAAAATTAGGATGATTCTTCTTTAGCTTAGAATAAGCACTTAGCAATTTCTCTTTTAATCTTTCAACAATTTGTTCACAACAATAATTTCATTAAGTTTTTTTTCTAAGCAAGGGGTCTTCCTTTCATAGAAAAGGAGGAGTCAGTGCCAACTTTTTGGTCGAGGATGAAGGGTACCCTTGATAGTTGTTCTTGCACATGAACCTTTTTAATTTTCTAACAAACAAAGAAAATTGTTCGTTAGTTAAGAATTCCCTAAAATGGGTAATTGACCTTGATGACGTGGATGGCTAGTTTGCATAAAGTGCTACATGTTTGAGTTTATCCACTTCCTTATCATCATCATTGGTCTTCATCTCGAATTCAGATGCTTTTAAATGTCTAAACATATGCAGAGTAGTCATTCCTAAGCCTTTGGCAATCCTTGTAAGATTTTTAGGCTTATTTCCTTCTGGTTGATCTCACAACCAAGTTCAATGATTTTGCTTAATAGCTTCATGAATCCAGTTTCCATCTCAGTGACGTTTTCACCATTGGCAATTTTGAAGTATTCAAACTTCTTCATGGCGATTGTCAGCTTGTTCACCTTTTCTTGTTCATCTCCCTCACCAATCAGAAGTAGAATTTCCCATATTTGCATGGTTGACTGGCATTTGCAAATCCTTAGGAAGATTATGTCATCGACTTTCTTGAAGAGGACGTCCTATGCTATGTTATCTTGGTTTCTTCTATTCTGGTCCTCTGTGGTTCATTATGGTCTTAGCTTCAGAATGTGCTTAGGAGTTTCAAAAGTTTGGACGAAAGCCATATTTACCATCATGATTTCCACAGGCCGCATGTGATAACCTTTTAGATTTCATCGTGGAAGGCAGAGAGATGAGCTGAAATATGTATTTTCCAGTCATCAAATTAGTCAACACTAAACATAAGATGCTTCGAGAGAAAACCTAACATTTTTAATAAGAATAACATGCCAAAAATAAAATTTGTAAAATTTTTAAAAAGTGATCCACCTAGCAATTAGAGAGTTGACCTAATAAGGTCAATACTCTGGTACTACTTCTTGGTCCCAAAGAATTGAGGATCAAGTCTAGAGGGGAGGGTGAATTATACTTGATATGTAAAGTAAAAGATAGAGAAAGAGATTTTTATAATGGTTCAGCCAAGTTGACTTAATCCACTCTTTTCCTACAAGTGAAGAACGCATGTTCTTTTGTTGATCCCGAAAGTAATCAATAGATAAGAAAGTATAAGGGGTGGGGGGGTTGAATAGGCTTTCTCATATTAAAGCGTTTGTATCAAAAATCTTTTTCTCTCAAAAGAGATCAGTCGGTTAGCTTATGAAAAACATTGCGGAAGCGTTAAAATGAATGTAGTGTTGTTTTGGTTTTGAACGTTGAAATGTGCTAAGTGTGTATGATTAGCTGTTTCGAGCAAATATAAAGCAGGTGAATATGAAATGTAAAGCAGTAAGAAAATACATAAGAGATTTTTTTTAAATGGTTCGGCAACTCGGCCTACGTCCACTATTCTCCTTAGACTCAAAGGAGAATTCCACTAAGTATTTTGGCTTCAAATACAAAGTGATTCAACACAGATCATGCACCAAGTACTGTGATTGAGTATGGTACTCCTTTAACCTGGCTATGCCCACCAAATCTTCAACACCTGATCTTCACTCCAAGGATCATTCACCAAGTCACCTTGAGCAAGATCGTTAATGAGACCGCAATGGAGGTTGTTTTGGTTTTTAGTGTTGGGTCGAAAGCTTTAGAGGTATCAGGGTATAGCTTCGTTGTTCCACCTTTTTTTAGGCACACTTTCAAATTCTCTCGTATTTCTTCAATATATTTAGTCTATGTTCTTCTATATCTTTGTTCACCTTATTCTCCTTCACGCACACTTCTTCATATTTCTTTTTTTCTCTGTGCTTCAGAGCCCTCTATTTATAGGATAAAGGTGGGGGCAGGTTGGTAAAACAACCTTGATTAGAATTTTCTCATTGCACTCCATTTTGACAGGTCTTCATGCTGCCAAAAACTTCACGATAATGCAGTTGTACGTCATTGTCTTCTTGTGTAACAACCTTATCCTTCTTCTTGAGTGTTGTACAAATTTGAAAGAAGAATATGCTGCAAATTTGTATTCTTCTTATCATCCTCTAAAAAAAATCCCATGTGTCACCTTCTATAAGGTTTCCAAAAGATGACTCGTTAGGCTGTAAAGATGACTTAAAACAATTTCTGATTACTTGAGATATGGTTGGTAAACAACTGGTCTCAAGTCTGCTGTAGCTCGTGTCTTCTATAAACCTTGGCTAAGTTGATTGGTAGATCTGTTGTTTATTTGCTACTTGCTTCTAATATATTTATTGTCTACTCCTAAGTCTATTATAAGCCTTTTCTACTGGTTAGTCGTTGCTTGAAGAATTCTCTACTATTCGTTTTGCTTCTGCTTTTCTGCTTGACTTTTGGTTGCTCCAAGTTATGTTGATTCCTCATTTCAACTGGAATGGTTACACTTATTGTCTTCTCTTATGCTGGTATGTTGCTAGTCCATGTGAAGATCAGCTAAGTAGTAAATCAGTTGGGTTCTTTCAACAGATTAACAAGAACAACTATTACAAACGCAATGGGGAGATTCCTAAAGACTATACTGAGACATCATCAAAATTTACAATCTACATTTAGATTCAACTTATAGATTCAATACAATCAATCCTAAGAACTTTGATCATAAAGTCAACCACAAGTCTCATGGTTTTCACAAGTTAAACTTGCTACTCCTCCTCTTTCTACTATGATGAGTAGAGATGTTGGTTTGAGCACAAATGTTTGTTCTTCTTCAACTAATGGCTTGACGTTGAATTCTTCTTGATTTGTCAAAGTCTTGACTTGATGTTGAATTGTTCTAATCTTCTCTCACAAGTAGCTTGATTTACATTGAAAAAAACATTTTCAACACTTCTTGTAACTTCTCTTAAAAATTACCAGCACCTCATTCAGATTTGAATGGAGGTATTTTATAAGCGTACTTGAATTTATCCGTTGGAGGGAAATAAAAGTCAAACTTAATGTTTTTATCCAACGTTTAATGATTAGTGGTTGAGTAGTAGGTTGCTCTTTGTCATATTTTTAATTGTTGTATAAATTTTTATTCCTAAAAACTTGGATTTTTGTCCTGAGCCTTTGTCTGGACTATTTAGGGACCTTGTGTGCACTGCTAGTGTCTTTCGTGTGTTTTTTATTGCAAGGACATGTGCATCATTAGTCTTGTGCATTGTACTCAAGCGTGTGCAGTTATCGTATCATATGTGTGCACCTCAAAACACAATACTGTGCACGTATATTTCCTCCAGTGTGAATCGTAGTACACAATGGTGTGCATTAGTATTTGTCGCCTTGATGGTGTTAAGTGGTTGACCCATATGGGTGGGAAGTATACAATTGTATTGCAATGGTGTTAAGTGGTTGACCCGTATAGTAGTTTGTTGTGCTCTGCTTAAGATAGTCGATGGCTTCCTTATTGTCTTTTTTTCTTTTAGAATTTTTTACCTCCGTTTGGTTTTATTTTTGATGGTTATGTTTCCCCTTTTGTTCTGGTTTGTTTTGTATGAATTTTGGTGTTTAGTGTTTTTGGTATTTTGTTGGGTTATGTGCGTTGTGTACTTATGTAATTTCTTGTCCATGTTTGGATGTGTGTTATGCACCTAGCATAATGATCGTGTGTACTATTGGTGTACATAGTGTGCATTGTATTACAAAGACATGTGTATCATTAGATGTGTGTATTGTACTCAAGTGTGTGAAGTTATCATGACGTATGTGTGCACCTCGAAACACAGTCGTGTGCATCGTATTTCACGGTGGTGTGCAAACATACTATATGTGCACAACGCAAGTGCACACATGAGTAATAGTGTGCATTCATTCGAATAATACCAAAGTGTACACACCGCACTAAATAAAATCAAAATCAATCATTGAAATAAGTAATGAGGAGAAAACCCCAAAATAAATAAGTAATTGACTTTCCATCCACACAAAGTACTAATTTGTCCATGGATGATTTTAGCGGGAACGAATCCACCATAAACCGGGTATAACGATATCGAACGGGATAGGAAAATAATGTTTTTATTATCGGGGCGTGAAGCCCACTAGAAATATGTACAAACCCAAGATACCAGCCCAAGAGCCCGGGATAGCGATCCAAAAATAAAGAGGTTAACGAACAAATATATGTAAAATCAGGAGGGCTAAATAAATAATATATAAAGAATTAGAGGGTAACAAATAATAACTAATAAAAATGAGACTTATAAATAATAAATACTAAATAACAAAGAACCTTGACCAAGGATTAACCCATGTCTCTTCAGCGAGACGGATAAGACTTGGACCACCGAGCTCGAGAAGTCTTCGTGACTTGATTGATGTCCTAAATAGACCACAACCCCCCCTATTTATACTATTACGGACCCTATCACCACCCTCCACGTGTACGGCATCCTGCACCCTCCATCTACAACCAACTACGCGTCCTCCTACGCCACACCACCGCCATACGTTCGCCCCCCATGCCCGCCATGTATGCATGCAACGCCACGTACTCCATCCGCACACAACCGCAAACCCCACGACACCATACCGATCGCCACCGTCTGCCGAGGCCCCATGACATACCGCCGGCCCGGGTAATCCCTCGCCAACCCACCCGATCCAGCCGCCACACACCCTACCCGGTCTAGCCACCACACCCCCTACCCGGTCTAGTCACCACACCCCCTACCCGATCCAACTGTCATACCCCCTATCTTATCCAACCGCCATACCCCCTACCTTATCCAATCGCCATACCCCCTACCCAATTCAACCGCCCTCACATCCCAACACACATATAATATTAGGTAATATTAGGTGTGCCAAGCCCAACGTCCAATATTCCATCACCCCTAAATGCTAATCTTTTCCCTTTTTAAATGCTAATTACATGGGATTAATGATGGCCATTGATCTTTTGTTTTATACGGCTTAAATTAGTTCTCATGTGAGAGAGAGTTCTTATAGAACCATCACCCTATCATGATATGTATAATTTGTAAATATGTAATTTATATTTTATAGTTTGTAAATGTTTAATTTTCTTAGTACATAGTACCCTTGGTATTTTGCAAGATGGGGTTATTGAGTTATTGTAAATTTGTAATTTGTAAATTATTATTTTGTCTTTTAACCCAAAATCTAAAGTAATCGATCAAAATCGAAAATGTTAAAACTGAATGGGTCTACAGGAGTTTTAAAATGGATTGGATATTATTTCAAAAGAATGGACATAGATATTAAAATATTAAACCGAAAACCAAACGGGTTTAGTGCTCGCATAATTGAACCATCCGAACCCGCCTGGCGCACACTCTTAGTGCAAATCCAACAAACCTCTCACTAAACTTTTAAAATAATAATAATTATAATTATAATAATAATAATAATAATAATAATAATAATAATAATAATTTGATGACGAGAAAAATCCACATCCACTACTCGATTGTATGTACTGAGTAAACCTCACTCAGGTGTAATAGTGCAACCAAAGAAGTAAACCAAATATTTTGCATCGATTACTCAATGCTCTAAAGTTCAATTCCTTAAAGACTTTAAGGATATCTTCTTTTGAAGAGAGATTATTCATGCAACTTGTGAAGTTGGAGGGTTTTCTTCTTTTGGAAAAGGATAGGAGTGTGCAGTCGGAAGTGTTTGTACAAAACCAATACGCAATGCATTTTCCCCTTTGATATGAAAAGTGTAGATTAGGATTATGAAAAGTGTAGATTAGGATTATTAGAGCATCAGTATAGTTTTTTCGCAGTTATAAAGATATTTTTTAAATAATAAAAAAAACAGTTATTCCTAATGAACTAGGAATAGCTAATACAAGGGTTGTTATGCCGTGGACCCAAGTGGACCTGAGTTTACATTCACATACACTATACTCTACATTCACATATACTATACTCTACATTCACAATTTGTAAACTCCACATTCACACATTACAAGGATTATATGTTTAGTAACTATACTCTACATTCACATACACTATACTCTACATTCACAATTTGTAAACTCCACATTCACACATTCAAAACTCTATATTCACAGGTAAACTCCACATTCACACATTCAAAACTCTATATTCACAGGTCCTATACTCCACATTCACAACTTGAGAACTCCACATTCATACATTACAGGGCTACAAGTTGTTAGAACTTCTTAACTCTATTACAGATTCACACATGCATAACTCTACATTCACGATTTCTATACTCCATATTCACAATTTAAAACCTCCACATTCACACATTTCTGGGCAACTCTACATTCACACAATCATAAATCTACATTCACGATTTCTATACTCTACATTCACACTTTGAAACCTCT
>CM008344.1:41366743-41379198 GCA_002525835.2 Ipomoea batatas
AATTGTCTTCACACCATGGACAACTTGTCATTCCACTACAACTGTCTGAATTGGATCCAAACAAGTTAAATTACATGAAAGCTCACAAAACACTCATGGATAGGCATCCGCGTGATTCTAATTAGACACCTCCAGCCACTATGACATAATTCCTTTTGAGATTCCAATTTTTCAAGAAAATTTCGCCATTAAGAAATATGACTTTAGCAAAAGATCATTCTATGTAAGTGCAAACTATTCTAGATTTGTTATGATTAAAGTACATCTTAGCACATCTATACTTTTATAAGTTTTATTCAGAAAAATCACTAATAGATACGGTGATAAAATGAAATAAGTATGTGAGAATTAAAACAATATTAAAAAAAATGTTGAGAAAAGTGAGATCCAAATGAGTACCTTAACCTCCTGATACAGTTTCTTTTCCCAAGCCAAGAGTCGCTCCAAGGTAGAACAGAGACTCTTGGTACCCCCTGATTCATCGGCTGAACTGGGTTCAAACTTGTACTTTACTGCCAATGGAGGCTTTGAACTCCAGCTTGAACTCAAGTTACTTAGAACTCCACTCGAATGGTAAACTGTCTCTGCAACACCAACAGATCAAGCGAATACAATTTCGTATCAATATTAATGTCAAACTCCAAAACTTGTCACTGGTTCAGCGAAAAGAATGCTTGAAATACAAACTCGAAAACAACAGCTAAGATTTTGAAACAGCAAGATTCAACTAGCTGCAATTCACATATGCATAAATTCCTCAATTAAACAAATCATGTGTCTAAATTTGAAGAATTGAACTCACTCTTCAACTGCTTAAAGCTCCGATCCAATTGTGCCCGGCCGGTCTCCAGCATCTCAGACACTTGCTCTCCAGCAGAAGCAGCTTTGTCAAAGTATTCCTTGATGGCAGCCACAATCTCAGCGAGATCCTTGTGCCTCACTACTATTCTCCTATCGGATATCATTTCCCCTTTGGCAGTCCCATTTCCCCAGCTCATCGAGGAGGACCCTCCGTCATCCATCTCGGATTTAGTGGCAGAAGGATTGATTGAATTCGACCTAAGCTGAGCAGTAGTCGCAGTAGTAACCTCATTCTTCACCGATGCGGTCCCGAAATTCGATCGAGTCGCCCCAATCTCAGATCTCAAATCCTCTCTCTCCCCTTCTTCAAGGTCGGACGAGCTCGTAGTACTGTAATGATCATGGTCTCCCCACTCACTACACTCTACCTCCTCCCTCTCTGCTTCGCTGTCGCAATTAAGATGATGAGTATGCTTTGTCTGCTCTCTCGATTGAGCCGGATTTAGATTCCGCAAATCCCTATTCGAGAAGTAAGAATGTGAAGAGTAATTGGAGGCCTTATCGTCATCAACGCTCTGGTTATCGAAGAAATCGAATCGCTTGGTGGACGGATTCTGACGATAATCCTTGTCGTGAGAGTAAGAAGATGACTTATCGGCATCAAAACCGTCGTCATTGTTGTCGATCCAATTATCGCGAGAGGGAGCGTTGCTTTTCTGAAGCTGTTCGAAGTACTCGGAGGTCGGGGGCGACGGAGGGTAGAAATTCTCCCAGTTCCAAACAGAGGAGGCCTGCGATGGAGTGCCGGAGTAAGTTGAATTCGCTTTCGCGTTGAACGTATAGTTTTCGTTTTCGAAGAGATTGCGAGCTTTAGGGGTGGACGCGAGGCTCGATTCCGAAAGGATGTGAGGGAGTTTGAGAGGCTTTTTAAGGGGAGGTTGTTGGCGGTGGGAGGAAACGGAGGATGCGGAGAGGATATGGGGAAGTTTGGAGGACGCAATGGTGGGGGAACCGGAAGGAGAGAAATGCGGTGGAGGCGGAGGAGATGGCGCGTGGATCTTAACCGGAGGAGGAGGGGTTTTGAAGGCGCGTAGGAGCACCGCCGGAGCTTGGTCGGAAACGGAGAGAGATTCACCGGAGGCAAAGCAAGTGAGAGCCGAGCCAGTGAGTCGAAGCGAGCGGCAATAATCAGAATGAGCAGACGCTAGGTGGTGGCGAGCATAGACGGCCTCCTTCATAAACCGCCGCCGCTCCTTGCACCGCCGCACCGTGTCCTCATTATCCAGCTTCGAAGCCGCGCATCCCATTTCCCTATCTATCTATCCCCGGAAACAAAGGTGAAAAGCAAGGTCGTGCTCGGAAGTGGCGGAGAAAGTGTGTTTTGAAGACTAGCGGAGAAGTACAAAAGCGGCGGAGCAGAAGGCGGTTGGCGGCGGAGTAGATATAGATATACATACATCTGAATCTGATTCTGAGCTGAGCACTTCAGCTCACACAGTTATCTATCTTCTTTGACATTACTCGAAACTCGAAAGGAAGCACTTTTGGCACCACTTTCGCTTTCCTCTCTACTGCACCTACCTCTACACTCTATACTATTATACGTACACCCACGGCTTATAAAGTGGCGTTTCTACTTTCTACTTCTCTTTTCTTTTTCCAATTTTAAGTGAAGTTTGTAGACTTAAACAAGAGATCACAGCACATCAAATATTACTGGGTTATATTTGTATGAGACCATGACACAATATGCAAATTTAATACTTATATAAGCCAATGTAATACTAAATAAGAAATAAAATATTTATTATTGATAAACAAAAACAAAATATTATTTTTATATTTTAATATAAAAATATTACTTTTTTTTATCAAAAGTATTATATTTTCCTTTATAAATAATGTTGCTTTTGTAAAGGAAAATGTAATACTTTTATATTAAAATGTAAAAGTATTATATTTTTCTTCAAAAGTATTACATTTTCTCATATAAGTAATAAACATTTTATTCGTGATCTAATATTACATTTGCTAGTATACGAGCATCCACAATAGTGGATCTTAAGTGGTTTTTGCGAGTTTGAGTTCACATGTGGAAGGGAGAGAAGAATTGGGGGTGTTGTAGGTAGATCTGGGTTTTAGCTCTGCAATGGACCCCACCAAAATAAAAGTTGTTGCACTCCACGCGTGAAGCGCACCTAAAGCGTCCATTTGGGCGAGTAATTTCTTATGCTTTTTCCTTTTTTTTTCTTATTCTTCTATCCCTTTTCTCTCCTATGTTCTCTCTCATACTCATCTCTGCAAAAATTTCTCAAAAATTATGCCTAAGAGCATCCACATCAGTCCAAAACTTTTTGTGGCTTTTTATGTGCCACTAAGAGACAGAACAAGGAGAAAAACTGAAAGGAAAAAAAATCTAACAAACTAAAAAAAGAACAATTAAAAGACATTTTTCTTCAAAATGGCACTGGCGGCCACTTTGAAGCGCCCTAGCGGGTGCATGGGAAATGCGCGCCAGCTAGGGCGGTAGTGCGCACCAAGCGCGCTGCTGTCTATTTCTTTTTCTTTTTTTTTTTTGTTTTTATTTTTGACAAAATCTTGTGTTTTGTAGGAAGAAAAATCAACCAAAACCATCTTCAACATCAATAAAAAATCATCTCAAGTTTGTTGGGCTGACAAAAAACTAAGAAAAATGCATTGCTATGGATGCTCTAATGGAGATGCTCTAAGTATTACATTTCATTTTGACCCAACCCATCTCACGGACATGGATCCGTGAGACGGTTTCCCACAAGTTTTGCCAATATTACTCGGTATTTGTTGTGCTATTATGGAGTATTAAACTACAATATGAATCCGAACATTTTGTTTTAGTACTACTAACTTTATTACAATGTAATATTTGTCCACATACTTTCTCAACATATTGAAGCACAAAGAGTCAATAGGGTTTGAACATGTGACTTCTCATTTGAGAGAGTAATAGAAGTGCCATTTAACTACAGGCTACTTGGCAAATGATGTGATTTCTAATGATTGGGTGACCATAAATATGCTAACAAACCACTAACTAAAAAAAAAAAAAAAAAGCAAATCAAATAATGTCAAGTCAAAAAAAAATGTACTAAAAATAAGAAAAAATTGTACTTTTTGTTGGGTAATTGTAGATTTTGTCCCTGAGTGTTGGTCATGCTTACTTTTCGCCCCTAAGTTATCATTGGCGTTGCACTTTTCGTCCTTTCGTGATCACTTTTCGTCCCTGAGTTGTAATAAAATTGCAAATTTTATCTCTAATGTTTTATTAGTAAATGGACGAAAAATGCAACGCCAATGAGCCTAGATGTGGTATGTTTGATTGGAAAACTGAAGTATTGTTTTCCTAGAAGGATTCCTATAAGTCACCTGAAAGTGTCTTGAATACATTGTATATCCTTCACTCTTTCTGTATATTAATGGTCGTTCAAATATCTCGAAGTAGATAAGGACTTTGATAGTAAATATACTCCACGACCGGTCGGACGCGCTCCAGGTCCGGTCGGAAGGCGTTAAGGTCGGAAGCCGGCTGGTCGGGAGAATCGTGGTAAGGTCGGGTGTCACGGGCCGAACAGTACCCCCGACTCGTCCACAACGTGGCGTGCCAACGGCTGCCACGTACTCCTTCCCGCTTGGGCGCAGAGTGAGGCGGGCGCATGCGCGCCACATTCCCGCCATGCCGGAGGCCCGGCGACCTCACCTTTTCCCCTTATAAATAGCGCATTTATGAGGAGAGAGAGGATCTTTTGGCCAATTCTTGATTAAGTCTTGAAGCGTGCTCGGACAGTAAGGAAGCCCACTGCCGACCTGCCGAGCCCTTTGAGCCCGTACTTGACTTGTAACCGGGTTTGGATCCTTGAGGCAATAATAAATCGTATTTTCCGGTTTAACTTGGTATCCGTATTTTACAGTATCAGACTTATTTAAACCTAAAAGGATAATTTAGGACTAGAAGTCCACTACTTCAAAGCATCATCTTAAACTCCTCGTTGGGATCAAAATTCCTCAATCACATCAAGCCTGATTTGCGATGATTTGACTAACAATATTTGATGATTCTCCTTAAAAGAGAAAAAGAAATGACATTACCTATATCCGTTAGAAAAGTTCTACAAGGTGCGAATTATACTCCCAAAATAGAACTCCCAAAGCTGGCTCCCTTAGTTGTCTGCGTCACATCAAGTTTTTTTTTTTTTTTTTTTGTGGTTTCTTCCTTCGAAATATTTGGCACTAAAACAGAGCCATTTCAGTGTTTACTGCTTTTCTCCATTTCTTCATTTCAGAGCTTGAGAGGTAAAAGTAATTAACATCAAACAGAGCTGAGAGCCATTAACATCAAAGAACGCTTCAGTACTAGGTATATTTATCGTATGTATATGCTATTTGAATTATATTTTAAATATTTTAAATTTTAAAATTATGTTTTTTTTGAGAAAGAATACAAAACACTGCCATAAGCATTCTATCGCTCCATTCGCTCAAAGATTGAGTTTATTCACATATATCTATATAATAACAAAAAATGCTTCTTTTTCCCATTTCTAGGATGCTATTGATTTTTAATATTACGTATTATTGTTGGTTATATTTGTAGATATAGAGGATGAAGAAAGGTTAAATGAACCCAAGGTTGATATGGTATTTCAATACAAAGAAGAAGTTTTTACATTTTATACACATTATGCAAAGAAAAAAGGAATTTGGTGTAGTAACGAGAATCTCAAAACACGGAGATGATTGGGAAATTTAAAGTACTTCACTTTTTCATGTGCTAAAGCAAAAAAAAAAAAGAGGAAAGAATCAACAAGTAACTTATCGTCAAAGTTCTCAACAAAAATAAGATGTCAATCTAAAATAAGATTCAAAAGGTGTGAAGATGAGAGTTTTAAGATAACAACAGTTGAGCTTAGTTATGGTCATGATTTGAGTCCGAGGAAAGCATGTCATTTGAGATGTCATAGGAAGCTAAATGAGCAAGTGAAAAGGAAACTTGATATAAATTATCAAGCAGGTATTGCTCCAAACTTTCGCTCTCTTATTGTAGACGCAGGAGGTTTTGAGAATGTGACGTTTAATGAAATGGATTGTCGCAATTATATTGATGAATTGAGAAGGAAAAGGCTTGGTGTAGGGATGTAGAAGCCGTTTATAAATATTTTGCTAAAATGCAACAGAGCGATCCAAACTTCTCACTACTACAGAAAACACCTTTAACGTCGGTTTTTTAGCACTTTTAACGTCGGTTAAAAATCAACGTTGATCTGACAGACGTTGTATATAAATGATACGACGTCAGTTGTAAAAACCGACGTTGTATGTATTTTTTATTTTTTAAAATAAATAAACGACGTCGGTTATTAAGGAAAACCGACGTCGTTTATTTATCTTTTTTTTTAAAAAAATAGGATACGACGTCGGTTTTCTCAGAAAACCGACGTCGTATCCTATATTAAAAAAAAATTAAAATAAACGACGTCGGTTTTTAAGCAAAAACCGACGTCGTTTATAATTTTTTTAAAAAAAAAATTACATACGGCGGCGATATAACTAACGCCGTAAGTTTTTTTTTTTTTTTTTAGCAATTATCTTAGCAAATTCAATGAGGGGTTTAATAATGTTAGGATCTCAAAACTTAAGCACAAAAACTAGTTGAAGGGAAAACAAACTAATAAAGTACTGACTTGAATAAAAGAAGCAAGCAAAAGGAAATTTACAAATGAAAGATCAATAACCTGTAGAACTAGCACATATCTCTAGAAATAAAATATAATTAGTAAGGTATTCAAGAAATTAGTAAACCATTACATGAATAATAACAGTAAAATCCATGAAATTAGACCCAAGAAATTCACTGGCAATGATAGTGAGGTATTGAAGGTCATGAAATCAATCAATTTACAAAAGAAATTCTGGCATGCAAAGGACTTCAGCCAAATAATAAGCTAATCTAAATACATCCATTTTCCAATGAACAATACCGTAGAATTAATCATATTGAATCCACGACCTAATTATCAGAACAAGTCTTGGTAAAGTACTCAATGTTTCAGATCATCTAAAAATCAAGAAGATGAAATATGTATCCAGAACATGCAAAGGACTTCAGCAAATAATAAACCTTATTTTCAAAATCTAAGCAAATAATGTAACTCCATTGCAAAGCAAACGCAGACACAAGTTAAAAAAATAAGGTAAAGAAAAATGCATAACTGAACAACAATTAAGGACAGAATTGGCCAAGCACCTTGTGCACAAGTGGCATGTAGTGGCCACCCTCAGATGGGACCACTTCAACAGGTTGAGAAAAGTATAGATGAACAGATACTACAATGTAATAGGGTCAGTTGTATTCAAAAAAAAAGGACAGAATTGAAAAAAATCATATATAATGAGAGATTTTTTACCTTCCGAGAATACCGTGGACCATGACAACAAGATGATCCAAGGACGAAGCACCGGACTCTTTACAGCTATAGATATCCTGGCCGCCGTTCACCGATTCCGATGAGCACGCGGAGTGGTGCGACGACGCGGTGGCGGTGCGCTGTCGCGGTCACGGTGGTGGAGTGGTGCGACGACGCGGTGGCGGCAGCTGCTCCGTGCGGTGGTGGTGGGGCGACTTCGCTTTTTCGTGAGAAGAAGACGACTGTTTATTATTACAGATCTACTATGCCTGCCTACGTTTTATTAATTAACGCTGGGTGTATTGTTTATTAAAACCCTATGGCGTCGGTTGTTGAATCGACGTCGTATTTTGATATATTTCATTTTTATTTTTTTAATTATACCATACGGCGTCGGTTTCTAAGAAGAACCGACGCCTATGATACAATTAAAAAAAATATATTAAATACGACGTCGGTTCCTAAGCAATCCGACGTCGTATAGTATTTAATTTTTTTAATTTTTTTAAAATTATATACGACATCGGTTTTTAAGAAAAGCCGACGTCGTATAGTATTTATTTATTTATTTATTTTTTTAAAATTATATACGACGTCGTATCCCTTTTTTAAAAAATTATAAATATAATTAATTTTTTGATGTCGGTTTTTCAAAAAACGACGTTATTTAGGCGACGTTAAATGTGTTTTCTGTAGTAGTGTCTTTTATGTGATCGATGTTGGTGAAGATTCTCGGTTACGAAACTTGTTTTGGGTTGATGGGAGGAGTAAGGTTGCATATGAATCTTTTGCTTATGTGATTACCTTTGATACAACTTATCTCACAAATAAGTATGACATGCCTTTTGCTCCTTTTGTGGGAGTAAACCACCATGGACAATCTGTATTGTTTGGTTGTGGGTTGTTGAGCACAGAGGACACTAACTCATTTGTGTGGTTATTTCAATCATGATTAAATTGATGTCAGGACGCCATCTGAAAGCCATTATTCCAGATCAATGTAAGGTCATGCAAAATGCTATTGCGATTGTATTTCCAAATACAAAGCATATGTGGTGTTTATGGCATATCATGAAAAAACTTCCTAAAAAGTTGAGGGGATATTCTAAATATGAAGAAATCAAGGAAGCCTTGCAAAGTGTTGTTTATGATTCTTTAAATGAAAATGAGTTTGAAAATGGATGGTCACTATCAATTGACACCTATGATCTCAATGAGAATGATTGGTTAGATGGGTTATACAAAGAAAAACAACATTGGGTTCCTACATATGTGAAACATACATTTTGGGCGGGCATGTCTACTACTCAACGAAGTGAAAGCATGAATATTTTTTTTTATGGATATGTCAACTCTAAGTCAACTTTGAAGGTATTTGTTGAACAATATGAAAAGGCGAAAGTAAAGTAGAAAAGGAGAAATAAACAAATTTTCATTCTTTTAACTTTATGTATGAATGTCTTAGTAACTATGAGATGGAAAAACAATTTCAAAGACTTTATACAAATGAAAATTTTAGAGAGTTCCAAGAGGAGTTAAAGGGAAAATTTTATTGCTATCATTCTTTAATAAAAGATGAAAATCCAAGTTTTGTGTATGAAGTTGTAGAAGATGTAAAAGTTGGAGACAAAAGAAGAGATGTTAAGTTCGTGGTTGCTTTCAATAAAGTTCAGTGTAAAGCCAAATGCAATTGCCACTTGTTTGAATTCAGGGAAATTTTATGTAGACATGCTCTTTTGGTGCTCATTATAAGAAAGGTGAGTGAAATCCTTTCAAGATACATTTTATCTCGATGGAGAAAAGATTGAAATGTGGATATACTTGTATTAGAAGTAGTTATAATTTGTTTTGTAAAAAAACACAAAGATGTAAACAAATGTGTGATGCATTCCGTGAGGTTGCTATTATTGCCGCAAGTGAAGAGGAAAATATAAGCGTGTGATGGATGGCATAAAAGAGCTAAAATCATCGGTCATGAATGATGAAGTAATTAATAGCACCACACAAGCATCATGTTTACCACAAGGTAATAAAGTTGACAAGCAAGATATGTCAAGTGGTGCAAATAAGGTTTGAAGCCCTTTAGTTACTAGAAGAAAATGTCGCCCTCCAACTAAAAGAAGAGTTTAAAGATTGGAACAAGTGGTGGAAAGTCTTAAAAAGAAAAAGGAAATGAAACAAATAAGAGAATGATCCAAAGAAATCAAGACAAAGACAAGTATGATATGTTTATTAATTAGATTTCGTTTGTTTATATTTGATCAATTAGTTTATTTTTTTTTAAAGGTGATCAAGTAGTTTATATACACTCATTGATTAATAATAATAATAATAATAATAATAATTGGAATAAGTACCACTGACTTACCACACTAACGGTTGTCCAATAACTTACAGTAGATAAATGTCATTTAAACTTGAAAAAGATAATGAGAATATTTTGAGACTAAAAGTTCAAACAAGTTATATAAATATTCAGCCAATATAAATTCCAAAAGAGTCACGAGATTACTATACAAAATGATAAACTCTAGTGACAATCTTGAAAGATTGTATCATATCCCATCTCTACACTCTTTTGAAACAATGATTTTACTTTAAGCCATGTAGAACTTGAAGATTGTTATCTTCAAGGAGAGACATGTAGTACATTTACTCGAATCAATCCTAAAGATTGGGTCTTAAAGACTAACAATTGTACTCTCTTACAACATTTGAATACATATGTACACACACACACACACATTAATTAAGTAGATTAATTATTTGTATTATAACCAAAACAACGATAAGATATTACATAAATAAAATAGTTGATGTACTCTCAAAACCTTATTCTCAATTTTGATTTTGACTCCCACTTGCGTTCAAATCTTATTTGAAGAAAGCAAAATTTAATGCATATAATCAAAGCATCACAAATTAGGATTATAAAATGTTAGTATAAATTAAGAGCACATGTACAATTACTAGGCACACAAAAAATTGCATTTTTTGTAACAAATGACTACATGTGTGACCAATTTTTACTTTGAAGTTATGTTGTCTTTAACAAATCTTTGATGCGGAGGATTTTCGTGCAACCCACACATGATGAAAACAAGAAAAATACTTGATGCCCCCACTGTCCCTATTGTGGCTCCGTCACTGCTTCATATAATCTCAAAATTTTAGTCGCGATTTGTGCTCCCATTTCAAATACATATAGCCCGTACTTTGTAACAAATTCTATGTGAAAAAACAAAATTTTCATACAAAGAAACAATACCTCTCAATTCCCATTTTAAAAAAAAATTGTTAAATCATTATAAATACTAATCAATTCCAATTTTCACATTTTGTTACGTCATTAATGTTATTCAATTTTTGTTGGGCCGCTAGTACTTTAGAAGAAACAAGGAATGAAAGAGTTAATAACCGATTTGGTCCCTCGATTATTGAGATTTTACCACTTTGGTCTTCAACAATTTTTTTTGTCCAATTAAGTCCTTGACTTTGAAAAAATTAATCAATTTAGTCCTCCCGTTTATTTTACCATTTGATATCCGTTAAATCAGGACCATATTGGTAATTACTATAGTCAAGGGACCATTTCAGTCAAAATTAATTACCGAAATGGTCCCTTGACTATTTAGATTTCACCAATTTGGTCATGATTTAACGGTTGTTTAACACCAAAATAAACGAAGGACCAAATTGGTTAATTTTTTCAAAGTCGAACACTTAATTGGACAAGAAAAATTGTCGAGACCTAAAGTGGTAAAATTCCAATAGTCGAGGGACCAAATCGGTAATTAACTCAGGAATGAAATGCCATTGTTAGTCTGCGCTTTGAAGTGTGATCAAGAAAAGAAATTGGGCGATTTCTTCCTTGTTCGCACCAACGCATACCGATCCATGTGCCTATAGATTCCAATTGCAGAGTCTGGGTTGCCTATAAACCCTAAAACCTTAAATTCCGAACCCCTAATTTCCCTCACCTGCCCTATCAAACCCTTCTCATCCTTAAAGTGTTGTAAGCATACAGATTTAGTTTTATTTGTTCGCAGAAGATTGGAAATTGGAAGATGGATATTGAAGAAAGGCAAGCGGAGCATATAGACTACTTCGTGAAGCAAGCGTCAGCCCTCAACGGTTCCGCCTTAGCCACCGTCGTCGTGGAGGCCACTTCTCATCCCTCTCTTTTCGCTTTCTCCGAGATTCTCTCCGTTCCCAACGTTCTAGAGGTTTCCAACCCGACATATTATTTTTTAATATTTTTTTTTATAAATTACATACTATTCATCCATAACATATTATTTTAGTTTTGCAACTTGTGAAGCGCCTTGGCACAATTGTTGATAATTTAGTTGTGGTGATTTTAGTTTTTTTTTTTTTTTCATTTCTGATTCATAGTTGTTGATTTATGTATGCAGCTTGAAGGAACTGAGAATTCTATTTACCTCGACTTGCTTCGGATGTTTGCTCATGGAACATGGACTGAGTATAAAAGTTAGTGCTCTTTCTTTTGATTCTAGTTTAGCATCAGTTCATACCACTAATTTACTTGTTTTATGGTAGATTAACTTCTTGATTTATTGGGGAAGGGCAAAAGGCAACTGAGGGTTATATAATGTCAATAAAAAAAAAAGATTTCTGGATTTGTGTTGTTTCTGACTTGAATATACTTCTCTCAGCATGATTATTTTCCATCTTAAGTATACTTAAAATAATTCTTAATTCTATATTTTTTTTTTGAATACCTTCCTTGGAAGGGATCATATTTTCCTGAACAGCATGTTTAATGACAGGTAGGATACTGGCACTTTCAATTTGTTCACCTTAGGAAGTACTACATATTTGTTTGGCTTTATGGTACAATATACTTTTGTTATGTAAGGTATACCTGTGATTTTTTGGTAGTGTATAAAACAATGATGAGATAGAAATGATTAAACCTTTTCCATACTCTATGGCCAAATAATTTCAATCATGAACTCATATGTATCTCTTGACTTCCCTGATAGTTCCAACTATTGTTAGGGAGGCCTTTCTTGTTTGGATGCCTGAAAAGGTTTTGATCAGAAGTTTAAAGGGTGTGTGTGTGTGTTTATATATATGTTTTTATGTATATAAGTATATAAGTGAAAAGCAAATGTCTTTGCACTTGAGTAACATGCTCAATATGCTTATTCTGTAACTTCTGTTTAATCTATGTTGTTGATTGTCATTGTTTTA
>CM008344.1:41414178-41425584 GCA_002525835.2 Ipomoea batatas
AAAAAAAAAAAAAGAAGGAATGATTATAAGCACACAGCATTCAACTTTAGTCTTCAGATATGAATATGTTTTAGACTTTTAGTATCTGAGTTTATTGAGTTTTTGGGCAATGTTTTGGTCTTTGAAATTGAGGTCTAGAAGTATGTATTGAACCTTACTTGTATATTTAATCAAATGCCATATTTTTTCGGCAGTACATATGTTGAATTTTCTGTAGGAATATTCAATCAAATGCTGCAAACTTTGTCTTTTTCAGATCAAGAGACTCAACAAGTTGATGGGGATACTTGGCATGAACTTGCATTGGGAAATCAGTGAAGAACTAGTGAGTGAAAGTCTCATAACCTTATCCAACTTATAGTTGAAATCATGGATTTTGCAATGATACATTATTTGGCAAACCCTACTTTGTCTGTCAACTATTATGGAGTACTATTGTATACAGACTTTGTTCTTAACCACTTATGCTAGCTGCTAAATATGAAAAATGGATTAAACATAACATAAAGAAACTTTCCTATCATTTGAGATCAAGGTTTTAAAAGGCGAAGGCGTGCCTTGCGTTTTGTAATGTTGAGGCGAGACGTAAGCCTCAATTTTTATACAAAATATATTAATAAGCTGTAAACATTATTTATAAAATTCACCAAAATCTAAGATTCAAGTTTCATTAGCTAAAAGTCTCAAGGAAACACACTATAAAACATCAAGCATAATATAAGTCTAAAGCAACCAAACACATAACAATCCAAGATTAAAGTAATAAACAAACAAACACATCATAAATCACAGGTTCCTCAGGAACGTCGTCGCGAGCATTCTGGTCCATTTTGTACCCTCTTCCAGGCAATGTGGGGCTCTCTTCCTGTGGCTGTGGTTGGTGTGGGACATCAACTTGTGGAATGGATGGACCCTCTTCTCCAGGTGGGGCATTTTCCAGCTGCAAAGCACTATCAATGTGGCCATACCCGAAGCCACCAGATTTTATCTCATCTTCCTCTCTTTTTAACAGCAGCTTGAATGTCCAAGACCTGAAGGCTGGGAGGTTTCTTGGCACACTACGTCTGTAAAGTACCACCCGGTCAGCGTAGAATACCTGCATATTGTGTTTCACAGTATTATTAGTTGAATTGTGTGTGATGTTTTAATGGATTGGGAGGTGATGGGAGTGGCTTTACCTGAAGAATAGAATTGGTCCTCCAAAGATTTTGTCCGTGCTTCTCTCCCACCCCAGCTTGCTACTAACCAGTGAATTTATCACCATCTGACACCAGTTGAGGTTTCGAATGTTGTCCACATCCCGAAGATAGTCAATGTAGTTTTAGTTGACATAACCATTTATCATGGGGTCTATCAACACACTGATCACCAACCGGGCAAAGTGTCACTTGAACTAAGGATCATCAGCCTCAGCTTCTAACATCTTCGTGGTCATAGCACCTGGTGTGATACATGTAGTAGTCTTCTCAAAAATTCCTCTCCATTCCTTTAGGATTTCAGGAACTGCCCTTGCTGTCCTCCTTGTGATTTCAATATGTCCCATAGGCAGCCGAAAAGTTGCAGCAACATCAGCAGCAGTGATATGGACTGACTGTCCATTTTAGAGTTGTAAGGTGCAGCTCCTTGGATCAAAGTTTTGCACTAACCAAAGCCCCAATCTACGTGGCAGGTTGATGATGTTGAGGTCTAGCAGCTTGCCCATTCCCATGTCTCTTACACTCTGTTGCTGTGCAAGGCTAAGCCTACCTATGGGCTTGGTTAGTCTTGATGGTAGTGACCTTATATGAAATTCTTCATCTTTATCTTCTCCTGAAGAACCATCCTCACTGTCTTGCTCTGTGTTGTCATCTTGTTCTGGGCTTTGAACTGCCTCTGCCTGGCGTTCTTTAGCATGCTCTTGGTCAGGCTGCCTATGGGACATATTGAGATCACAAAGAAGACAACCGGGGCAATTCCTGAAATCTTAAAGGAATGGAGGGTATTTTTTAGAAGACTACTGCATATATCACACAAAATGCATTGGCCAGGAAGATGTTGAGGTTGATGATCCTTGGTTCAAGCGACACTTTGCGTTGTTGGTAATGAGTGTGTTAATAGACCCCCATGGTGAATGGCTATGTCAACCAGAACTACATTGACCATCTTTGGGATGTGGACAACATGGCAAATCTCAACGGGTGTCAGATGGTGATCAATGCACTGGTCAGTAGCAAGCTGAGGTGGGAGAAAAACACAGACAAGATCTTTGGAGGACTAATTCTATTCCTCACGCTAAAGCTACTCTCATCACCTCCCAATCCATTAAACATCAACACAATCCAACTAATAATAATCTCAAACACAATATGCATGTATTATACGTTGACTGTGTGGTGCTTTACAGTCGCAGTGTGTCAAGAAGCCTCCAAGCCTTTAGGTCTTGGAAATTCAAGCTGCTTTTAAAAAGAGAGCAAGATGAGATAAAATCTGGTGGCTTCGGGTATGGGCACGTTGACAGTGCCTCTTGCAGCTGGAAAATGCTCCACCTAAGGAAGAGGGTTCATCCATTCCACAATATGATGTCCCACACCCACCACAGTCACAGGGAGAGAGCCCTACAATGCTGGAAGGATTACAGGTAAACACGTATCTGCAAACAACTTGGTGCATATCTTGATATTTGTTGGTGTAATTAATACGTAGAATGGTGTATTTTATTACTAATATTGGTTCATTATTAACTAGTTGTTGGTCTATATATAGGGTTTTGTTGATGAAATCACCAGCCACACGTGGACAATTGCGACAAGGCTGCTAAAAGTAGCAACGCTTGTTGAGAATGCACCATCTGCAATCCTCGAGGATGACTGATACACATGATTTTATACCTTTATTTGCCCCATGAATCAAGAGTTTTGTTGCTTATTTTCTTTACCTTGATACATTTAAGGCTCGGTTGTGTGTTATATTTGATCATGTTCAGTTTATTCACAAATGAAGAGCAAAGGAAGGATTTTATGTCAATTTGGACTAGTTTTGAGACTTAAGGAATCTACCCCGGGACAGAAAGGAGCAACGGAACACGGAAGAGTCAGAAGAAGACCAAGAGGCCACATCACGGCCGTGATGTAGGCCGTGATGCCCACCGTGGACGAGCAGCCGGCCACGTCACATCATGGCCCCGATCCCGGCCGTGACCCGGCTGCTGTCCAGTATTTATAGTGCGTTTTCTGATATTTTTGGGGATTCTGAACCCTAGTTTAGCTCAGTGCAGTTTTTACCTTCTTTAGAGTTTTCCATAGCATAAAATACAGTAGATTTACATCATTGAATTCAGTTTGAAGTTGGGAATCATCGTTCGGATTGGAATTACTTTGAAGAATTGTTAGTAAAGTTTCCCCTTTTTATTCTTTAATATTGCAGCTATGTTTTCCATCTTTAGTTCTTGCTTTGTTGTGTTTACTCCCATCATGCGGGAGTAATTCGTTTATGGGTTTGGATTAGGGGTCCAATGTTAATCTTGATGTTCAGTTTATGATTAATTGCATAAAGGGATTGAATCTTTTACCTAGGGTTTATGTTGATTTGTGGATTTCTTTGTACTTGTTAATTGATTTGTGGCCACAATTAATTGCTAGTATAGGAGAGGGATTCATTACAACGACAGTTGGATGGAGACCTCGAGACTTACCAATTTCAATTTAATTTTCCTGCTATGAAAGTAGAGGTAATTTTGGGGGCTTACAATGCTTAGGAGCTTAAGGTTATGATTGATGCATCACGACAGTGGGGCAATTGCAGCCTAATTCGCTTATTGATTACGAAAGTAGCTGAGTTGAATTCTTTTGTGCATTGCTCATAAATCCTTTGGTTAATTATTCTTTCCATACTTCTGAGTTTGCTAGAAAGGTTACAATCCCCCTAATCTGACCCATACCTTTATCATACAGTTTACACCTTAATCAATTGCTTTCTTTTATTCCACATCATTCAGTCTTTGTTGCTTGGATTCTATTAATTCATATACTCTAGTGCCTGGTAATTCACACAGTTACGTGCCATAACCCCAATCCTCAGCGGAACGACATTACACCCTCTTTTACACTCCCTTTTACACTCCAATCGTGCCCATCTCTCGTCGTTTTTGTCGCTTGGAATGTCTTGCCTAGAGAGCTTCGCGATTAATGGAGTGCCTTGGGATTGTGAACGAACATGACGTCGTGAGTTGAGTCCGGTTTGAATCATAGTAAATTGACAAGTTTACCCCTGTCTTCACGTTAATAATGTTTAGCCCGCTTTTTTATTTTGCATCAACGTGAAGCGTTGGATGAAATGATCTAATGGTGTAGAATAAACCACACAGCCGCACACAAGAGCAAGGCCACACCTGATGGCTCCTATGTGTGTATATATATGTACATATATATGTACATATATATATATATACATATACATATATATATCCACACACTTTAATGCAATAGTTCATATTGAAAGAAAAAGCACTAAAAATACAAAGTAGATTGGTTATAAGATTCAAATAATTGTTCAGATACCAAATTTTCCTAACTTTGTTAGTAACTATGAGACTTCTATGGTTTTTTTTTTTTTTTTTTTTTTTTTTTGAAAGAATGAGATTTCTATAGTTATTTCCCACTAAACAATTATTCTAGAAATTTCATTAGACAATTCATTTGATAGCATTAGATATAAGAAAGATCTGAACCAATAAACACACATTGGCAGATTCATTACAAATTAAATTATTTGTTCCCTCTCAACACAAATTCACATCGGGTTTATGCTAAAATCACCGGACTAAAATAACAATCAATATAGATTGATAATAATAATTAGCATATGATTATCATGTTGGAAATATTAGTTAAATCCCAAAAAGCTTACTCGTGTGTGTGACCAAAGTACACAAATATCATTCAAAAATTGGCAACCCAAGCAAATTAAAGTTTTCTCAATTTCGCAAATATCGAGAATTAGCTAGTGTCTCGAACTGAACTGATGTCTCGAGACTTAGTTAATGTTTTGCAGACCATTATTCCTCCTGCGATGTTTCTTGACGTCTCGTGTCATTCGTGCTCTTAGTTTACTTAGCAAACTTACAACATCTTGCCTATATATCGAGACTAAGGGGATTGTTGTAAACATTTGGTATCATCAAAACTAATTACATGATGTTCCTAACATTATAAAATTGTGGTCTTCGTCAAATGGTTTAGAATGCTTGAAAAGAAAAAATTCTAACTCTAAAAACATTGTTTCTATTCTCTCACACATTCCTAATAATATTTCTTGTGTTCTACCTATTGTTCTAGTTTGCAAAGACTAATAACTTAAGTGCTCAACTATATTAATGTAAATCTATTTTTGTCTTGGGAGATTGATGTTACAACACTCTTAACACTCTCGAGTCTTGAGAGATAGTGAATCAGACCAATTTTAAAATTGTGTTATATATGACTTGAATTTTTCTTGCTTTCGTACCATTATTACTTTGGGATTGTTTCTTAAAATTTAAATCCCTAACATTTTTATTTTAATTGCTATCCGACGTATTCAAAACCATCAATCTTAATTAATGTTGGCACGCAAGAGTCAATCCTCAGTAATAGGTTTCATACTTCAACACGTCACTTGGAACTCTTTCAAGCGCTTGTGTGGATCTTCACTTGCAAAGACCATGGAAACAAAGTAAAAGATTATAGTCTATATTTTAATTCAAATGTAGCATTAGCATCTAACTCAAGAAAAGTAATGCAAGGGTTGTGGCTCCAAATCATGAGCGCTAAGCTCTTTCAAAGTATGGTTTTGAACCATGGACTTTTCGTCTAAGTCAAAATTGGTAAAGAAAAAATGAAGAATTAAGAATTTGGACTTTTCTTCTAAGTCAAAATTGGTAAAAAAAATGAAGAATTAAGAATTTGGATCATAAGTCAAGGGCCTTGTGGTCCAGTGGCATCAAACCCTTCCCTATATACGGGAGGTGGTGGGTTCGAGTCTCAGTGGAGGCGTTGCTATCTCTTTGTTCTTCAGTAGGTTGAGAAAGTAATTTATGAACAGACGATGCCAAAATTTGATGAGCTATCATATGCTCCCTAATTAAAACCATAACATAGAAGTGAGAGTAAAGATCATTTCCATAATGAGTAACTAGTTTTTTTTTTTTTTTTGTTGAGCACATGAGTAACTAGTTTAATTTTTGTGAATATTAAAAGAACGGAAGATTTGAAACATAATGAGAATTAAAAATGAATAACACAAACACAAAAGACTGCATTTAATTTTTTTAAAAAAATTCTCCTTGAGACTAACTATCACTAATGTCGTCAATAATTAATCTTATTCATTACTAAAATTAGAATAACTTGTAGCACAAATTATTAGCTAATATAGCAAATAATTATATTGAACAAATAACTAGTAGGTCTCCCTAGCTATTAAAATAAATTCAAAAGAATATTCAATATTCAATGCATAATATTATATAACAACAATGAATTTAGTAATCCCCCATCATAATCAATTTCGAGGTTTCAATTTACTAAACCAAACTAAAAAAAATTAGTCATGTAGAGCTATTAATAAAACTTCAAGGAAAGAATCTCTAAAGTAAAGTAAAATGAAATAGAAGTTTAAGATTTTAAAAGGCAAAATACAATGGTTTTTATACTAATTCTAGGCACAACAAACTACCCAACTTTCTTCCATTTTTTCTCAATGCCACATAAAATATATGGCTATGCATAATTTCTCTTTATTTGTTAGTTGTTACTTGGGATAGAAAATAAATAAATAAATAAATAACAGTCAAAGGAGAATTAGGGTTCTAGGGTTTCTCTTTTTTCTCCCTAGGCTTCTAGGGTTTCTCTTTTTTTCTCCCAGTTTTACGTACTAGGGTTTCTGCTTTCCTTCGACTTTTTCCGGCAGATTGTTCGGTGTTTTCTTTCTTTGTTGCTTCGTGAACGTAATTATGGCGACTGGAGAGGATGAAGACGTCGGCAGACTTGCGACTAGGTGGGCAGACATGGCTTTGGAAGAGGAAGAGGCGGCTTTCGAACCTGATCTTGGAGGCGCCGGTGAGGGGTCTGTCGAAGTGCATGAAACATGGCCGATGGTGGGTCGGTTCTTGACGTCGAAGCTGATCAAACTTGAATACATGCGTCAGGTTCTGGCTTCTGTTTGGCAACCGGTAAGGGGTGTTCAAGTTACTGAGCTTCAACCGAACCTGTTCATGTTTGTGTTTTTTCATGAGTCGGATCTGCAGTACGTTTTGAATGATGGCCCTTGGTCTTATGAGAACCATACCCTAGTTTGTCGGGCTGTGCCGGAGGGCATGTTGCCAGGGAACGTTGTACTTGATTCGGTTGATATGTGGGTGCAGCTGCATGGTTTACCGTTTGGATACACGTCAACCTTGATCCTTGAGCAAATCGGCAACTTTCTCGGGGTGTTCGTGAAACATGATGAGCGGTTTTCTGATGCTCCTTGGCTAGATTTTTATCGTATTCGGGTAGCTTTGCTAGTTGATAAACCGATCAAGAGGCGCATGAAGTTGTTAAAGCGTGATAAATCTTGGTGTTGGGTTACTTTCAAGTATGAACGTCTGCATAACTTTTGTTTTTTCTGTGGAATGATGGGACATGTGCACAAATTCTGCTTGAAAGCTCGTGAAGCAAGGATCCCGATTGAGCAGTACCCTTTTGGTCCTGATTTACGTGCGGGGTTGCGCCGGGGACCGCGGGGGGTCGGTGACAGTTGGCTCGTGCCGGTAGGGGGTCGGCCGCGTGAGGATGAGGGTTTTGTTTCTGCTTCGGCTAGCCGTGTAGTGGAGTCGACGGTGGCAGTGGCTCCGCAACGTAACAATGTTGAGGTGCCAATTGTTGCTGTATCTAAGCGAAGGCGGGAAGGCTCGGGTGGTGGTACGAGGCGTCAGGGGTCAGGAAGTGTGGATGTTGTTATGGCCGAGGTTCCAAAAAACTTGCATGTGGCGGGCGCTGTTTCTCAGGCCCGCCCTTCATCATGAGTACTTTGAGTTGGAACTGTCGTGGCTTGGGCAATCCACGAACAGTTCGCGAAGTTGTGGACTTAGTGTCCCGTAAGAAGCCTGAGTTTGTCTTCCTCATGGAGACTAAAGTGAGTCGGGAACATGCAGAACGGCTCCGGATTAAGATTGGCTTTGAGGGTTTGTTTTATGTTGATTCTGTGGGCCGTAGTGGTGGTTTGGCTTTATTTTGGAGAAGAAACAATACTGCTAGACTCTTGAGTTTTTCGTCTAACCATGTTGATGTTGAGGTCTGTGTGACCGGGTTAGGGGTTTGGAGAATGACTGGTTTCTATGGTTTTCCGGAGAGGAGTCGTAGGAATGCTGCTTGGGACCTCTTGCGATCTTTGGCAGGGAGATCAACTCTGCCATGGGTTGTGCTCGGGGACTTTAATGATCTTTTGTTTCAGCATGAGAAAATAGGAGGAAACCCACATCCAGATGGTCTTCTACGCGGTTTTGGGGAGACTCTAGATGAGTGTGGGTTAATCCAATTACCCATGTATGGTCACCAATTCACTTGGGAAAGGGGTAAGGGCACCCAGGATTGGATGGAGGAGCGACTTGACAAAGTTCTGGCTCGTGCGGATTGGTGTGAAACCCTCCCAGCTGCTACTGTTTCGAATATTCTAACTCGCAATTCTGATCATTCTGCCCTCTTTTTGGGGGTAAAGAACTGTGAGTTTTCTTCCGGCATACGCAAGCAGTTCAGATTTGAGATGGCTTGGGTATATGATGAAGGCTGTAGACAGCAGGTTGAGGTTGCATGGCAGGAGGGGAGAGATAGTGGCCTAATGGATTGTTTACATCACTGTGGCCAAAAATTACACAGATGGGGTGGTGATCATTTTCATAAGTTCGGGGAGAGGATCAGGCAGCTGAAGAAGGAGCAAGCTCAGTTACATGGTTGTCTTAATTTGGATTCCTTATCCAAGTATCAAGAGTTGGAAGCTGAGTTGTGTCTTTTGGAGAAGCAGGAGGAGGCTTTCTGGAAGCAGAGAGCAAAACAGCACTGGTTGCAGAATGCGGATGCTAATACCAAATTCTTTCACAGGTATGCCTCTGCTCGCAAAAAGAAAAATACTTTATCTCGTTTAAAGAATAATTCTGGTGTGTGGGTGGAGGATGATGAGTTGAGTACTCTTGTTCTTAATTATTTTGGTGAGATTTTTGCATCATCCAATTCTGTTTCGTCTATGGACTCCTTTGCCTCATCTGTGATGCCTCGAGTAACTCCAGAACAGAATGATGTTTTACTCAGACCTTTTCAACCGGAAGAGGTGAAGTCTGCTTTGTTTTCTATGTTCCCTGATAAAGCTCCAGGACCTGATGGTATGAATCCAGGTTTCTATCAGCATTACTGGGATGTTGTGGGGGAGGATGTCACTAGCTTTGTGCTGAATTGTTTGAATACTTGCTCTTTTCCGGAGAACTTAAACAATACTAATGTTGTTTTAATCCCCAAGAAGACTCTACCTGAGTTGGTCTCTGATTTGCGACCCATTGCCCTGTGTAATGTGGTTTATAAGATCATGGCCAAGATGGTGGCGAATAGAATGAAGCCCCTGTTGGATAATATTATATCAGATTCTCAGAGTGCTTTTATACCAAATAGACTCATTACAGATAACATTCTGATTGCAGCCGAGGTGGGGCATTATCTTAACAGGAAACAGTGTGGCATAGGTGGTTGGGGAGCCCTAAAATTGGATATGGCAAAGGCATATGACCGCATGGAGTGGCCTTTCTTGCGGCATATGTTAAAGGTTTTGGGGTTTGCTAATCAGTGGATTGATTTATTAATGTTATGTGTCACTACTGTGTCATATAATTTCTTGGTGAATGGTAATAGTGCGGGCCAGGTTACTCCTACAAGAGGTATTAGGCAAGGGGATCCCTTATCTCCCTATTTGTTTATTATCTGTGCGGAGGGCCTATCTCTGTTATTACAGCAAGCAGAAAAGAGAGGGCTGATCCATGGTTGCCGAGTAGCGCGGGGTGCCCCATCTATTTCGCATTTGTTTTTTGCGGATGACAGCCTTTTGTTTTTCAAAGCAAATATTCAGGAGGCAGGAGTAATTAAGCAATGTCTCGTTGAATATGAAGCCATGTCAGGTCAGGCAGTGAACTTTCATAAATCCAGTGTGTGCTTTAGCAGAAATACTACACGAGTTGTAAGAGAGGAGGTGGCTGCGGTTTTAGGAGTTCCACAGGCTCCTAATTTTGGGAAATACCTGGGGCTTCCATCTTTTATTGGAAAGGAAAAAAAGGCAGTGTTCTCTTATATTGAGGATAAAATTAAGCAAAGGTTTAGTTCTTGGAATAAAAGGTTAATCTCTCAGGCTGGTAAGGAAGTTCTTTTGAAAAGTGTGGCTCAATCAATGCCTACCTTTTCTATGAGCGTTTTTCTTCTCCCAGTTTCAGTTTGCCAGTCTATAGAAAGAGCTATGAACAGATATTGGTGGGGTTCTGGAGAACAGAGAGGTTTACATTGGAAGGCCTGGGATAAACTGTGTATGCCCAAAAAATTTGGAGGGTTGGGTTTTAAGGATTTGAGGGCTTTCAATCTTGCTATGTTAGGAAAACAAGCCTGGAGGTTTTTAACGAGACCCCAATCGCTGGTTACTCAGGTGTATAAAGCCAGGTATTTTTCTAAATCCTCTTTTCTTGATGCTAAGTTAGGAGGCAACCCAAGCTTTTGCTGGAGAAGTATTATGGCAGCCCATGATCTTATTTGTAATGGTGTGAGAAGAAGAATTGGGGATGGGAATGATACTCTCATCTGGGGACACCCGTGGCTTCCGGATGATTCCTCTCCTTTAATTCAAACTCCCATGCCAGATACATTGGATGGTGCAATGGTCTCAGGCCTTATTGATCCTGATTCAGGTTCCTGGGATCTCTCGATTCTACAAGATTTGTTTTCTGCTTCTGATGTTATTCGTATATTACGAGTGCCTGTCACCCCTCTCTATAAGGATTCTTGGTACTGGCCTAATGAGTCTCATGGCTGTTATACGGTGAAGGAGGGTTATAGACGCATTAAGGGGGAGATGGATTTTCAACCCGGGGGTTATGATAAATGGCTACATCTTTGGAAGATTAAGTGCCCCTCAAAATGGAAATTATTTCTCTGGAAAGCTCTCTCTAATGTTTTACCCACCACTACCAATTTGATTTTAAAGAGAGTAGAGTTAGACCCAACATGTTCTATGTGTGGACAATTGCATGAGACAACCATGCACTCATTGCTTGTATGTGATTATGCCAAGCTTGTGTGGCATGAGACATCTTTGCAATTACCAAATATTGTTGGGGATAATTTTGCAGATTGGTTTAGTATTGCTATCTCTAGTCTGACCGAGGAT
>CM008344.1:41428123-41442253 GCA_002525835.2 Ipomoea batatas
GTATAAGAGACAGCTTGTGTTATGATCTATTAGGTTTTGTAGGAATTTTTTTGTGTTTGGGAATTTTGTAGAGAAATATGTCGTCTGCGGGTATTCTAGCTATTAGCACGGTTCGAGAAGAGCCTGTTGGATTTCCATTGCCTGTGTCTTTTAGTGGTGAGGGCTTGAAGAAGGGGACAAGAGTTGGTGAAGGTGCATACAGGGAATGTGCTGCCTATGTTCTGGATCATCCAAAAAGTGGTAGGCGCTCATTTTCTGGCCAGGTAAATGGATTTGCAGGTGTTCCTCCTACCACTCTTGTCGAGTGCCTTCATAGCGGGTTCCATAATCCAGAAGGTGTAAATATTAAGCTTGGATCATTGCAAATGTATATGGAGAATGATGGCAGCTGTGAGGATATGGGCCCTGGTACTTTCCCAGTGGAGGAGGTGCATAAAATTGCAGTGTTAGATATGAGGCTTGCAAATGCAGATAGGCATGCTGGAAATATATTGATGCGAAAACTTGAAGATGGGCAGACTCAGCTCATTCCCATTGATCATGGTTACTGCTTGCCTGAGAGTGTAAGTCTTTCTCCCGATAATTATAATTGCAATTGATTCAATTTTATAGTTCTTTAATTGGCAAAATTGCTTATGTTGTTTACATGTTAGAATTGTTGTGCAATGTTATTAATTATTATTGGTTTTGCTTTTTTACTTGTATCTGTTGAATAGCTTCTTAACAGACCTAAGTGACTGGACTTTAATATATACCTTTACTGATTGAAATATACCAAGTTTTCCACAACGGAACACTGATCTCACATCTTTACATTTCATTTTTTTTTCTAGATTGTCCATTTTCTTGTCTTTATTTTTTATTTTTTTAATTTGTTGCGTTTTTGGTTACAACTTTTGATGGATGTATGCAAAAATTGTGTTGGAGAGAGCTTCTCAGGGTGAAGTCACTCCAGTGCTTCCTATACAGTTGTCGTATCTATCTAGATTCTGAATTCGTTTATATTCCCTTTGCTGCAGTTTGAAGATATCACATTTGACTGGCTTTACTGGCCACAAACACGCAAGCCATTCAGCTCTGAAACTCTGGATTACATAAAATCTCTTGATGCCGAGGAGGACATTGCCTTGCTGAAGCACTATGGATGGGAGTTGCCTCTGGAATGTGCCCGAACACTTTGCATATCTACTATGCTTCTGAAGAAAGGCGCAGAGAGGGGGCTGACACCATTTGCCATAGGCAACATCATGTGCAGAGAAACCTTGAACAAAGAATCTGGAATTGAGAAGATTGTTCAGAGAGCACTGGATTCGATGCTTCCTGATTCCAGTGAAACTGCATTCCTCGAGTCTGTCTCGCAGATAATGGACCAATATCTTGCTGAGATGGCCTTATAACGTTTCCAACTAAAAACTGTGGGTACGTATGTGTTTATGTACTGTACATTATTGGGGTGATTATTTGCTTATAACACTTGAAAATAGATTAAGAGATTACAAACCAAGTTGTTAGTAATCTCAAAAATCACTTTGTTAATTTGTTATGCTTTGCTCCTCCTTTCAGAATATTCGAAAGAATTTCAAATTTCTAAAGTTCCAATAATGTTTATGCTTTGTTTTGAAATTTAAAGTGCTGAGAAAACTGCACTCCTTTTGGCTTGGCTTGCTGCATTGTTCATGTTGTATGGTTTTTTATGGGCAAAACCTTCAGCGCAGATTCTGTAACAGTATTATGTGGCGACCCAAAACTCCCTGCAGGAAGGAAAATACTATGAGTGTGTTATTGTTTGGTTGATAATTTTTTAAAACACAGGTATAAGAGTTGATAAACTCTATAATTAGGAAACTTATTTCTTAATTTAAATCAGGTATCATTTTATTAATTCGGTCTTATAATTATCATTTCTATCGCTTCCTCACTCATCGCTTTTCACTTCATTGACTTCCTCATTGCATTGCTTACTCATATAATCGTCACTCTTAAAATCAATTGCTTTCACTTTTTGTTTTTGTATTTTTAAAATCTTTATTTTGATTATAGTGTCATACATAACTGAATATCAATATTGGTAATCATTCTAATTTAACTCTACTATCAAACATGCAAAATACTTTTGCTAAAACTAAAACTCATTCAAACTACTAAGTATTTGATCCTCATTTCGATTCTGATTTCAATGTTTGAATCAAATACAACCTATGTGTAGTTGTGTACTCTCATTTTCCATTCTCAACTTTTACTCTTACACTCAAAATCTAGAGTGTGTTTGGTTGGTGGGTTAGGCATAAGGTATGAGTATCAAAGTAATTGTTATTGTTTGGTTGATAGGCTTTTAGAGTACTACTATGGGTTTGGAATATCCCATTAATTAGAAAATCCATACCCTAATGAAATAAGGGTTTAATTTCCCTTACTCCTTTCTTTCCCAATTATTAATAAACATTCCCATTCCACCCTACCACTAAACATGCAAAATACTTTTACCAAAACCCATTACCCTTACCAAGTATTTGATACTCATACCGATTCTGATTCCCATGTGCAAACCAAACACACCCTTAATGTAGACATTTGTAATGGGATTCACATGAACAAAATAGCTTATCAGTGTTTCCCAAATTCTGGGAGGAATTCACATATTGCTCACTGATTAACGTAGAGGTGATGGTCAGTGAAACACACGATTCCAATGTACCCTAAAAGCTTCTGTGAGTATTTTTTTACCCCTACCATCTTAGTCTCTATGTTTTTTAAACACAGTCAAAATTTTTACTATTAGATATGCACTGATGTAAATGCATGCTTTAAAGCCCACATTAGAAGTAAAACCGCCCACCATCTCTAGCTTTCCTACAAGTTGTTCTTTGATTGACTTTTCTATCAATTTCGTCTGTTGAAATTGGACGAGAATTGCTTATGTGAACTTATATTATGGCATTACGTATTGGAATCATCGAAGAGGACGAAATCAATGAAATAGATCTAACACGGAGTATTTAGTAAAGTCTTTCAACACTTGTCGGGGAAAAATTATAATTACTACTTTTTATCTTATTTTTACTATTCATTGATCAAATTAAGATTTTTTTAGTAGCATACTTTCTTTAACATTTACGTTCTTACAGGCCCCTTGGTTGGACGTAATTTCATTGTAATTGAATTGCAATTTGTTTCTTCCCTCAATTACGTTATTTGGTTGGAGGAAATTGAAATTTCACCGAATTACAATTGCTGAATTGCAATTCATGAGTATAACCCATGAATTGTAATTCGGTGTTTTATGGAAAGGAATATCGGGATGAAATGACAGATATGCCCTTAATTGTTGTTGTTATTGTTATTATTATTATTACTATTAATATTTTTATTATTATTATTATTATTATTATTATTATTATTTTTGATAGTAATTATTATTATTATTATTATTATTATTATTATTATTATACAAGGACATTTTAATCTTTATATCACTTATTTTCTTCTCATTCCCAATAATTCTTTTTCCCTACCAAACAATGTAATTTGGATTCCTACTTTATTCCAAACTTATTATTTTCCCACCGAATTACAATTCATTTCCCCTCTATTTCCTTCCTTCCAACCAAACGCCCTGTTAAAATTTTAAAATTTGACTATATATACATGTTTAGGATCTAGTGTGAAGCCTTATACCGGTGCGTAAATGCGATGCGATAGGCTTCCCTAAAGATCATTGACTCTCTTAAAATAAATTCTATATGAAATGTGCACTTGAAAGCTCAAAATCATGCACTTGAAGGTACAAATATGTGCACTTGAATGCAAAAAACATGCACTAGAATGCAAATAGATGTGTAATTGATGCAATTTATGGTACAAAAAGAGAGGTTATTCAACTTAAGTGTTATTAAAGCAACCAGATATCAGGAGGGCATGGGGTTTATGTAGCTGCAACTAATGGTCACTTACAGTGCTTAGCTGATCCACATTTAGCAGAGGCCCTTACAATTAAAGAAGCTTTATCATGGTGCAAGGACATAAATTTTGCAAGGATTTCTATTTTCTCGGATTGTCAGATTGTTTGCAATTTATTTAATGGTTCATTGCCAGATCATTCATATGCAGGATGTGTTATTAATGAGTGTAGAACTCTAAAACGACACTTTGAGGTGGTGTCTCTTCAGTTTATTCAGCGATCAGCGAATAAGTTAGCTCATGCATTAGCTCGGGCGGCTCGTTCTCAGTCTGATTCTTCTAGTTGGTTTTCCTCTATTCCGTTATGTATTGATCATTTTTATTAATATAATGGTTCGTTGTTTTTCAAAAAAAAAAAAAAGAAGTAATAACCCATACAAATCGTTTGTAAATCTCATAAATTTCATTAGAAATTTAGTTTTATGTTATTGAAAAGAATACACAAGATATAACAAATATTGCCCAGAATTGTGTACTTGAAGGCAAAGAAACATGCACTGCAAGGAAAAAAAAGGGTTCACTTGAATGCTAATTAAGTATTTTAATTTAATTTTTTTTACAGAATAGTAAGACACGCATACACTTGTAGGCATTAAATTGAGCACTTGAAGGCATAAAGAGGATCACTAGAAGGCAAGGAAGAAAAAATGACACTAAAAGGAAAAATTCGAAGGAAATTAATTGTGCACTCTTAGAAAGGAAAACATGCATTTGAAGGTTACAAAACGTGCACTTGAAGGTTAAAAACAAATGTGAGACAGGTGGTGCTCCCCTAGCAACCCTACAACCATGAAACAACCCCCGCAACTCAGCCTGCTGCAGCAACAAAGAGAGCCCCTCTACATAGATAATAAACAAATAGGGCGAAAGGGGATCACCTTGTCTAATACCACGAGTGGGGTAACTTGGCTAGCATTCTCTCCATTAACCAGAAAATTGTAAGAGACCGTGGTGACACACATCATAATGAGATTTACCATTTCAACTGCAAAGGCCAACGCCAACAACATTTTACGGAGGAAGGACCACTCTATACGGTCGTAAGCTTTGGCCTTGTCTAACTTGAGGGCACTCCATCCAACACGCCCACCTTGTTTCCTGTTTAGATAATGGCCAACTTCCGCGACAATTAAAATATTGTCAGTGATCAACCTATGAGGAATAAAAGCACTATGGGAGTCGGAAATTACATCTCCTAGCAGAGGCTTCATCCTATTGGCCACCATCTTAGCCATTATCTTGTAGACTACATTACATAGGGCAATGCTGCGAAGATTAGACACCTCCTCTGGGCAATTCTTCTTTGGAATCAGTACTACATTAGTGTCATTGAGTCCATCCGGGAATGATCAACTGTTAAGACAGTTAACCACAAAAGACGAAATATCTCCTCATACCACATCCCAAAAATGCTGAAAGAACCTCGGATTCATCCCATCAGGCCCTGAGGCTTTGTCAGGAAACATAGAAAACAAAGCAGTCCTTACTTCCTCCACCTCGAAAAGCCTAAGGAGGGTGTCATTCTGGCTTTGCGAAACACGGGGAACAATGGAAGCAATAAAAGAGTCCACATAGGATGAAGTAACATTTGAAGCAAAAATATCATGATAGTAATTAAGCACAACAGATTTCAAGTCATCACCGTCCACCCACATACCAGACTCATTCTTTAATCTAGAGAGAGTATTCTTATTTTTACGAGCAATAGCATACCTGTGAAAGAACTTTGTATTGGCGTCAGCCCCTCTCAGCCAGTGTTACTTTGCTCTCTACCTCCAAAAAGCATCATCCTGAGCCTCCAGTCGACTCAACTCCGTCTCCATACGCTGGAACTCTGCAAGGGAAGTGGGGTCAGTGAGGCCTCTTAGACGCAATTGATCTCTACGTAAATTCTTTATCTTCTCTCCAAATTTATGAAAATGGTCACCACCCCAAGAGTGCAACCTGTCCCCACAAAACTGCAGACAATCAAGCAAGCCCCTCGCCCTACCAACTTGCCATGCATCTTCCACCTGCCTTCTGCAACCCTCGTCTAACAACCAAGCCATCTCAAACCTGAAGGCCCAAGTACACCACAATGCCTTACCCGAAACTCCCTGACTCCCAAAAAGAAGTTTTTTCAAGCTTAAGTTTTTGTTTTTATTTAATCTTATTATTTAATTTCTCATAAGATTTAATTAGATAGAACTAGTCTTGTTTTTCTGCCCATCAACAACCAAGCGAAAGAAGAGATCTGAAAGCTTTGACGAGTGATTTACGGTGAAGAAATACGGAGGAAGCCGTTGAGCCTTAGCCGTATGAATTGAGGGCAGATTCAAGGCGTCTGGAGGGGGAATCTCATCACCATCCTTGCACCGAAGGATTTTCGCACATCGGAAAATCCAATCGACGACAGCAACTCCGGGTTCGACATTCGCTGTTTCTGGTGTTCGGCGGTGGTCTACGGTTCGGCAGTTCGACGCAAATTATTTGGCTCTAGTGGACGGGTTCTTGGCAGTAATTAAATCGTTGGTGGCAGTTTCATCTCAGTAGTAAGGCATTTTCTGGGCGGCGGCATTGGCTCTGGTGCGAAGGCATTTCCTGGGCAGCAGCTAGCTTGTTTATTGGCATAAAACACTCTTCCTTTTCTTTCAATTATTTACTATTGCCAATATTAAGAGATTTGCCAAGTTTTTACCATTTCAATGCATTCCGTGAATGTGAATTGATAATTACCGTAGTTAGTGTCTTGATTACAATGCTAATTATAGTGCTTAATGCTAAAGGATTTGTTAATCGTGACTCCTTTATTATAATGTTCTGCAGAAATTTCTTATTTAGAGACATGATTAATTTACCATGAACATTGTGTAATAATTGTTTAATTTTACCAATTGAATTAAGTTTTACCCTTTGATCTTATTTTATTAATTGATTGTGTTATTGGGTGATCAACTTTAACATAATTGAACTGAATTGAGGGAATTTCTAGAGTAGAAATCATGCATATTAATTTCATGCTTCTAAGGGTAAACGAGTAGATAATTTGATTGTCTTAACAGATTGTCTAATTTGATTGTCTTAACAGATTGTCTAGTTGGTTCTAGACCGGGTATTCCGTAGTTCTTTTTTACTTAATAGGTTTTAACTATTCGAATAAGTATTTGAGTACATAAACAGTTAGAATACGTGACTTACTCTGGACGCCATACGGAGTAGTCATTTAACCGTTAGAACGAACCCTTAATCGGTTGGCATGGATAAACTAATCTGCAGAATTAGTAATGGTTATTGATTCATGTCCCTAGAGCTTTGTTTCTCCTGTTAGCGGCTGATTTATTTGCAATCTTGTTTTCTTGGTTTTTAATTGCTTATTTCTTTTATTGTTTTCATACATAGCATTTGGTTTAGTTTTCACTATTGAAACTGCACTTATTTTGAGCACTTTAATTATTAAGTCAATTATTTTTAAGTCTAATCTTTAAATTGCATATTCCCTATGGGTTCGACCCTTGCTTTTGCGCACTATTACTACAGTGATTTGTGCACTTGCAAGGATAATTAAATTGTTCATCATAATACAAGAAATGTGATAGCACTCCCACTTACCATTTTATACACACGAATCACCATTGTTTTACAATACAGCCAAACAATTTGACTACCTTGACAAAACAGATGTTTCAAATTCTAAATTTGATATATGATATCGCCTCTTTGTAGATGATAGGATCACCACTAGACCTATTATCTCCAATTTGAAAGACACTCTCTGTCATGAAGACAAATATGTCTAATGCACGAATATGTCTAACACTTCTCTGAAGATGAGGCATAACTTTTGGTTCATATTGCACAAATTTCTGAATCTGATTAGGCTAGGAAAGTTTCTCAACAAACTCTTCATCAAACTATATCTTCCTATGTTTTTTAAGATCTTGTTTCCAATTTGTCTGTTTTAGGTTGTTGATATAAGCTGTGTAATCCCAAATATTAATATACTTAAGACGGGATTTCACATATCTCATATGGAGTCTTAGGAACAAACTTAGATGGAACTCCACTTAGGATCTAAAATCCATTTTATCAAATAGACCACATACATACATCAATATGTATTAAATGCTCATTTATATTATCATCAACCATATTTAAACAATAAATATCATTTAGCGGTGTTTTAGTGCCATCACATTTATTATTGAAATAAATGTAATAAACATTATTCCGAAAAGAAAAATTCATAATTATTCTCAACTGGAATGGAAATAATGACTTTAAATACTAGTAACTCATAAATAGCCTTTTAAAAATATGATTAAATGAAAATTGAATAGATAAAGGTCCAACAACTAATGTAGCAACTCTTGCTCCATCTCCCATCCTTAGAGCAATCTCATCTTCAGTTAACTCTCTACTTCTTCTCAGATCCTGCAACGATACACAAACATGTGATGTTGCTCATGAGTCTATTATCTAAGAAGTATTATTTAGACCAATTGAAAAACTAGTCTAATTAATGAGCGTGATAAATATGAAGGTTTGTCATTATCTTTGACCTTCAAAGACTTTAGGTACTCTGTACAATTCTTTTTCCGATGCCCTTCTTTGTTGCAATGGAAACACTTTCCTTTACTTGCAACTTTCTATTTTGTTTTTGTCACTCCCCCAGTTAGTTTCTCTTTAGAAACCTTCTTGTTCTTTCTTTTCTTCTTTGATTTGGAAGAGGCCAAAAGAACTGTAGTTGTGTGCATGCCATTAATTGTAGCATGAGCAGTTCACAACATGTTGTGCAGATCATATTTGGAACAATGAAGCTTGTTCATGTGAAAATTCATATTTTGGACATGATTTCCTACATTTTCTCTTTCTTGTAGTTTGGCCCGAAATAAGGCCTTGGTAACCTCATAACGTGCAATCCTATTGTGTTCACCGTACAACTCTTGAAGGTGATTGGCCATAGATTTTGTGTCAGACATCTTTTCATGCTGACGTTGCAACTCATTGGTCATAGAGGCGTGTATATAACTCTTAGCCCTTAGATCATCGTCCTTCCACTTATCAGACGCTGCAATCTCGGCATTATGAACAACAAGCTGATCAACATTAGCATCATCTGGTATGATACCAATCAATGGAAGATCTTGGATCAAAACATAACCGATCTTTTCTAGATTGAGAACGATTTTCAAATTTTAGAGTAAATTAATGAAATTTAGTCCAGTAAATTTGTTTTCTCCGAGTATTTTTGACAAAGAATTTAAAGCCATTTCAGAATTAAATACAGAAAATAACATGACTTATTAGACACGATTCTTTATTAAACTATTCGATTTTTAAATATATAATCAAATAGTGCCTCCCACTAAATTTTTTGAATCCTGCACTCCCCAAGCAAGAAACAAAAATCCCGTTGGAAGATTTATAATGGGTAATCAAGGCCTTACAAATTTTTCTCATTCCTCACCTTAAGAGACATCTTGGAATTTAAAAATTTTGTAAGTGGTCAACTCTTGCCAATACATCTCAGGTATGATTCGATTTTATTAAACTTGGGCTCAATGGCCCATTGAACCTCAACTTAAGAGGCATCTTAGCCCAATGGACTCAGTTAAGTCAAACCCACTATCCTGGTAACAAGTAGAGTTGAACTTTGACTTTTCTCATCTTTAGGAGTTTCTTGAAAAGTAAAGATTCTAAGTGCTACCACATTACATGTTTAAAATAAGAAAATCAAAAGATTTTAAACTAACATATTGCCCCTATGTTGGCATAGCCGACAATGTGCTAGGAAAAATATTAGATTTCTTACGATGATGGAGAGTCATGATTAGGTAATCTCAACTCTTGAGGCCTAACCGTTTACAACTTAATATTTAATATAGAGAAGATTTTAAGAATTATTAAGTTTCACTTATACAACATTTTCACATATATCACATATATATAAAGTGCATGAAAAGTAAACTCGGTATCAGTCATGGACTTCTAAATGGTCAAAATTGAGCCAGCTTTTTGACCTTGCACAGTGAATAGTGAAAAATTAAAATCCTATCTATTACATGCAAACTTTTACAATACATAGCCTTCGAGTTTTCAACTCGTGAAGTCTTTGGGGTCTTTGTACATACATTTCCTATCTACCGGAAATGGGGTACATATTTTGGGAAGGAATTTACATTACAATAATAGATAAGAGGCACACATGCCCCAATTAATCACCAAAAATGGTGCAAAACCCAAAATAAATCACATTCATTCAAGGGGTTCTAAGTCCATGACCAAACCGACATGCTAGGCAATATAAACATATCATAAAATAAGTAATTCATTAATTTGTGGCTTTAGAAGATATAATCCAATTATACCAAAACTTGGGTCAATCAAAATAAACTTTACATGGAAACAAATTTCTATATAACAAATCAAAACATTCCATTAATTAATTAATTTCATACCAAAAACAAATTCGTATGTAATTAATTACTATTATAATATTATTTAAGATTAAAAAATTTAATTCAAAATATTATAATCATGGAAACTTACCTAAATAGCATTAAATTATCACATAAAGAATCACTATTTAAGGAGAAAAATAAATATTTTAAGATTATAACAATATAATTATTACTACGATAAATATCATATTTTAAATGATAACAATAATATATTATCATCTAATCTTCTAAAATATTAATATTTTCAAATATGAAAATAATCATTATGATAATAATTAATACTACTAAAAATATCTCATATTTAATTAGTAGTAATTAATTTCCAATTACCAATATAGAAAATTTTCAAAATATGATAACAATTACTATCACAAAAAATATCTAATATTTTATATGGTAATAACATTCTAATTATCATATATTATATTTTTCAAATATAATATAACCATAATTATCAAATAATTAAATTGGTAATATTAATATTTGACAAATCTACGACATTCATCGCGTCAACATTGTTGCCAACCACATCCTTTAATTGAAAAGTCAACCGACGACCGACCTACTAGAACAGCCAAACGTCGACGGTCGACCTTCTCCGATTTTCTGGTGCGAGCCAGCTCGAACATCTGACAGCATAACCAGCGATGACCAGTCCATAAACAATTGGTCGCATCTTCTTCAAAAAACTACCGAGTACCGACCATCGCATCTCATGCCAAAACCAACCTACAGCCGCGCCATGAGCCAAAACTTGCTGCTGGAGTTACCGATAATGAACAATTCATCACCTTCTCTAGGAGCAACAATGGTGACCTATTCGAACAACCATCCGACCAGACATCTTCAAGTCAACCTTCTTCTCCGTCTCGCCTTGTGCGGATCGATCGTTTATTAAAAACGAGAAGACGAACGGATATGAGGAAGACGAGCTAAGATGGTAACGATAACGTAGAAGTGGCAAGAGAAGACGATCGTAAAAACGCAAAAAAATAAAAAATAAAAAATCGTAGGGAATATCACGTTGAAAAATACTTCTTTTTTATTTTATTTAATTATTAAATATATCTCGTATGTTTAATAAAATAAAAATAATATAATAATTACATCATTATATTATTTAATTAACCCAAGATTATATATCAAAAATTAAAAAGCCACAAATTAATATACACATAAAATAATAGAAAAATATGGCTCTGATACCACTGTTCAGAAAATTTCATAGAAGCGCATCGGAAGCATCAATCGATTTTTCTAAGATTCTACGTTAGATAGAGGGTTTGAATGTTTTGTTCTTGATGCCTGCTTTGAAAGATACAAATCCTAAACCGTCCAACTGTGCGGCCTCTAATCCGTCCACCGGCTGGGCACGCGAGAACTTTCAGAGATTTTCACGTAAAAAAAAAAAACTCTCTCTTTTCTGTCAAATCTATATTTTTACTTTCTTCCATTAAGAAATTAGCAAGACTTATTTATATAGTCTGGTTTGGGCCCAAATGTGTTAGGCTTTAAAAATCCAAAGCTACCCAATATTGAATCAAATCATTAATAAGCTATTAATGCATTAATTCAATATCGATAACTCCTTATCGAGTTCTTTTAAAGTTCTCAGCATTACCATAAATCATTAAGGTGTGACTTTCTAGGTTACAAATATCATGCAACATTCCTACACACAACACTTGTTCGTAATTAGGCAAATGTCATGATCAAACTTTGTCAAACTCATAAACTTGGTTAATATGTCTATTCAATATTCTTAACCTTAAGTACAACTTCATTATACTCTGGCCAGAGATTCTTGTTGTAAGATTATTGAATAGACTAGAACAGCCTTGTTACCTCAAGGCAGTGAATCCTCTATTGAACGCCCTCATGTCTCCGTACAATACTGAACTAAGCCACTAAGTACACTTATAGTCCCCCTAAGGAACAAAAGACGCATACTCACAAAAAGTAGTCCACCATATGTTCGAGACAACAATATCGTCTCAAGTCAAAGGACTATTGCATATTTGTAACATACAACTTACCGATAACACGAAGGTAAATACCATGTTGTACATTGTTCAATGACTTGTTCTCTAACAATCATCTACATGTCCACTCTCCGTATCTCATATGGAATGGCATGAAACTCACCATAAGAAGGATAATCTGCTAGCCTTATTTGGAATTCTAATGCCCAATTAGAATTTCTATGACTAGGAACATTTTTACAATACTTCATTTATTAATTCTTCGTCACTCATATTCTTAATTCTTAAGAATGAAGAATTAAGAAGATTGTACAGAATGACATCAAATATTAATTAAGCCAAAATAAAATAAATAAAAATATTTATTTATTATATTTATTTAATAAGAAATCAATGCCCAAAACAATAAATGTTAGCTCCTATGGCATACATGTCTAACACCTTTCACATCAAGGATTATTAAAGATCCCTTCCATGCAAACTTGATAGCACCTAGTGTAAAGCAATTCAATGAGCCCAAGGACATGCAAGAACAACTCATGGCTTATTAGGTTGCCATGATGCTAATGGAGCCAGTAGGCCACAAATGTAGTCATGTGTAAGGCCTTCGTCTTGACCCTAGGTAACTTAGCTAAACACTAGTTCACGGGCTTAGTCGGGGGTTGATCGACTTCTTTTATGATCTCATGGTTAAGTTTACTACACATTTCATGTGAGGAAGAAAGGCTAAGAAACATTTCACTTACCTAACTACTATCAAACAAAAAGGTTGACGAAACTCTAACTGATTTCTTAGCCTAGTGGCGAATAAAAGCGGCAGATGTAGAGGGGACGGACTATAAGTCCACCATTACTATGTCCATTGAGGCATTAAGGGTAGGAGACTTATACATAAGTCTCGGGAGACCAATTATGTAACCATGATGACTAAGGTTGATGATATGCCAAAACTAAGTAGGAAAACCTAACCAAATGGTGAGACGATGAACTATCAACCAAAAAACCTTGGATAGAGGAACCCGTGAAACTAAATAAACAAGTGTCGGAACAACCCTTGGAAAGGCATCCAGAGTGGAGGAGGAGGGCGTTGAGGGTATGGCTGCTAATCCCAAGCGAACTTCTAAGGTTACTCACACTAACGTCCCTGACACTAATGCAATAGTACCTTTGACACTGTTAACAATGCGACCAAGGGGTGTGCCAGCATGCATCGAATTGTGCAACATGATGCGGTTACCACCGCTATCTACCGGGAGTTTCTTAGAGTCAATATTCTCTGTATTATCGATTCTACATGCAACATGATCACGCCACTAACAAGTATCACATCTTAAAGTGGGAGATCGAATTCCTCACACAATTAAGAAAACTAGAAAATTCACCAACTTGAAAAATTGGCAAGAAAGAACTATGAAAAAGAGGGAGCATTGGATCCTCATCAGGATCACCTAGAAGGGAAGGGTGAGACTAGACTCAAGGAGCAGTAGAGAAAGTGAAGCATCCAGTAACTGACTAGTACTGAGGCGAAGGGAAGTAGGTGAACCCCTCGAAAAAAAATCCAAGGAGGGGAAGAATAAGCTAAAGAGCCAACTAGGCCGCACGTAGAGAAAGCAGCAAGAGTCAATTAGATCACGCATAGGGAAGGCGGTGAAAATCATAGATGGTGTCACACACAGGGAAGGGGGTCCAATAGGTCCGCAAATAGGGAAGGTAGTGAAAATTTTCAGTTGGGCCCACACATAGGGAATATA
>CM008344.1:41537302-41548099 GCA_002525835.2 Ipomoea batatas
CGTATATAGGGAAGGGTTTGATGCCACTGGACCACAAGGCCCTTGGCTCTAACTATGTTTCTCAAATAGTTAGATGACTTATTTGTACATTTTTTTTTAAAAAAAAAAAATACATTTTACCTTAGAGGTGTCAACCGGGTGGGCTTGGGCCGAGTTGGTGTGGCCCGTCATTAGGTACCCATTTATTTTTTAGACTAGTCAAAAATAAAAAGTAAAAATATTAAAAATTATATATCGACTCATTTAATTTATGCTTTCTTTCTAAATTAGTTTTATAAATTTACATATTTATTTTCAACTATTTAACTTAAAAATTATTACAAGAAAATGAAGAAATCAATAATCGAAATGTAATCTACAAAATATAATAAACACTATAATAATGTTAGGATTATTATAACAATAATAAAAATGTGTTAATACTTAATAGATTGCATTAAATACTTTCTCCTTATGTTCTCTTTCTTATACTAATACAAATAGTTTTCAATGTTACCCCTCATCTTATAAGTTTTCAAATGATAACTATTTATTACGGAAATCATTTTCTTGCATATTTTTTAATAGAATAAATAGTTAATGGAATATTCAATTATTAAAGGTTATACTAATTAACGGATCGGAATATGAGGTATTTAAACGAAGAAAATAATATAATAGATGATAAAGTAAGCAAATAAAAATACAAATTAAAAATCAAAATAATGAACCATTCATTTTATCAAATAATTGGAGGGACATTTTTAAATTCCCATTATAGGCTTAACTTTATTGGCTCATACTATAGTAGATAGTAGATTAGTAGATAATAATATCAAGAATCAAGAAATTGGTAAAAAAAAAATAAAAAAAAATTACTAAAATTATTGATTCAATTGAACAACTTCAAAACCAAATTAAACACAGCACGCAGCAAAAATAAAAAGGATTGAAGTGATGAATAGGATGATGGCATGCATTTAAACTTGAGAAATATAATGTGTGACTAGTAAAATGGCCAAGGGGGTGCACTGGGTGGATAGTAGGGATTCCCATAATAAATAAAGTACGGGTTATCAGGTTGTGGCGGCGTCAGTGCCGCCGGCGCCGGCGCCGGAGCTTGTTGAACTCCGATCTCCCCCTGGCCGCCATTGTTGGTCGTCGTGACCTCAGCTTCTGCTGGTCCAACATGCACTACTTTTGTGGAACATATCGTCTTCAATTTCTTATCCACCAACACCGGATCCATGTCCCCTATCACTGTCATTTTCTTGTCCCTCCCAATCTCAATACATTTCACCCCTGCAAAATTATACTTACTTATAATTATTGCTATTTTAATATATTCAATGTTCAAGAATGGATCGGATCGGAGTAGCTAGCTAGTTCTAAAAAAGTAAAAATAAAAAATTGAACACGCCTTTTATCTTTGACACCTTTCCCATGACCTTTTTCTTGATTTGGCCACCTTCAAACTCCAACTGCACCACAACTTTCTGGCAAAATTAATAACCAAAAACCATATACATATCAGCCAATCTAATCCCATCAAACACTGCTGCTTAGCCATAAATAATATTGCTCAACGTAGACGACAAAATGATTTGAAATTCAATCCATTGACCTTTCTTACACTAATTAAGAACATAACTTACCATCTCACCTAACTCATCTTTTGAATACTAGTATTTGTATATTATATCTACCTATAAACATATCATGTATTATATATATATATATACACACACACACACATACATACAAAGTATACTATATATGGGGATGGGGATAGGGGTGCAGTGGGGGACAACTGTCACACTGTAGATTTACCCCTAAATATACTATATAAATAATAAACGTATAATATAACTATCAATTTAAATTTTTAGTTGAAACATAACACATTTTTTCATGAATTATGCTTTATACTTCAATGTTTAAGAAACTAAAATAATAATCAATGACCTATTCACATAATGGTTAAAAAAGGATCAAACTTATTGACATAGTGACTAATGGGTAAATAAATCATAAATACTAATATATTAGGATAAAAAAGAATAAAAGAACAGGAGATTAAAGGAAGAGCTGACTGGCCTTCATTGCTTGGAAGAGAATTGAAGCTTAGAGAAAAGAGATCTATGCAAGTAATGAGAGTAGAGTTGTGCAAAGGGGATATATAATGAGGGGGACTTAGCTAGGTTTTGTTTATATATAGTGGGAAGTGAGAAGATAGAAGGACGAGTATTCAGTATGGAGTCAACTCTTTTTTTTTTTTTGGAATAAGTATGGAGTCAACTCTAAGTCAAGCAACTAGTCAATAAATAAATAGTTTGGGTCAAGTGGTCAATTAAATTAAATGTCACTGTCACATGGATAGATGTATTGTCGTAACCATTGTAGATGCAGCTATAATTCTATAATAACTTAAATAATACTCCCTCGGTTCTAAATTAGTTATCTAATTTTATCCTTACACACGTTTTAAGAAATTAAAGTAAATGTAATGTATTTTCCAATTATGTCTTACTTTTTCACTTTCGAAAATAAAAGTAATAAAGAAAGCAACAGTCGCCAAGAAACTTGTGCTCAAATGACATGTAGTGATTCTTTCATATGGGAGGTCATGAGATCGAGTATCAGTGGAGGTCCCTAAGACCCATTAAATGAGACATGGGGAGTAATAACATAGGATAACCTTACCAAAGTTGATCAGATCATTAACATGGCCACGAGATTTACAAATTTTTTTCTTATGAACTAGCTAGCTAGTCAATGTAGTCTAGAAGTTTCAATTATGCGTCATCGTATTCAAATTTATCTAAAAATATACATAGAGTTAATCTAATTGTGATAAAATGTAATTATGAATATCATATTAATAATGATAGTGTAGAATTTTTTCTAACCAATTTATAGAGTCACGTAATGGTATTCCTATTATCCTATACTAGATCTATCCTGAATATAGCCAATTGTGAAAGAGGAATTCGTACAAAAAAAAAAAAAAGAAGATATTTTTATTCTATACTTAACCGCAAATTATACTGTGGACCGCGACATCAAAACAACGTCGTTTTGATTAATGAAAACAGCGGTATCCATTCCGCGCAGTTCCCTTTTAACACAACTGCAGTATCAGTTCAACACAACTACAGTTCTAGACAGATGAAACGGTCTCTGTTCCGCACAACTGCAGTATCATTTCAACACAATTGCAGTATCAGTCATGACCATGCATGGTCCACGGTATAACAACTAATACTTAACACGTTTAATTTCTTGTATTAAAGAAAAAATGACTAGGGAACATGAGTCAATTGCGAGGAAAGATCATGAAACTATATAATTATCATTTGATTGTTTGTACCGATATACTGCCAGAAATGGACTATTCACTATCGTCGAATTCTTTTTTCAGAAATCACATGGGGACATATGTTTATGTGAGTATTATATTTAACTATTTGCTTGGGATTTGGTATTAATGGTTATGCGAAGCCGGGCTCTTTATAAAATCGGACGGGAATATGATTAAAATGAGGAAAACAAAAAGATTATGTTAATTATGTTGTAATTGTGTCTGTTGCCATTAGCCTTTTGCAGGATAAAATATGAGAGAAAGAGTGACAAATAGTAGACAAAGATGTAATAAAGAGATAATTCTCATTTCATTCACTAGCAATTCAGTGTACATAATAATAGGAAATATATATAATTCTAAACCATAACGAAAAACATAATGAAGATATAAATATGCCCGTTATATAATAATGTCTAATAATGTCCACTAAATAACAATTTTTATAACAAATTAAGCAGTATATCTAAACATATTTACAATTGAGTTACAGGGTCAAAGGCTCAAGATTAGTTTTGACTTTTGACTACGAATTGGTTACGGGTCTAAACCTCAAAGACAAGTCTCTTGCAAATTCAAACACTGATAAAATGGCCAGTGCGACGTGACCCACACAACTACTGTCAGCCATTCCTCAATCAATGGTTTCTCTAATCATTATTGTGTGGACTATGGACCACGGTTCAAAACGATGTAAATAAGGAGACGACACCCTTAATTGCGCGACATGGGTTGCACATTTTTTTCACGTGACCTGCATTTTCTTCTCCATTACTTCTTCTTCCTCATCTCCACTCCTGTAACATACATTTTTATAACTCATAAAGTACATTATTCTAACCTCAAAAGGTTCATTATTTTAACACATAAAGTACATTATTCTAATACATAAAGTACATTATTCTAACTCATCAAATACATTATTTTAACTCATAAAATACATTTTCTTACTCCATAAGGTTCACTATTCTAACACACAAACGGCTACAACAAACGCCGTTATTGACAAACGAAATTATTTTTTTAAACGTTAAAATGACGCCTCTTTTTCCAATGGCACAGATGATGTCTCATGCCTTGAATCTGCAAACCAATAATAATTAGGACGTAATTAATTGAGCATGGCAAAACCATTATGTTTCTCCAACGGCACAGATCAGATGATGTCTCATGCCTTAAATCTGCAAAGATAACTTGAAGTAAAAATCATATATTTTACGTATTGGTGTTAAAGATTGTGTTTATACTTTTGGTAGGGTCTCATTTAATTTATTTATAAAAATCGGGCAAAAAAATCTAAAAACCAACCCTGATGAGGTTAGACTATGGTACATGTTTATGTTTGTGTAAGCATACCGTTCACTAAAAGAGCGTATTGATGATAACTTGTTGTGAAATTTGATGCCCGTTGACTTATTAGCTCCTAATCGGTGACCGGCAGGTTTGGATCAACAATATGATAAAACAATGTAAACCAATGGATTAGACAAAATATAGGGAAGAGATACAGTAGATCTACTAGTTTTACTAGAGCAAGTAAGAGACAAAGAATATAGAGCCAAAAGAACCCCATTACTTTCATTACATTTTAAAAATATATATATACAGTATAAGGTAGGTTACAAAGAATTAAATGGCTCATAATAACTCTTATTATATTTATATACTAGTTTTTTTTATGCGTGATGCGCAAAAAATAGGTGCTCAATATTAGTATTTTATATTAAAATTTTAAATTTATTTAAATTTTAATATAGTAAATAATAATAATAATAATATAAAATATTTTTATAAATTCGATATTTATATTTTCAAAAATAACTAATATATAACTCTAATATTTAATGTATATATTATTATTATTATTATTATTCTTGAAGAAGATAAGAAAATATATGGTGGATGCATTTGCATAGTAACAATAGTGGAAAAGATAACGGAAGTTATAAAGGTAGGAGTATATTTGTCCAAAATATTATGTAGTACAACTTTTATAGAATAATGTACAAAAAAAAAACTTAACGGAAAAAACGGACATAAATGAGGGGTATAACCTTCATTCACATTTATTATGTTTTTATTATTTAGATTAGATATATATTATTATTATTAGATAGATAGATACGGACATTAACAGTGGCGGATCCAGAAATCTTCTCCAACGGGGGTGAAAAATTAAAAGTAACGAGATATTTTGGAAACAAATGAAAAACTTAGATACCGTGTCATAAATATTGGTGACTAGTGATGAAAAAAAAAACATCAAGATAAAAAATATTTAAAACAAAATATAAAAAATAATTAATTTGATAAAATATTTTGAATGGAAGACACATTATAAATCATTCATCTCACTATTAATATTAAAAAAGAAACAATAAAAATAGAGAAGAAGTCACAATGTTACAAATAAAAAATTCAATTAGAATTCACACTATTAATATTAAAAAATGAAAAAAAAACCATAATGTTACAAATAAAAAAAATTCAATTAAAATTCTCACTATTGGTATTAAAAATTTCAAAAACAAAATTAAATCCTCTAGGGTTCAAATAGCTAACCATTTGATATTGGTGGGAAATAATAGCTTTCCATCTAAGCCAAATTAACCTTTAATTAAATTTTGGTATATATAATATCTACACATTATACATGGGGTGGGTGAGTGGGACAGCTGCCCCCACTACCTCCATTGTGACTCCACCACTGCGGACATACAAATGACTAAGTTGTTACAAATTTTTCCTGCTCACTCCTACGATATTTTTGTTATTTTTCAGAATTCTTCTTATTTCTATTAGTATCCGATTGGATAACATCTTCTAATGTACCGAATTTTGGAAAACTTCATCTTTTTTTTTTTTTTTTTGAAAACAAAACCACAAACTTCATAGATTACGTAAATCATTACAAAGAGCTGAAAAGATAAAAGCAGGGCCGGTATCACACCAAAACCGACTACCTACATTCAACGCAACATCTCTAGCTAATAAGTGAGCCACCGCATTAGCCGAGCGCTTTACAAAACAAACATTAACATTTGAAAAGGAATTTAAAAGTCCATTAATATCATGTAAAAGTAAACCACACAGTGTTAGTAAACAAATATGCATCATTAGGTACGCATCACCAAAAAATACACCATTAGGCATGCAAATATACACCACACAGTGTTAGCAAATGCACCATTAGGGGTAGGGAAATTATGGTGCATTATTTTGGGTGTGTGGTGTGTTTTTTGTGTTTTTCTGTATTTTCATTGTGGTGTGTTTTCTAACATTGAGTGGTGTGAACCGCACCGATCGCATGGGAAGGCGTGGCCACATTTGAACAGATTTCTATATAGTGGTGAGGCCGCACTGATCGCACGTTAAGGGACGGCCTATATATATATAAAGTTTATTCGTGCATCGCACATGTAATTTTCTATAAGTATATATACCACATGTGTATTTTATGTTTTATCAATGATTTTAGGATGTTTTTTCCATATAGAAAATATTATAAACCATTATAAATACCATTAAATATTTTACAAAGTCAAATCCTTTATATTGTATTAAACAAATCCGGTATGTTTGCTAATAAGGTAGATAGTGTATATATAGGGGTTAATAATAAAAATAAGAGCCTCAAAATGGTCTCACATTGAAAAAGAACTTTTAATCCATAAAATGGTCATATAAGTTACATAAATCATATTATATAGCAAATTTTTTAAAATAAATGCAATTAAATGAGTCATATATTATTGATACTTTTGCATTAATTTTTATAATCAAATAAACATACACTCTCAAATATTATAATTATTTATATCTTCACCTATAAATAATTATAATATTTGAGAGTGTATGTTTATTTGATTATATTATTTATATCTTTACCTTCGTTTTCAAAAATAAAAAAAAATTTATATCTTCACCTTTAATTTGTATTATTTAAATATATAATATAAAAATTAATCCGTGCATTGCACGGGTAGTTTACTAGTACACTAATAATAATAACATTCATTTAATTAAGGCATCTTCAATTTGGTTTTAAAAAAAAAAAAAGGCATCTTCAATTCTATATATCTATCCTTCTTCCCAACTGAGTGGCATTTTGAATGAGGAATTCAAATTTTGTAAATAACATAAATTAGGCATAATTTTCTTTAAAATCATCTCACAGATCCTCATTCATAAGACGGGTCAGAGTTTTTATAAGTATTATACTTCTCTTTATAAGTATTAGAGTTAATTATATTTTTGTTCATAGATTTATAGGTGATAATCCATTTTTAATCTTTTTTATTAGAATATTTTTATTTAATCATAATATTATTTCGATATTAAAATTTTTGGTCCACCAATCCACCATCAACAAAATCCTTGAAATACCGTTATTAAATACAAGGACATTTTCACATTTTTCTTTTATACAAAATAGATTGATTCACTATATTTTTTATGTTTAATTTTTTATTTAAAAAATATAATTAAAGACCAAAATGTCATTGTTGTATTTAAATACATTTAAACTTTTCGTAAATGTGGAATATTGAAAAGGATTTCTATATTTGCGAGAACCATATGTACTTATGCTTCAAAGTTTATCCTTCTCCTTTCACATTCCCCAATCCTTACTTAGTCAACAAAGCCCGGCTTTCTTTGCTAAACTACATTCCCCACTTCACCTCTTTTTGCCCCTTTGTTCCCAAATCTTCTCAAACCAACATATAATGTGTCTGTGTTTTTATTTTCTTTTCTTTTTTTCTTCTTTATTTTGGGTATAACAAGTCTTGAGATCAAATTTCTTTGTACGTAAATATTTTTTCTATTTAAAATGCCAAACCATAATATATCGAGAATTCTTCCTATCAACCATTAATATGACCTAGTTGAGTCATATGGTTAAGAAATCACACTTTGCGTATCAAACTAAACTTTCATCTATCAACTTATAATTTTCAGGATATGCTATAATAAATAAATAAATATATATATATATATAGGCTTCTGCTCCGATGAGTCCAACACCCCCCATGAGTCCCTGTGGACATCTGTGCTCCACTGATTTCTTTTATTATTGTGGCTAAGATTTAATTATTTAATTATTGTAGATTATTTATAGATTTAGAGGTAAGGGTAGGGATGTAATTGAGTTATTATTTCACAATTAATAATACAGAAATTATAATTTTAATGTTGGTGGTTAAATTGTCGATCAATTAATTCCCTTTTCCAGCACGTTATTAGGCTCCGGAAACAAAACACCCAACCCCCTTCACGATAGCCGGTTTGTTGGCGTTGCACAGTTAATCAAGATCACCATTGATGCCTACTCTGGCAACAGGTAATTTTTTCCCACCCCTACGTGATTCAATTGGTGGGTCTGGGTCTGGTTTACTGTGGTGGCATCCTTCGTTCAACCCTCGGTTCTACTGTGCGGAATGGTGGTGCGAACTGTGCCGCCTCTGGTCGGTCGGGTGTGGCTGCTCAATTACAGTCACATTAGGCGCATTGTAGTTAGGGTTACTATGTTTCCATTGCTTTTCTACCGTGCTAGGGGGATGGTGTTACTGTCAGGTTTGAGCATTATGGACTTCCAGAACTCATTTTGTTTCTAAGCCTATAGTTCAATGACTAAGCCCATTACTAATCACCTCGTACACCTTTGTTTCCTATAGTCGTTAGATTGTTAAGACCCTCCCTTAGCAATCCAATCCAAGCATTCGTGTTTGACCTGTGAATATATAAACTGGTTAGTGTATTCCAGTTTGTTCATCTGAGAATATTTCTCAGGCAGATAACGACTAACTGCTAGTTTAATAGAGATGGTATTGGGTGTTTGTTTATTTAAAATTGTATGGAGGGACACAACTCTCCTTGGGAAACAATTGTATGGAAGCTGTTATAGTATGTATTGTTTCGCAGTGGGCATTGATGTGCTTAATACCTATGCCGTAGCCATTGAGACGTATTTAATTTGTTTAATAATATAGTTTTATGGTTCGGTGAATTTGTATCCTACTGTTTGCATATTAATATATTCGTAACGGGTTAAAGAGTAGGTTTGATCATTCATTTGTAGTGGTGAAGTCCCTTTATTATTACATTGTAGTGGTGTTGGTGTGTTACTGTGGCTATATCAGTGGGGTGATGTATGGGTATCGTCCTACTGTGCTGTGCGGTGCGTTGTACTGTGCTGGCGTTAATAAGCCCAATCTGCCTTGTGCGAAACTTGTTCGTGGGTGTAGTCGTCGACATGTGTGGTCGCGGGAGTTTTGTTAACTGTGATAGGGGTCCATATCTGACTACTGTGCAGCGTAGGGGTCCATATCTGACTACTGTGCAGCGTGCGGAGGACTTCTGTGCTAGCCGTCCTTACCCGCCGGCCCCCGATGTATAGGTCAGAGTGGTGTGGGCACGTAGTCTGTGTGATCAAATAATTAGCTATTTAGCACTGTGTTATGCCAATACATGTGAATGCATTCATCTTGATTAGTCTAAATCTCAAATTAGCTGGTAGTCAATTTAGGAAGAGTGGCTATAAGTTTAATATATTCTTCTAAAACTAATAAACAAACGGTTTTATAGTATGCCAGGGAGGTGTAGGGGAAGTTACGGCGGATAAGGAGTCTGTTTTGAACAAGTACATATAGATAAGGCCAACAAAATGTCATCCAAGAAGTATCACGTTCTTCCATGATGTGTGTTAATGAATATTGAAACGTATATTGCAATACTGTGCACTGACAACTACAAATGTGTGCAAATAGGCTATTATATCACCCTAAGCTACTGTTAGTTAATATTCATTGCAATATATATGGTATTTACTGCGATATAAATTGACTAATGAACGATATGGTATATGTTGATTGAATTACAAATGCATCTCTAATCAATCTCGGGGTTTTTTTTAGGGTAGGTGTCATTTCCATTTGTGTAAGGGTGGTAATTGCTTGTTGGTAGGATCTTAGAGTGTGATGTGCCTTTGTTTGGTGTTGTGTGTTACTTTTTTATTTTAACTGTGTGCGTCCCTACCAGTCAATTTCTCTTAGTTTTTTGTTGGTTGTGGTTGTAATGTGGTTCATATGATGTTGCAGGTAACATCAATACTTTGTCCCCCCAAACTGATTGCACAGCCACCTACACCCCCAATGACACCAAGTTCTGGGCACCGATTTGTGAGGATTCAATCACAATATTCTAATAAACCAATTTTAAAACTGAAATAGCACTTTTATGGAATGGTTAACTAGCACTTTGAACATTAGCTTCTTGGCCATAATTTCATACGCAGGTAAAAGACAAATTGTTCTTCAAATTTGAAAAATTATCAAATGCACACTGTTGCTCAAAATTCAAACAATTAGGCTCTTGCAGACTTTAATTCCAAACAAATAAACTAGCTGCACAGTAGATCCGAACCAGCTGCACAGTAGACCAAATCCAGCTGCACAGTT
>CM008344.1:41585868-41597547 GCA_002525835.2 Ipomoea batatas
GGATGAATTTTTGAGTTAGAAAACAGAATGTTTTCTGGAACTCGGTATGAGTTCGGCCATTGAGTTGATCATGGCAAACTTGACTTATGAAGGAAGTTACCAGCCTTGTGGCGTCATCCCGGTTTTTATCGCTCTACAGCCGAGCGTGGCAAACCACTATACATCAAAACCCAAAAACAACCCTTTACCCGACCTAAACTAAACCTACAAATTGATCACACCAAGCCTAATAAATCATTATAAAAAATTCTATTTTAAATTAGAGTGTGAAGAACAGATCGGGCCAACCAGATTCACATCAGTTAGGATGCAATATATAGAAATGTAATCAAATAATCAATGGCTGTGGTGGAAGTTGAAACTAAACTTTTAGTTAATTGTACTTATATTTTACTTCAGATGATGCGGGTGCTTAGCCAAGCTAAGTGTTTCTTATGACTTCAATGCAATGATGTTTTTATTTGATTATAAGTTTGTATACTTTGACTACAGGAGCCCCAAGTCCCAACTGGCCTGGATGGCTTAGGCTTCTCACCCACTTATCCTTCTTTTGGATCTTTATTGGGTAAGTTAGCAGATGAGAGTGATTATGGAGTAAAAACATATTTTACTTTGGTTATAACTTATAAGAGAAATGGTTGTTCGAAAGATACTGCCTCACATTTGTTTTTATATTATCAAATGAAATTATGTGAAATTATAGTTATATCGAAATGAAACTGTAGTTGTGTTGAAAGAAAAATGCAGTGTATATAAAATTGTCCAAATAAATTGTAATTATAACGAAACGAAATAATATTGTAGTTATGTTGAAAAGAAAATGCAGTGTATTATAAAAGAAATTATAGTTGTGTTGAAAGGAAACGTAATAACAATTTCACATATTTGAGTGCATAATGTCGAATGAAATTGTAGTTATATCGAAAAAACTGCAGTTGTGTTTAAAGAAAACTGCAATGTAACAGCGCGCAACGGAGCCGTTTCAGTTGTTTGTTTTCATTAATCAAAACAACGTCGTTTTGATGCATAGACCACAATCCATTGTAGACCGCTCTACAGTAAAATTTGAGAATTTTTAGTCACACTTGTGTTCAAATTTGATTGGAAAAAAAATAAATGGATAAAATGAATCAAAGCAAGCCAAATAGAGAGTATAGAATAGGATTACATGTAGAATTACTGGAAGGATGTTTGGCTTGTGTACGTATGATTGGGACTCCTTTCAATTCATCCAAAAATACAAAGGTCATATCATGACTTGTGTGATGCTATCTTTAAGAAAAATGTGTTGGATTGCATATCGTACTACTATATGTCGTGCCGTCACTTATATTACACACTATTTGTGGGGATGATTATTGTGTTACTTAGAGTTCGATTTTCACAAGTGATAATTTCTCATTAAGTCAGTTCCTGTGCCTCTCGAAGCGAACGAGAATTAGTAGGATGAATTCGAATTGTTAAACAGAAGGAGAAATACCTGGAACCCCTCGTGATTTATCAAAAAAAAAAAAGACATGAGAAATGGTTATGGGCGCTTCTAAGGGTGTCAGGGGGTGTAATATATAACTTAATTATATTACATATATTATAGGTATTAATTAATTAATATGATTAACCTATAACTTATATAAATATTAATATAATTATAAAGTTAATAAAAGGCTCACTTTTGAGGAATAAAAGGCTCACTTAATACATCAATTGTATAAATTTATAAACTATATATATTTTATAAACTTCATAACTTAATATTATTATAATTTAATATTACAAATATTACATAATATAAATTATATTATTGTTAAATATAAGTTAAATAAATTATAAGTATATTACGCATGGTTGAAAAAATCGCTAAGCGCTCTTCGGGCGTCCGGAGGAAGCCTAGACGCCCGTGTAATTTTTATTTTATTTTTATTTTTAAAAATTTGTTTATTTTTTAAAAATTTGTAAGACTAATAATTATAAACTATTTAATACTTTAATAGTTAATACTAAAATGTTAAATATTGACCTAAAAAATTTGCAATCATTTTGAGTGAAATAACACATTAAAAAAAAAAAAGAACAATAGCTAATTGATCGACTAGCTAGACGACCTAATCGGTGACTAGGAGGCCTAGGCGGCACTTAGGCAGCTTAGACGGCTGCCTAACCGGCCGATCGTCTAGACCACCGATTATGGTGATACGTCAGTTGGCGCCTAGCACCTAATCGACGCCTCAGCAAGATTTTTGCAACACTGATATTAAGAAATCTAAACATAAATTATTTGTATCTAAATACAACCGCGCGCTCAGACTTTGATGGAAAAGTTTAGATGTTGATTGAAAAAAGTATTAATAATTAATTTAGAAGTTATAAACCAAGTTTATGTATTCATCTCTTTATTAAAAAAAATAATAATTAAACAATGCACATCCTAAGCGGTATGCGGTAGACACTAGAACTCTTCCCAACTCAAACAACTAGGCGATACACTGTAGAAAGGATACTTCTTCCTCCCCTAATCTCTTTAATTTCTTCCCAACTCAAACAATAAGGAGTATTGATCTTCTGATCCAGTAGTGGCCGATGGCATATGAAGGCGACTGGGTAGACCAGTCGGTCGGAAGAGAGGGAAAGGCGCTAGGGCATTGACATCTTGGACATAATCGTCTCGCCACAACTCCTTCGAGGTCGAACCCTAAAAACGAAAGAGTCTAGTGAACGGTCGTACTCCAAGTTTAATAAAGACTTGCCCAACTTCTTGGCAGTCGGTCGGGAAGAATGAACCCAGCTGGCAGGGTATACCATGCGGTCGGATGGCTTTCGGAAGACTCTGAGGAGCCTTCATAAAGGGCGAGGAATCAAGAGAATTAATGAGCCGTTACGAGGAAAACAGTCATCATCACGAGCCTTTAATGTCCTTTATGAGCTATTATTTACAGCATTAATTATACTAATAAATGTGTAACCGACCAGGCGATAAGTATATATAGCCTGACGGAACTCAAAGAAAGGGGGAAAAATCACGAAAAGAGTGGAAGAAAGAGCAGATATATTTTGTTGAGTTATTTTTATAAATTCTTGTAATTTTCCGGTAGTGTTGGCCCGCCGGCCGATCGCCTGAAGATCGGGAAACCATCACTGGCACCGTCTGTGGGGATCGAATAAAAAATGCTGTGCCTCCGGCGGAGCGATGAGAACGGCAAGTAAGGCAGTCAGTGCAGGGGGACGACCTCGTTCCAATGACCTACGGGAGCAGTTGGGCCGAACTAATGGCCGTGATTTGCGAGAACAATTAGCCAGGACTAACAGCCAAGATCTAAGAGAACAGATATCAGGGCATCCCAATGGAGCACCTTCCGGGGGAGTTGACTTGAGAGAGCAATTGGGACGTCCAAACGGCCAAGACTTGAGGGGGCGTTTGAGCCGGCAGACCTCGCGGAACACCGGGGAATCTCGCCAAGATACGATAGGTAACCGACCTCCACCCGGGGAGTTGGAGCAGATTGTAGTACAAGTCATCAATGAGGTTGAGAGGCGAAGGCTTGAGAATCGCGACACTAATAACCAGACTGAACCCGTTAGACCAACGGGGGAAGGGACTATGAACCCGCAAGTTACTGAGCAAGACGGGCGTCACAGGGAAGAACACCCGATCCCCCGTTGAGAAGACGGCAGGCGTCGGGAGGTCGCTCGGTCTGTGATGGATCGTTTGAGAGACTCTCGAGGAAATCCGTTGCAAAACCCACCACGTGGGAATCCGGATCGACCCAATGGCAATCGCCAGGAACGTCGGGCTACGGCCGCCTGGCGGAGAGTGCAAGCTGCAATATCGGAGAGTAGAGCAGAATCCCCGGCGGAACCCAAGTATCGCCGCAGTCAGATGGAGGGCTTTGAGAAAAGGCTCGAGAATTTACAGGATCAATTTGAGGGCAAGGTAAGGCCTTCTGTTGAAAATCTCTTAACTTCCTCGCCCTTCGTGGACGAGATCATGGCTTATCGGGCCCCTGCGGACCTAAAAATCCCAGAACACGCTACCTTCGATGGAATAGGAGATCCTCGAGAACATTTGGTTAGTTATCAGGCCAAAATGCAAGTTTTAGGGGTAGAAGAGCCACTCATGTGCAAGGCTTTTCTTCCTACTCTCAAAGGGCTCGCTCAGAAATGGTTTTTGGCTTTGCCCAGTCAATCTATCCGATGCTTCAATGATCTAGCCGATCGTTTCCTTACCCATTACGCTGTAAACATCAAACCGCAGCGTAATCTTACCCACTTGAGTGGAATTAGTCAGGACGAAGGGGAGGCTTTGAAGACGTATTTGACCCGTTGGCAAAAGGAGGTTCAAACTATCGAAGGGTTAGACGAGCAGGTGGCAATCACTTTTTTCATGGAGTCGCTCCGAGCGGGTAAGTTGTTCATTGACCTTCACAATGATCGTCCGAAGACCTATGTAGAAGCTATGCAAAGAGCCAGTCATCAGGCAGACACGGAGGAAGCGGTGAGACAAAAGCGGCAGCGAGAAGCTGCCGGATCCAGTGCTAAGCGGTCACGACCCGACACTAGGAGTCGAACGGAACCCGAACGCTCCAATCGCACTGAAGTTCGCCGAGGAGCCGAGAGAGTGGGGGCCCCGCCTCCCCGACTCGCCGTGGCACAACCTGTGCATGAAGTCAAAGACACCCTGCCACCCCCTCCGCCTTTGAAACCTGGAGACCAACCTGAGGTCTTACCTTCGGGAGGGGCCCCGACAAAGTATTGTCGGTATCATCGATCAACCACACATACCACGGAGGAATGTTACTACCTGAAAAAGGAAATAGAAGCCATGATCCAGAAAGGCGCTCCGCCCCCGCCTAATCACTGGAGGCGACCCCCGCGCTCTGACAAAACGGACTCACGTTCCGATCGAGGAAAACAGCCCGCCTCTGAGGAAGAGAAAGCAAATTGGAAACACAAACCTGTTATCAATATGATAGTAGGAGGCCTGGAAAGCTTGGGCTCGGCAGCTATATGTAGGGACCATCTACGGTCGGGATGATAGTCTAAAAAAGGTATGTCGAGAACCTATCTTGTTCACCGATGACGACTTACCTCGGAGCCAACACCCCCATCGGGATGCTTTGGTTATTGCCATGGACGTCCATGGGACGGTAGTTCGAAGAGTCCAGGTAGACACCGGAAGTAGTGTGAATATCCTATACCTAGAAGTATTTGAGAGATTGGGGTTACAACGTAACAAGCTAACACCCGTGAAAACACCTCTGGCCAGTTTTACCGGGGACTCGATCGAGTCAGAAGGCTCCATACGCTTACCCGTCAAAATTGGGACTTTCCCCAATTTACGAAGTATAGATATGGAGTTCGTGGTGGTTAATTTATCCTGCTCCCATAATATGATTTTGGGATGACCTGGGTTAGAAGACCTGGGTGCTCTCATCTCCATAGAGCATCTTTGCTTGAAATTTCGGATTCCCAACGGGATCGGAGTCGCCCGATGCGACCAGAAAGCGGCCCGGGTTTGCTATCTGCAATCCTGTCAGAAAATTGGGAAAGAGGACCTAAGGATTCATGCTATCACCAGCCGAGAAGAGCAGTCAAAGAATCTCGACCACCCAGAGCCGGCGGTGGAGCTAGAAGAGGTCGAAATTGATCCCGCGCGCCCTGAAAGAAGGGTAAGGATTGGAACAGGTTTGGCTGAGAAAGTCAAACAAGAAATCATCCAGGAATTGCAAAAATATCAGAAGGTATTCGCCTGGGGTCCTGAGGATATGTCTGGAGTCGATCGGTCGGTAATCTGTCACCAACTAGCCGTCGACCCTAACCACAAACCTGTAATTCAAAAGAAAAGGTACCTCTCTGCGGACCGACGAGATTTTGTTAAGAAAGAGGTAGAAACCTTGATGGCCGCACGACACATCCGTGAGGTAAAATATCCAGATTGGCTCGCCAACGTGGTGCTTGTGCCTTAGCCTCCTGCTTGGCGAATGTGCATGGACTACACGGATCTTAATCAAGCATGTCCGAAAGATCCTTTCCCTTTACCCAGAATCGATCAGTTAGTAGACGAGACGGCTGGCTGTGACCTGTTGAGTTTCATGGATGCCTTCCGGGGGTATCATCAAATCTTCATGCACCCTGCTGATGAAGAAAAGACTGCCTTTATCACCCCGGATGGGGTATACTGCTACCGGGTAATGCCTTTCGGGCTAAAGAATACCGGGGCCACTTATACCCGGATGGTGGGACGTTTATTCAGAGACTTGCTGGGAAAATCCATGGCCGCGTACGTAGATGATATGCTTGTGAAAAGCAAGGACGAAGGAACCCATGCGAAGGATCTGGCGGCCACTTTCGCCATAATGGAAAAATACAATCTGCGTTTAAACCCAAAAAAGTGTGCCTTTGCGGTACGAGGAGGAAAATTCCTTGGCTATATGGTAACTCGGAAAGGAATTGAGCCTAACCCTGAAAAGGTGAAGGCCATACTCGACATGCAGCCCCCGGGAACCTTGAAGGAATTGCAAAGGTTGACGGGGCGACTCGCAGCCTTGAACAGGTTCCTGTCCAAATCCGCAGATCGAGCCTTGCCTTTTTTCGAAGCTATGAAAAAGAGGGAAGGGTTTCGCTGGACAGAGGAGTGTCAGAAGTCGTTTGAAGAATTAAAGGATTACTTGCAGACTCCACCGCTACTGTCTACTCCAAAGAAGGGAGAGGTGCTGTTCCTTTATCTGGCCGCCTCTTAAAAGGCTGTTAGTTCTGTGTTAATCCGGGAAGAGGAACGAGTACAGCATCCGGTCTACTACGTTAGTCGAGCCTTAAAGGCTTCCGAGATCCGATATACCCCCTTGGAAAAGGTGGTGTACGCTCTGGTGATCACATCCCGGAAGCTAGTGCCTTACCTCCAGGCTCATCCCATCCGAGTCTTGACCGACCAGCCTTTGGCCGGAGTATTGCGAAATCCCAACTCTTCAGGGCGTTTGGTCAAATGGACCGTGGAACTCACCCAGTATGGGATCGAGTATCACCCCAACCCCTCGATAAAAGGCCAAGCCTTAGCCGATTTCATAGTAGAGTGTACCGCTCATAGCCCGGAACCTAACGCCAAGGCCCTTGAGGAAGGGGATTGGTGGGAAATGCATGCTGATGGAGCCGCCAGTCAACATCACTGTGGACGAGGAATCATGTTGACGACTCCCGAAGGGTTTCGTTTGTATTACTCGCTCACGTATGACTTTACAGCCTCGAATAATGAGCCAGAGTATGAGGCCGTAATCGGAGGATTACGGATGGCCAAAGCTCTTAAAGTCCAGAAGATCCGAATCAAAACCGACTCCAGTTTAGTGGTCGGGCAGGTAACCGGAACCTGTGAGACAAAGAACGAAAGACTCGGGCGATACAAGAAGATCACTAAGGGACTTTTGGGCGAGTTTGAGGCTCACGAGCTAGAGCACGTGCCCCGTGCCGAAAACACCGAGGCTGATATTTTATCCAAGATGGCCTTAGGAGGAATACCAGATCACCTCCTCAGAATTTGTCAGAATGAGCGAGTCCTGCTACCTAGCATAGAGCCGAAAATTGTCCCAGAAGATGTATGTGTTACGGAGGAACTGGATCCTGAGGAACATCCCGAGGTATTCTAGATGGAGGAAATTCGTAAGTATAAGGAAAAAGGAGACCTCCCTGATAATCCGGCCGAAGCTGCGAAAATTCAGAGGCGATCTTCCGCGTATGTGTTAATCGATGGTCACATGTACAAGAAGTCCTTCGGGGGACCGTTGCTAAGGTGTTTGTATCCTTCTGAAGCGAACCAAGTTATGGAAGAGGCGCACTGAGGAATTTGTTCGGCTCACCAAGGGGCTCATACCCTAGCTCGCAAAATAGTGTTACAGGGTTATTACTGGCCCACTATGGTCAAAGACTGTATTGGTCGGGTCGCCAGATGTGCGGTATGTCAGTCCTTCGCCAAGAAGGACACACGACCAGCCTCCTTTTATACTCCGATCACGGTAACTATCCCCTTCGCCAAATGGGGAATCGACATTGTCGGGCCGCTGCCTCAGGCACCGGGACGACTGCGCTTTTGTGTGGTGGCTGTGGATTATTTCACGAAATGGGTGGAAGCCGAGCCTTTGGCGACCATCACCGAGTTTCAGTGCCGCAAATTCCTTTGGAAGAAGGTCATTTATCGATTCGGACTTCCCGAGCACCTAGTCAGCGATAACGGTAGACAGTTCGATTGTCGGCCCTTTAGTGACTTCTGCCAACAGTATGGAATACGACACACTAAGGTCTCAGTGGCCTACCCTCAGGCCAATGGGCAAGTCGAGAACGTTAATCGGACCATCGTGGATGGGATTCGGAGGAAATTAAGTGACCTGGGAGGAACCTGGGTTGATGAGCTGGACCTAGTCTTATGGGCATATCGAACGACTCCTCGAAGAGCAACCGGTGAAACCCCGTTTTCCCTTACCTATGGCTTTGAAGCCAAAGTACCTGCGGAAATCACCACCCCGACCCTACGGGTGTTACAGTTTAACGATGAAGAGAATGAGGAGAGTTTGCAGATAGAAAAGAATTTCCTTGAGAAAAGGAGGGATGCAGCGTATGGACGAATGGCCGAGTATCAGCAGTCGGTAAAACGTTATTACGACAAAAGGGTCAAGGAGAAGAGGTTTCAAGAGGGAGATCTGGTCTTGAGAGACCGGGATGCCAGTCAGCCCAATCAAGGAGGAAAGTTTGCAATCAAATGGGAAGGTCCCTACCGAATCCGAGAAGTCATCCGCCCCGGAACTTACCGTTTGGAAACTCCGGACGGACATGCTGTGGAGAGGAAATGGAATGCGGTGCACTTAAAGAAATTCTTTCAGTAGAAGGTTAGGCTTCTAAAAGTTTGTAATGAGAATTTCGAGTTTTAATAGAAGTAACCCCATCTTTCTACCATATCTTGCTTCGATCTTTGAATCTTTATGAGTCTGGCAGTCTGCCTGCCTTTGAGTAAGTTAGGTTGAGATAACCTAAGTCTCATTTCGATCTTCGGATCCTTATGAGTCTGGCAGTCTGCCTGCCTTTGAGTGAGTTAGGTTGAGATAACCTAAGTCTCATTTTGATCTTCGGATCCTTATGAGCCTGGCAGTCTGCCTGCCTTTGAGTGAGCTAGGTTGAGATAACCTAAGTCTCATTTCGATCTTCGGATCCTATGAGTCTGGCATTCTACCTGCCTTTGAGGGAGTTAGGTTGAGATAACCTAAGTCTCATTTCGACCTCCGGATCCTCACGAGTTAAGCAGTTTGTCTACTTTTGAGCAGAATAGGTTGAGAAAACCTATGGAAAGAGTCCTCGACTGAGGGACTCGGAGTTTTAGAGTTGAGCGATCTTTGCCTTCAGGAAAGAGTCCTCAACTGAGGAACTCGGAGTTTCAGAGTTGGGCGATCTTTGCCTTTGGGGAAAGAGTCCTCGACTGAGGGACTCGGAGCTTAAGAGTTGGCGATTTTCGCCCTTGTGAAGGTTGAGAAAACCTGTTCGAAAGGTTGAGAAAACCTCTTAAACCAGATTCTCAGTTAAGGGATTCGGTTTTCAGCCAAGGATGGCGGATTGCAGGAAGAAAACGAAGACGAAGAAAAGCATAAGGAGTTCGCAATATAAAAAGGAGAAATTGTTCAAAGCATAAAAAGGCCTAAAGGAGGCCTCATTACAAAAACTTAAATAAAACAAAAACGCAGCGGATATTTTTTAGGCCCCCAAGTTACCACCAATTGTCTCCCCCTCCGTTGGACCAGTAGGGGGAGGGCCGTTGGTGCCTCCTTGGAGTCGAGAGCGACGCACTAAGCCACCTTCCACCGGCTCTTCCTCTTCCGATACATTGAGCATTGAAGGTACGGGATTGCGGTCCATCCCTGCCAGATCAGTCAAGTTGGCAGCAGAATTCAGATACGGAGAGTCCATCGGAATTTGCCCACCACTTGAGTTCTCCAGAGTGACCCTGTCGGTTTCTCCGGCCCCCTGTTGACGTGCAGGGGTAGCAGGAATGCGGGAAGGAAGCTCGGATAGTTGTGCCGGGAGGCCCCATTTCTCTGGATCGAAGGTCGAATGCCTTGCTAGAAGGACCGGGTAGATGTCTCGTTGCATTTCCAAGGACCCCATGTGATAGTCCTCCTCTCCCAGGTCCGTCAGATAGGCTCGGGCTTCATCCGAATTTAGCCACTCCATTGCCAGCAACCTTCTCAACCTTAGGCGCGCATTAACCAGCACGTCGTCCTCAAAAGCACGAGAAGACTTATAAGTGGCCACAGCCTCAGTGCTCTTCTTCTTCTCGGCTTCAAGCTCTGACTCCAGCTGACCCACGCGCAAAGCCGAGTCGTCCAGCTCCTTCTCCCTCTTGAGAAGATCGGCCCTCAGAGTCGGCACCAGCTCCGCGTCCGCCAAAAGGGGGCTCATCCTCTTTCGCATCTCCGACTGGACGGCTAGAGCCTGTCAAATCAAAAGAAAGAAAAGGAATAAGCAAATGGGCAAATATAAAAGGAAAACCACTCGGCAATCTGGTATAAGTATCACTTACCCGATACAAATAGCGGGAGACTCCTTCGAACACCTTCTTAGAGGAGTGACCCTCGTAGTACGCCGCATCCTTGGGAAAAATGACCTTGTCCAGCCAGTCGTGAACTGGAAAGGCGCCTTGAGCGATGCCGTCGTCGGCGTCAGCCTCAAAACCCATAGCTACCCTTTTCGCTGAGGAGGCTGGTAGAGAGAAGTCGGCAGGGCGTTTCGAGCCAATCAAAGTGGCTGGAGGCGGAGGCGGCAGCGCTCGGCGAGGTTGACGGGCACGTGAAGGCTCCCCGGAACGAGTGGGGGAGTCGTGAAGCACGATCGGGTTGGAGGAGGCTGCACGGTTCCTAGAGCGCTCTTTCAATGCGGCGTGGCGGCTAGACATGTCGGACGAAAGGGAGAGAGTGTGAGAGTCGCTGGAGGGGGAGTTCGCACCTGCTTCTTCGCCCTCTTCCTCTGCTTCTTTCTCCTCCTCAGGATCTGCAAAACAGTGTATTAAAAGGTAAGCTATGAAGGAAAAGTTCCTAAATGAAATGACACATCACCTGGAAGGGCTGCCCCGGCAGGAAGAAGTCTGGCCTCTTTTAGAGCCTTCAAGCTCGACTATTCGCTGACTTGGAGTTCGCCCAAGTCTTTCAAGACTTTCAGACCATCAATCGTTTCTTGGTCGGGTGGAGGCTTTTTGAGGCATTTAAAGAAGGTGGAGTTCCAAGTTAAGGAAAATCAAAGGCCGGGTGAGAGGAGGAAAAGAGTTTTCCACCCTTTGAGAGAGTCGACTAACCCGTCGAAAATTTTACAGCCGCTTCGCTGAGAAATTTGGACGTAGCCGGGTGAGTTAGATCCGACTCTGTTGACCAGGTAGAGTTGTTGAAATAGATTGATCGTCGGATCAATCTCCAGTTTTAGGCAGATCGTTTGAAAGCAAGTGAGGAGGCGGTGAGAGTTTGGGACAAGCTGACCGGGTGACAAAGCAAAAAAGCGGAAAAAGAGGGAAGCGAACGGACTCACGGGGACTCGGAACCCGTGGCGAATAGACTGAAGGTGCACCCCGACGTATCCGCCCGAAGGGGGCTCAGACACGTGAAGTTCACGAGGAGCATAGATTTCGGCCGCTGGGCCCAATAGTTCTTGGGCCTCTTCCAGTTC
>CM008344.1:41723137-41737411 GCA_002525835.2 Ipomoea batatas
AAGAAAAGACTTGTGTTTTTCGTTTATGCTTTTGTTGTATCTTTACTTTTTAAGTTGGCGTTAGGTCGGGGTACCTCAACCCACGACCCTTAGCACACCCGTTCGATGGTAGGCGAGATGAAACCTCGGAGGTTAAGCCTCGTACACTCACTAGGGTGTAAGTCGTTCTAAGCCAAGACCTCTTGGTCTTTCGCCTAGAGACTCTTCCGTTCGACGATAGTCGGGGTCGGGCCCCGTACCGCCCCTAGGGTGTTATAGTCGTCCTAAGTCGAGACCCTTCGGTCTTGCGTCTAGGGACTCTTCTGTTCGACAATAATCAAGGTCGGGCCTTGTATTGTCCCTAGGGCGTTTTCCTTGTCGGGCCGCGACCATTCGGTCATGAGCCCGAAGGACTTGTCCGTTCGGCGATAGGCGAGGCCGGACCTCGTATCACCCCTAGGTGCTTAGCCGTTTAAAGAGGTAGGCTAGGGTATTCGTTGTGAGGTCGGCCCAAGGGGCGACCTCAGAGTTCGGCCGACCTCGGAGGTCGGCCGAAAGATGACTCGCGCGTCCGTCGATCGCAGCTACTGACACGAGTGAGAGAAAACTTGTCGTTTTATTAAACAATGCGATATTCAGGGGTCGGACCACCTTACAACACAACATTTATTGATAGTACTTGAGCAGGTGTTCTGAATTCCACACCCTCTCTACATATTTTCCCTTCGGTGTTTTCAGCTTGTAGCTGCTGGGGCGGACCGTAGCCGAGATGATGTACGGACCCTCCCATCGTTTCGCTAGCTTGCCTCCCTCCAAAGGCTTGCTGGCCTCTCGTCGCCTCAACACGTAGTCGCCGACTTGGAAGTAACGAGGTCGGACTCTCTTATCATGGTACGCCTTGGCTTGCCTTTGGTAATTCTCGGCACGAACCGTGGCGGCTTCTCGTTTCTCGTCGATCATGTGGAGGTCGATGCGATGGTGTTCCTCGTTACGCTCGGGGTCGTACTCCTCCCCACGGCGAATGGCGTCTCCCCTGTTGCTTTCCTCGGCGTGGTGCGGTATGCCCACAAGATCGCTTCTAGGTTCTCGACCCATGCACCCCCTGCAGCCTCGAGGGTTTTTTTTCAGTCCGTCAACTATTGTGCGATTGGCGTTCTCCACTTGGTCGTTCGCTTGGGGGTAGGCTACCGCAACTTGACTATGGGTGATGCGCCATTCTTGACAAAAAAGTTTGAACTCCCTACCCTCAAATTGTCGGCCGTTGTCGGAGATGATTTGCATTGGCACGCCAAAACGGCACAGTATATTTGAGTAAACGAATTGTTTGCACCGGGTGTTTGTGATGCTGGCCAGGGGTTCCGCTTCAACCCACTTCGTGAAATAGTCGATTGCAATGATGACGTACTTCCTCTTTCCCGTGCCCATGGGCAAGGCTCCCACAATGTCGATCCCCCACCTTGAGAAGGGGATTACCGAGCTGATCGAGGTGTAGTTGGTGGCGGGTCGGCCCGGGCCGACCTAGAATTGCTGGCAAGTCGGGCAGCTTCGCGCGTAGTCCGCGCACTCCTTTGCCATCCCGGGCCAGAAATACCCTTGGAGTATGGCCCTCCGAGCCATAGTATAAGCTCCTTGATGCGCCGCGCACGTGCCTTCGTGGATCTCTTCGATGAGTGCGCGGGCTTCATCGGGGTATAAACACCTTAGTAAGGCCCCGTTGTAGGACCTCTTGTACAACACGTCGCCGATGAGTTCGTAAGTCGGAGCTCGTCTCTTAGCCGCCTTGGCGTCGGCCTCGTCAGAGGACAACACACCCGTCCGCTTATATTGCACGAGGTGGTCCAGCCAACATGGCTGTCGGTCCTGTATGGGCAAGATCGGGTACGCCTCCAGACTCGAATTGGAGAGGTCCTCTATCCGGGCGAATTTGGGGATATACTCTGGGGCTCCTTGGCTGAGCTTTGAGAGCATGTCCACTTCAGCGTTCTGCTCCCTCGGGACCCGTAGGATTTCGTGGTGGGGTATCCGTCCCAAAAACTCGGAGCACTACGTCGCGGTATCGGATCATTTTTTCGTCGTTGGCTTCGAACTCCCCGGAGACCTGGCCGACCACCAGCCGGGAGTCACATCGGATTTTTAATTTCTCCGCCTTCATGCTAAGTGCGAACTGGAGGCTGCACAGCAGTGCCTCGTATTCGGCTTTGTTGTTGGATAACTTGAAGTGAAAGCGTAGTGCATAATACGCTCGGAAGCCCTCCGGGGTCACTAGGACGACCCCGCCGCCACACGCCTTGTTGTTTGAGGATCCGTCGGTAGATAAGATCCACCATTCTTCCTCTGCGCTCCTTGCCTGCTCCGTGGCGTCCCGAGCAGTGCACTCGACTATAAAGTCGGCGAGTGCCTGCCCTTTGATGGTCGGTCTCGGCTTGAAGTGGATGTCGAACTGGCTGAGGCGCATGGACCACTTCACGAGTCGGCTCGCCGACCCCGCCCCTCGAAGGACCGCCTCCAGGGGTTAATTCGTAAGTACGTGCACCGGATGCGCCTGAAAGTAGTGATTTAGCTTCTTGGCCGTGGCATCCACCGCGAATATGGCCTTCTCTGTTGGTGAGTACCGAAGCTTGGCGCCGCGGAGGGCCTTACTTACGTAATAGACGGGCCTCTGGGTTCCCGCGTCGTCCCGGACCAACACGGAGCTGATCGCGGCCTGTGATATTCCCAAGTATAGATATAAGATCTCCCCTTTCTCGGGCTTGGCCAAGGGGGGTAAAGACATCAGATAGGCCTTGAGGTCGTCGAAGGCTTTTTGACATGCAGCCGACCATTCAAAGCCATTGCTCTTCTTGAGGACCCCGAAGAAGGGTAGGGACCTCTTGGCCGACCTCGAGAGGAAGCAGCCGAGGGCGGCCAGCCGACCATTGAGGCGCTGGACCTCGCGGAGGGACCTCGGAGGTTCCATCTCCAGAATGGCCTTGACCTTATCGGGGTTGGGCTCTATGCCTCTCTTGGAGACCATATACCCCAAAAATTTCCCCCCGTGCACCCCGAAGGTACACTTCTTAGGGTTCAGACGCAAATCAAACTTCCGCATTATGGAAAATACCTCTGTCAGGTCGTCTATGTGGAGGTCGGCCTCGGCACTCTTCACAATCATGTCGTCGACGTAGGCTTGGAGGTTCCGACCGAGGACCTTCTTGAAGACCTTGGCGACCATCCTTGTGTAGGTTGCCCCGGAGTTCTTGAGTCCAAATGTCATTACCCGATAGCAGAAGACCCCCTCCGGGGTGGTGAAGGCCGTCTTCTCCTCGTCGGCCTCGTGCATAAAAATCTGATGATAACCTCGGAATGCGTCGAGGAAGCTCATGAGCGCGCACCCCGCCGTCTCGTCTACCAGCTAGTCAATGTTGGGCAGCGGGAACGGGTCCATGAGGCACGCCTTGTTGAGGTCGGTGTAGTCCACGCACATCCTCCAGGTCGGCGGCTTGGGTGCGAGGACCACGTTTGCGAGCCACTCGGGATATAGCACTTCCCGAATGTGCCCTATCTCAAGGAGGGTGTCGACCTCCTTCTTTACAAAATCGCGCCTCTCCGCCGAGAGGTACCTCTTCTTTTGTTGTACTGGCTTGACGGCGGGGTCCACCGCCAATTTGTGTGTGATGACCTCTCGGTCGAGGCCTGGCATGTCCTCGGGGCCCCATGCGAACACGTCCTTGAATTGGCGGATGACCTCGACTATCTGGCCTCGGAGGTCGGCCGGCAACCCCGTTTCGACCTTGACGACTCGTTCGGATCGGCCGAGGTCCAACACGACCTCCTCGATTTCGACTATAGGTTCGGCTCGGGGCCGACCCTCTTCGCCTTGTAGCGCCTTCTCGCCGATGGTGTGTACTTGGAGGTCTCTTTTGCCGATCTGGCGACATGCTTTCAGGTAGCAGCTCCGACTAACCTTCTGATCTCCCCTCGCCACGCCGACCCCAGTGGGGGTAGGGAACTTCATACATAGGTGCTCCATGGATATGATGCTCCGAAGGTCTTCCAAGGCGGGTCGGTCGAGAATGACGTTGTGGGCGCATTCGATCTTGACGACCACGAACTCGGCTTCCTACCTCTTGATGTGTGGTGCGGTGCCTATCTGCACCTCAAGGTTAATGGAGCCCTCCGTCTCGATCGAGTCTCCTGTGAACCCGGACAGCGAGGTTCTTACTGGCACTAACTGCTTCCTTGTCAGGCCGAGCTTAGTGAACGTGTCATGATACATGACGTTCACGGAGCTCCCCGTGTCCACGAGCACCCAGTGAACGATAGTGTTGTTGATGTCCAAGGTGATCACCAAGGCATCACGGTGGGGTAGGGGTCCATCTGGGAGGTCGTCGTCTGTGAAGATGATAGGTTCCCTCCTTTGCTTCTTCTCTTGCGGTTGGCGGATGACCTCCCCAACGTAGAGGTTTCGAGCCCATTTCTTCCTTTCTGATTGTGTGTCCCCTCCTTCGGGACCACCGAAGATGACATGGATGACCTGTTTCTTTGGGGGGTGGGACTCGTCCAGCTCCTTCTCCTCCTCCTCGGTGAATTGGTCGAGCTCTCTCTTGCGCGACCCGGAGGCGGGTGGCTCGGAACCACCCTTCTTTTTCCACACATTGGCCGGAGGTCGGCCTTGCCCCGACCTTTTAACGTATTGACCGAGGTAGCCCCTCTGAATGAGCTCCTCGATCTGTCTCTTGAGAACCATGCACTCGGACGTGTCGTGCCCTTGCTACCTGTGGAAACGGCAATATTTGTTGGGATCCGCGTTGGGCGACACCTTCATACATTCTTCTGGGTATGATACGATGCCCATGACCTCGGCGTGCTCCAGGATAGCACTCACCGGATGCGTTAAGGGAGTGAGGTAGCGCAACGGGGCCAGCCGCGGCCCGGCCTGACGTGGGGGCTTCGACGCACGGCGTTCATCCTGGGGTGCCTTGTCTCGCCGACCTCGCTCCTCCTCCTTCTTCTTTCTTTCGGCCTCTTCCGCCTCTGCGAACCTCGCCGCCCGGTCCAGCAACGCGGCATATGTCTTGGGATGGTTTTGGACGAGGTCACGGTGGAAAGGTCCTGATATGACGTTGCTGGTAAAGATTGGTATGGCTGCTTTCTCGTCGAAGTTTTCGACCGACCTCGCCTCCTTCTTCCATCTGGTGAGGTAGTCGGTCAATGTCTCTGTACTCCCCTGTTCTAACTTGCACATACTGGCAAACTGCTTCTTCTTCGGTATGCTGCAAGCGTAGTACGAATAGAATTTCCCCGAGAGATCCGCAAAGGTCGAGATGGATTTCTCGGGCAACGAAGTGAACCAGTCTTGCGCTTGGCCGTCGAGGGTTGCGAAAAAACCTCGGCACATGACGGCGTCACTCGCACCCGTCATCATGATGGCGGCCCGATACCTGTTCAGGTGGGACCGGGGGTCGGCCTATCCCGTATAAGCCTTGATGGTTGGGAATCGGAAATCCCTCGGTAGTGGCTCCGCCATGACGTCGTCGGTGAAGGGAGAGGTCAACACCTCCTGAGGCTCCGGGGACCCTTCTCGTGCTTCCAACTTACGCTGGAGCTCATCCATCCGCCTACATAACTGCTCCATCTCACTGTTGTGGGAGCTCGAGGGTCGTCCGCGAGTCTCCCCGGATTGCTCTATACGCGAGGCTTGCTCCCGCCGAGGTTGAGCGCGAGGCTCAAGGCTTGGGGCCCTTCGTGAAGCCAACCCCTCGGCGGGCTCCTCGTTGGGAGTTTCGAAGTCGAGGCATTCGTGGATTGGGACCCGTGTGCCCAATCATCCGAGAGCGGACTTGGCAGCCCGCACCGGGCGGTCTCCTCTTGTCTCGCGCTGTGCAGGCCGACCTCGAGGGGCATCGTCTCCTCCCCTACTTGCTGAGGGCCGAGGTGAATTGACCTCCTCAGGTGTGCGAGGTCGGCGGGTGCTCGGACCCTCCTCCCGCGGTGACGGGCCGGGGGGAGGAGTCACGAGGTTGCCTTGAAGCCCATCCAAGATCTGCGTTAACACGGTGGTGGCTTGCCGGAGCGCGGCCATCCCCTCCTGAAAGCCCGGGGCTGGAGGTGGAGGGGGCGGGGTCGGCCCGGCGTGTCGGTTGTTGTTGAGGACGTCCCGGAGGTCGCCGGCCGACCTCACGGGCAGGGTTTGGTGACTCGCCGCCCCGTTAGGTTCACCGGCACGGGGGGGAGCGCGGTTACCCCACGAGGCGCGGGAGTTACCGGAGCTGGATCCTGATCTTGCCATAGCTAGTGAATAGCACGCTCGAGCCTGTATGTCGGGCTCTCAATGAAAGCACCAATGATGGATTTAATTAACCCGGGTAGCCCGAATCAATAAACCCGAATAGATTATAGGGGGTATGACAAGTATGGATCAAAGCGTACCTCGGAGGTACTTATATATATTGAATAAATAATAAAGCTATTACAGGATTGGTAATAGCAGGACAAAGATGTCGTTAATACAAAGAAGTGGAAGATGTCTTGTTAGGACAACGATACATGTTTATATACTAGTTGTAGGTCCAACAACCTGGAGAAAACCCCTCGAGCGGGCCTGGACCGCGTCCCACGCCGATAAGACCGCGTCAAACCACGACCCGGGCCACTGGTCGGCCTAGCCGACCTCGGAGAGGTCGGCCCAGCTGTCCTCGTGGAGGACGGCCATGGGCCGAAAGGGCCCAGGTCGTGCTCCCGGGTCGGGTGCTCCGTGACCCGTGCTCCGTGCTAACCCCGCATCGGGTCCGGGTATGATTTATCCATCAGAGTCAATAGTACTTGAAAAAAAAAACTAATCTTTTGAAAATTGGGAGTAAATTGTCATTTTGGTCCACTGACTATAGGGGTCCTTTTAATTGCAATCCACAACTTTCAAAAGTGTTAATTGAATACCTTGACTATTCAATTATTATCAATTTTGGTCACTCCGGCCAAATTTTGCCTAACTGGGTCTGGCTTTGGTTAATTCGGATACAATTAAAAATACTAATTTGCCCCTTAGATTAAGCATTGATTGGCTAGTTAAGTTTTTTCAGCGAAATTTGGCCGGAGTGACCAAAATTGATAAAGATTGAACAGTCAAGGTATTCAATTAATACTTTTGAAAGTCATCGATTACAATTAACAGGACTCCTATACTTAGTGGACCAAAATGACAATTTACTCGAAAATTGGCCTACTCCAAGAAAGAGTTTTAAATTTAGAAATGAATTCATATTAATCATTATACAGTAAAAAAATTTGGTAAATTAAAAAATTCCCTTAAAATAGTCGCAATTCTAGATATTACTTACCAACTCCGGAAAATCTTTTTTTTTCAAGCCGAAGTCGTAAATTTAGAAGTTAATTTATAATAATTTTTATGCCATAAAAAAATTCTACTTATTGGAAAGTCTCGGCTATAAATACGACTTTCATTTTCCATTGTCAATATCCATTGTCGCACAATATTAGTGAGTAAATTCAATTTTTTTTGAAGATGTCTAGTAGCAATAATACTTCTAGGAGAGTGACTAGAGGTCGGCAAAGGATTCCCCTTGCTAGAATAGAAAACGATGCTCATCGTAATGTAACATTTTCAAAACGTCGCACTGGTTTATTTAAAAAAGCCAGTGAAATGTCCACTTTATGTGGCACAGAGATTGCGATTGTGGTATTCTCTCCATCTGGCAAGGCTTTCACCTTTAGCAACCCTGATTTGAACACGGTCCTAACCAAGTACTTTGTTCAAAACCCCACAACAGAAGCCAACATCCCTGAACTGCTTGTCCGTTATCACCGGGAGGCCAACATGAGAATGAAGAATGCCCAAATTAATATCCTTGAAGCTCAAATTGATGAAGAAATGTTAATCAATCAAGCTTTGAGAGAAGCTGAAAGAGGTAGACCATCCATATCTAGTCTTCAATTGCCTGAGCTACAATCCATGAAGTACCAAATGGAAACACTCTATTCTCAAGTAATTGAAAAATTAAATCAGTTTTCCATGATGGGGGCACAATCTCAAGCCGTGCCAAGCCACTTTGGAACCAATGGTGGCGCTGGATCAAATGGGATTTAAATTATTTAATTTTCATGTTTTACTTTATTTAGTAATTTTAAAATCTTAATATATTATTTAGAATACAAATATCATTTCATGTTACAATTTATTTGCCAAAAAGAGTATGTTTATGAATTTTTCATTGGATTGTCATAGTTTCTATAAACATTAATGTAAGTTACACATTTTCTATTATTGTTTCTTTTGTATCAGTATCTTTTTAAATTTTCTATGTTTCCAGTTTTATAGGAAGAACTTTTTTTGTTCCAATTTATTCTGCGTAATTTTATAAGAAAAAATAATTTATTAATAATTATTTTCACTAATAATAATAATTTGAATACTTATCTATACTTCTATATCTATACAACTAAACAGTGTTAATTGGGATAACCTAACAGAAGGACTAAATTGACAACCGTCTTAATAATTGAGGGGCCAAATGTGTTCAAATTGAAAGATAGAGATAACATTTCAAATGTGTTACTAATTGGGGGACTAAAAATGTATTTTTCCCTTTAATATAAGATTTGTCTCCATGACATTGATCCATTATCTTTCCTATCGAATCATCTTTCAGTAGCACTCCTATTGTTATTTGGTTTATTAATTTGGATTGTCTCGGGTTAATTAAATCCATCAATTTACTTTTGTGCAAAAGCAAAGCTTTTTCATTAAAGTGATCCAAATGACAAATGGCAGTAGTGACAAGTAGTGAGCAATTGCAACTCATCACCTCTTCATAAATACTCGCCGCATGCAAGCAAGCTGTGACATATCACATATTGCCCTATTCCCTCAGGCCTCAACGTGCCCCTCCGCCAACTTTTTCCTTAAGATGAGCGGAAAAAATCACTTCTTTAAAAATTAATTTCTTAAAGAGTAATGTTATTCAATATTCACCCCTAAAAATTTTCGTTCATATTTTCCTTCCTAGTGTAGTACTGTTTAATTGGTTGGGTCACACTTGTATGAGACCGTCTCACGGATCCTTATTCGTGAGACGGGTCGGATCGGGTCAAAACACCATGCAAATGTCATACTTATATGTGCAAATGTCATACTTATATGCTCAAATAAAACACTAATCAAGAATACAATTTTTGTTACTTATAGGAGAAAAAGTAATACATTTTTCATAATAAGTAATGTTAACAAGTGCCATTTACTTATAAGGGCAAATATAATACTTTTGAGGAAAAATGTAATACTTTTAAATCGAAATGTAAAAGTATTGTATTTTCCCTTAAAAGTATTACATTTACCCTTATAAGTAACAAAAATTTTAGTCCTAATTAGTATTACATTTGAGTATATAAGTATGACATTTGTGAATATAAGTGTTACATTTGCATCTTGACCCGACCCGACCCGACTCGTCTCATGGTAAGACGGTCTCACACAAGTTTTTGCCTAATTGGTTGCATTACTTTTCCATTAAAAGTTGGTGGGAATTAATTCATAACACTCAATTATTAAGAACCCCTAAAAACCTTGTGGTCAAGTGGCATAGATGTGGCTCTCTCAAGTGAGAGGTCACAGGTTTGAATCCGAATGTAAAGGAAAGAAGTATATTCGCCCATGGATTTATTATAAGCTTGTAATACGGAGTATAATTATTATACAAATAACTTCAACGACCAATGTTTAACTTAATTACCATAATAATTATTAGACAATTATTCTTTGTCAAATACACTAATATATGTGCAATTATACTTTTAACAAAGTATATCTATAATTATTAGACAATTATTCTTTGTCAAATACACTAATATATGCGCAATTATACTTTTACCAAAGTATATCTAGATGGTTCATTAAGCATACACTCCAATCAAAGTAAGGAGCATATTTCACATATAGTCATGCAAATAAAAGGATTTAAGGCATATAATCAAATAAAACACAATTAGAGTCTTCAAGACATGGTCCAATTGCACAAATTTTGTTGGTTTGATGGTTGAATTGCACACTTTTTAAGTTCAATGGCCCAATTGCACAAAAGCAATAAGTTCAGTGGCCTATTTGACACTTTTTCCTTTAAAATATTATATATTCCAATGATATTAAAGGTAGTTTCTCGCTTCAATTTGCTGGGTAATTGATTATTTGAGTACTTTCATTGTCAACAAATCTCCTAAGTAGTTAATATGATTGGTTTCAAACTATTCTTTTTTTTATTTTTTCATGGTATTAAAGAAATACATATGTATCATTTTTTCGTGTAACTACTAATTTATTTAATTTAATATAATAGTAAAATAGAGCGATTCCACTTCAATTTGTTGGGTTATTTGAGTACTCTCTTTGTCAACCAATCCCAACCCCAAATAGTTAATAAATTAGATTCAAATTATTTTAAAATTTATTTTTCATAGTATTAATAAAATACTTGGTAAATAAATATATAACATTATTTTGTACTATAACTTTGATATTTAATTACAAGATATTGTAAAAATAAGATAATGGACAATGTAATGAATATCAATTGATAAATTTGAATGCAAAGAATCTTTGCATGAGAGAAAATAAAGACAATATAACTAATGAAATTATTTCTCTTATTTAATTTAATTTTTTGATAATGAATAATTTTTTCAAATAAAGGTATTGTAGACACATAATTCTAAATTAAAGAAATACATATTTATCATTTTTTGTTGTAGTTACTAATTTATTTAATTTAATAAGAGTAAATAGAGTGAGAAACTTAATTATGTCAAATTTGATTGAGATGAGGTTCGAACCTAAGATCTTTCTTATAGAAATTAATGGGTAAGTTAAAAGTTAAACAGAATATTAACGGAGAAGAGAATATTTAACGGAAAACTTAACGGATAATTATAAAAGTAAGGTTAAATTAGGTAATATCTATTAGTAATATTAATCCGAATTATCTTAACCATCTATTTGATTAAATAATTCATCTGAACCATCCATTTGATTAAATAATTTGACCGCCATTTTTCTACCCATTTTAGACCTAACTCTCTTTGGCTCTTATTAGTATAGTAGATATCTGTCCATATATACTTTCTCAACCTATTGAAACACAAAATGTCAATACCCCACTGTGGTTCGAACCATTGACCTCCTATTTCGTAGAATCGCAGAGATGCAATTGATAGATTAGGGATAAGTATAAATGATAGATTCTCGCTAACTTAATCGTTAATAAATTAGATTCCACAAAATTAAAGTAATTTTATTCTGTAGAAAATTTGTAAAGGAAACGTTTATGCATAATGGAAAAAATTTTGTAAAGTTAATACACTTTGGTTATGTATAACTATATAATTGGTAGTAGGCAAGAATTGAAATGATTATCAATATTGTTGTTCAGTTATGTATCACCCTATAATTGAAATAAAAGTTTTTAAAAATACAAAAACAAAAAAATTAAGGCAATTAATTCTAATATGATGACATCCAAAGCATAATATGAACAACAAATCTAAACAAAAATCTAAAAGCACTAATCATATGTAGTGAGGATGCGGCGAAATGAGGAGGTGATGAAACAAGGAGCGATAAGACTGAATTAATGATGATATCTGATTTAAATTAAGTAAAGAGTTTTTTAATTATAGGATTAATCAAAACATATACCCGCGTTTTTAAAATGTTGGCACTTGTCAACTAAAGAATGTGTATAGTTTTTATTCTCATGTCTTGTGTCTAACCCTATAAACCAAACACAATTATAGTGTACAACATCAAAAACCAATAGAAACCATTAATATTATTAATATGTTTATAACAAATCCGTTCTAATTCTTAATGTCACTTTGTACTTTTTTATCTTATACTTTTATTTCTACACTTCTATATAGGGGTGAACAAAATATCAGTTAACCGTCCAATATAAATTTTTCGGCCAGTTATGTAACCGATCGACCATTTGCTCACTCATACTTCGATAGCTAGCTTCCACTTTGCTACCGAGTGGTGCCCCATTACCACTCGTCATGCATGGTTATTTCAACGACTGAATTGATGAAACAAACCATCTCCAAGGCCTTGTTAAAGTATATATATATCCTTAATATGAAGGTACTCCTTCCATGATATGACCTGATACATGGGCAATTATACTCAGATTTCCAGAATGCAGAATACTCCAACAACAATAGATCATTTAGGATAGAATAAATGTCACATCAAGAATACAAGAAACTCAAGATCAAACCACAATATCCAAGATATACCACCAAATAGGTCAAGAATACAAGAATACACACAATATCATACAAGAGTTGGAAAATAGGTTTTATTGGACATAGGAGTTTACCTCTTGAAGCTATTAATCCAAAAGCCAGGGCCGTTCCAATAAAAATTGGGGTCTTGTGCAATATATTAATTTGGGCCCCTTTTTCAAGTATTTTCTATATATAAATAATAGTTGTTCAAAAAGTTGTTTAAAAAATTTAAAATATAAATATTATATAAAAAATACATCTAACATTTCATTTAAAAAGTGACATACGACGTGCACATTTAAACGCAAAATCATCCACCAAACATTTGATATCAACTTATTTGGTTTATCACTGCGACCAACATCATCTAAACAACTATCAATATTCTTATTATTTTCATTGTCACAATGATACACATCATCAATGTGCACACTATCATTTAAAGTTTTTCCAATCTCACAACCATCTTGATCTTCTATATGAAGATTAGCATCTAACAATTTTTCCTTGGCATCATCTTTTTGCTCATCTATTTGAGTTTTTTTTTTTTGTAATAAATTTTTCAAGAGCTCCCTTTTGAGATTGAGTTAGTTGCTCAATTCTTTTTTTTTTTTTCTTTTTACGCTTCTCAAACCCAGATAAATATTTTCTAGAAGACATATTTATAAAACCCTAAAAAAAAATTATTTAAAAACTCTATTAACAAATAATTAATCAATAATTTAATTCTTGATTAAAATCAAAAACCAAAAATTGATATCAAGAACAAAACTTTTGATGTTAATCAAATTTCAAACATAGAATGGCATAATAATTAATAAGGATAAAAGAATAATTATGAAAGTTGAACCAGAACCTGTAGTGTAGATGTAGTAGTGCTTTACGCCTAAATTGATGGCAGAAAACACCAAATCACCATTCACCAATTAGGCTTGCGGCTTGCAGTGGGTTGAGGAGGGTTGCGTTGGTTAGGGTAATAAACAATTGTGTCCAAATTTCGAAATTAAAATTGCTTATTGAGGAGGGTTGCGTCACTGATCATCAATATCATATATATATACTAAATTTTTTTTTTAATATGGGGCCCCCTATTTTTGGGGGCCTGTGCGTCGGTGCTGGGCAGACTTGCCCAGGGCCGGCCCTGCCAAAAGCAACACCAATCCTAGGCTTATCTCAAAAGCTAGTCCTCAATAGAGAACTTGTGAACGAAAATTGAGTCAACATTCAATTACTAATACTATTAATACTAATGATAGTACTAATTCACCTCATTAGCTCATAACCCTCATATTCATAATCTTTGTACCGACATCAACCCACCATTATTATATAATCATTATGATCTTAATTAATTATTGTACCCTTATACAACAAACACCATTATAAACTATGAATCCATAATTATGTCAAGCTTAATCTTCATCAAATACTACTAATCTAACGTTAATCCATAATCTATCATTAGTCTATAATCACCTTAATTAATATATACTTAACTAACTTAATTACCTTATTAATCTCTTTAATCCATCTCTAACCCAGCATTAATCCATCTTCTACGCTCCATTCGTCCAGTGCTTCGCCGGAGAGAAGGACCTCGCCGCCAAACACCACCGGAAGAGGAGAACGAAGGTCGCCGCTGCTCACCAAACGGAGGGAGGGAAACCAGAGATCGAGGAGAAACCGGAAACAGAGCACGCACCAGGCGGCTTCGCGGAACCGCCAGCTCCGCCACCTGCTACCGCGTGGTCACGCCGGACCCCGCACGCTGCCACCAGCTCCATTGGAGGTCTGCCCGTCGCCGGTAGAAGAAACAGAGGAGACTGCACCCACGTCGGACCTGCTGAACGCCGCTACTGGCAATCAGTCAGTCACCATCCTCTTTGACAATGCACCATCACACCGCCAGAGGCCATTGCTGTCGCTTCACGCTCGCGGAAGAAGAGAGTCATCACTGTTCGAGTGCCGCTGATCGCCGTCCACTACCGCGCCGGAGAAACAGAGGAGGCTGAGCTACTGCCGCTG
>CM008344.1:41834795-41846315 GCA_002525835.2 Ipomoea batatas
TGATGCTACGAAGAAATTGAAGGAATGTGAGAAGGCTGTGATGAAGCTTAAGTTTGAAGAAGCTATTTCTGTACCTCAATCTGAAAAACAATCAGTAGCCGATTCGATTGACTATCATTCTGTAGGTATGGCAGCTAATATATAAGCAATTATCCTTGTGCTATGTTCTGTTTTCCTTTAGCACAAACTCAAATTTTAAAACTTAGCCAGAAGTACAAGTGCCTGGTGGTCTGAAGGAAATAAGGAACTTACTTCTATTAGGATTTCTGCAACATGCCTTTTCATTTGTATCACTTATTTGCTCTAATTCTTTCTGAGACATCACTGATTGCTGTCATGGGTGGGATTTATGTTTGATTCAAGAAATGCAATTAGTGGATGATATAAAAAGATATCTTTCTGTGATCTCATAATGACTATTCTGGTCATGCAAATGTTGGTCGTTTAATGTCTATTGTCTAATTTGTTGAAACAAGTATTTTAGCATCAACGTATACTGAATATGAGGCTTGATAGTGGGGGTCTGAAGTAAAGTCTGGTGTATTTTGGCTTTATTTAGCCTTTTCGTTTACTCTGTGCAGAGGGTACTTAGTGAGTTGGTGCTTCTTTTGGATGACTCCTTCAGCTATTAGCTGGAAGGATGACACTAGCCAAAGACCTTGTAGTTCTAGTGGCTGAAGCCTGTGACTCTAAGTAGAACGCATCAGGTTTAATCCCTGTACTCCAGAAACAACCTGATATAAAGGTCAACTTCAACTTTTAAACGATTTGGTTGAGTGAGTGGGTGGGTGGGTGGGGGTGGGGGGTGCAGGGTGCTACATAGTGGTTGGTTGAAATACACACCCTATGTTGGGACTTCAGTATAATATTAGTCTCTGAAGACTTTAGTTTTCTAGTTATAATTATTCTATCTGGTAGTACTCAAAATTTAATGGTGTTCTAAAGTGCACTAAAAAAAATACTCCGTATTTGGAACAGATTCTAGTTGGGGATTGGTTGCCACCTTTTTATGTCATTTTCTCCTACTAATGAGCGGGGTTTAAGAATTTAATGCTATAATATTCCTACAACCATGGGTCCTGGTTTGGCTTCTTAACGATTTTGATCAAGTACTACATTCTTTAATTTTATCAGGAAAAGAGTAATATATTATTTAACTATTCAGAAGCAAGATCTCCTTCTTTTACTCTAGTCAAATTTCACTATGTTCATATTCTATATGTCCTACCATTTATTCTTATAGAAGTATGTGTTAGCAGTAAAACATTTATCTATTTTAATGTTATAGGGTCAGGCCCTGGCTACTCATATGTTTCCACCAAAGTAACTGCTGTAGCAGCGGCAGTAGCACTAATGGCAGTACTGGTGGTATATATGGGATCTAGACCAGCCACAGGGGTGGTGGCAGCAGCTTTGGCAACAGTATTGGTGGTATTGGGAACATTTTGGTGGGGTCGCCTCAATCTCAGTTTCTTTACCAAGAGTCAAACAGTTGAATTAGGTTTGAGCCTTTAAGTATAAACTATTAGTTAATAGATGACCAACTTTAGAAGAAAATATCAGCGAAATGACGACAAAACACCAGTCCTTTCTGATTCATAAATATTGGAACTTGTAGCTTTATGTGGGAAAATATATCCCAACTGACAAAATCAACCATAATTATGTTCAAACTAAACTCGATCCTATCTCTTTGTCAGTCATGTATTCACAATTTCTTGGGATGGGTGATATAACAACTTTTTACTTATTAATTGAGAAGAGCAGTTAATTTCTAAATTATAGTGTGAACTATTCTCTTATGATTTTTCTGTTAAGTGATATATTGCCTGCATTCTAAACTTTGAAGTTCTAGCAAATCTTATTTAAATTCTTAGTTGCATATAAAACTATTGTCTCCTTAATAAATCATTCCACCTGCTAAAACATATTAAGAAACCAACCAGTGTTGTTTCCCTGGAATTCACTTACTTTTCTGTTTTACACTTGTAGAAGTGGAGCCACAGTATACTGGTGCAAGGATAGAGGGAGATGTTGTAACTTTAGATTTTGTGAAGAAAATGATGGATGACTTCAAAAACCAAAAGAATTTACACAAAAGGTATTGCCATTATCTATGTAGTATTTCTCTCATTTTTGAACCTGCAGACTGCTTCTAATGTCCACTGTTTCATGGATTTTATTTTGTAGATATGCATACCAAATTGTTTTACAAACACGCGAAATGCTGCGATCATTGCCTTCGCTTGTTGACATTGAGGTTCCTCAAGGGAAGCATTTTACTGTATGTGGTGATGTGCACGGCCAGGTACGAATCTGTTAGTGATTGCTGCACTATTCTGTTTCTTTATTGTCATTTTCATAATACTGCCTTTTCCTCTTTTTGTTGTGGTACTCTCCTTACATTTGGCATGTTTCTTTCAATGTTACATACTTACATATATACTTGCAAGCCTAATCTCTGCTGGATCCTTAAAGGACCTGAGAAAAGTTTTCATTTTTTAAATTTACTATGTATGTGCCATAGCAGAGTTTATGTTTACGACTCTGGTTCTGTATAACTTTCATGAGTTCATCGTCATGGAGAAACTTAACTTGAAATGTATGTAGTCAAATATCTAGGGTGGGGGATTAAGCAACATACTTTTGAAAGATGTGGTATATGTGGATCTTGAGTTAAATGGTAACAAATATAATACGTATGGCTAATGGCTGTGCGCATTTATCTTAAAATTGTAATTTGAAAAATTGACCATATGGGTGCTTTGTTTGCTGTGTTGGGCATTTGGCTATGCACACTCTCTTTTGGTGGTTTAAGGAGTAATTATTTATTTGTTTGGGGGAAATGGTGGTTGGCCTTACATTATTGATTCATGTTCTAACCTTTTAACATGTGCTTGCAGTTTTATGACCTTCTAAATATTTTTGAGCTCAATGGACTTCCATCTGAAGATAATCCATACCTCTTCAATGGTGACTTTGTTGACAGAGGGTCTTTCTCTGTTGAAGTCATATTGACACTGTTTGCTTTCAAGTGCATGTGTCCATCAGGTAACCCAGGCACCCATTGGCCGTTTCTATTATTGTTTGCTTTCATGTGCATGTGCCTTTCAGCTACATTTTCTCAAGTGGACTGTTGCATCTCATTTAGCTGCTAAATTTCCAGCTATGTATCTCTCTCGAGGAAATCATGAAAGCAAGAACATGAACAAAATATATGGTTTTGAGGGTGAGGTCAGGTCCAAATTAAGCGAAACTTTTGTGGAACTTTTTGCGGAAGTATTCTGCTGTTTACCTTTAGCTCATGTGATAAATGGGAAGATTTTTGTTGTCCACGGAGGACTTTTTAGTGTTGATGGTGTGAAGCTCTCTGATATTAGAGCAATTGATCGGTTTTGTGAGCCACCAGAAGAAGGTATGGTCCATGAAAGTATTAATATGTGTGTGTGTGTGTGTGTTTTTATTTATTTATTTATTATTATTATTTTAAATTTCTGCATGAAACAAGTTTGGGGTTGGTGGTTTGAGTTCTCTGTTTCCATCTGTGAGAATTAAGCAATTTGGTAGTATACTTGAATTTCTTAATGCGAATGGAGCTACTATAATCTTTTGCGTTTAAGGAGTTTCATGTTTCATCTGTAATGTTTTTTCAATATTATGATGTTTAGTGGAAGCCTTTGTTTCTAAGTTTCTATTTATTAGGCATTTTAGATGCTAAAATCTTTGTAAAGCAGTATGGTGTTTTGAAAATCTGTAGCAGGCTCTTATCTAAGTCAAATTGCTCCATACTTCTTGGTTTAATATTTCCAGGGTTGATGTGTGAACTGTTGTGGAGTGATCCACAACCTCAACCTGGGAGAGGACCTAGTAAACGCGGTGTTGGTCTCTCATTTGGCGGGGATGTAACAAAAAGATTTTTGCAGGAAAATAATCTAGGTACTTTTGTTTTCCTCTTCTTCCCTTACTGAGCAATGGAAGTGGATTAGAATTTCTCTTTCTGCCTTTATTGTCTCTGAGGTTTCATTTCGTATTTAGAAAATGAAAATTCTTTATATACTTATTTCAGAGTTAGTTGTGCGATCTCATGAAGTAAAAGATGAAGGGTATGAGATTGAGCATGATGGTAAACTCATCACTGTGTTCTCTGCTCCAAACTACTGTGATCAGGTACTCTGCTTCTGAGTTTTCTTCTTCTCGATAACTTGTTTCTGCCTTTAATGCGACTCTCAATGGATTACTTGTAAAAAACTTTACCACCTATGTTTTTAGAACTTCCTGCACTATTTTCAATCTTTGGGTCCAAAAGTGATACCTCTATATTCAATTTTTTCGGGGATGCTCAAAAGTAATTATTGCTGATTCATTTTTGTCCACCTCAACCAAAGAAATGGATCTAGCAGTATTCTGTGTGCTGTATAACTTTATTTAGAGAGTTCCTGTGTACTGTCATAGAACATCATCTCCAGTTCAATCTGAAGTTCTTGGCCTTGGTTTCTGTTAATGAATCTGGTAGAATGCCTTGTTTTCCTTTCAATTAGGTTTTTCCTAGTAAACTGCATCTTTTGTCATGTTTTCCTGTTAAATGACTCATTTACTGCTTTGATACTCTTGCAATCACTTGTACAAGATTTGCACTGGAAGAGTACAGCTGACTTATCTATTGAGCATCAGATTGAAGTATTGAACACATCATATTAATTTTACAAAGTTTCTTCATTAATCTTCGGAATGCATTAAATATAAGATGGGATGGATATGCTACTATATATCCTAAATGTGATTTCGGAAATGGTGCAGATGGGTAACAAGGGAGCTTTTATCCGTTTCCAAGCTCCTGAGCTTAAACCAAATATTGTCACATTTTCAGCTGTGGTAAGCCTCTAGCTTCTCAATGTTTTTATTATTTGCCTGCCCAATATTGCCCTCTGTCCCATTTTATTTTTATTTGCTACATGACATTTTATGTGGGTGGGGGCTTTACATGGAAATTGATTGAGATAGGAGGAAATGAATGGCTTGAACGAAAACAGAGATATTTTGAAAGTTGGAAAAAAAAGATAGACAAAACAACTTTCACAAATACATTTTAGTCAAACTTGCGCATTTCCTAAATGCATTTTATCAGTTCTCAAACAATAGTGATAAATGAAATTTACAAGTTTAACTTATTTGCTCTTTGTATGAAAATGAAATTCCAGCCACACCCTGATATCAAGCCAATGGCATATGCCAACAACTTCCTCCGGATGTTCTCATAGTCCCCAAGCATAACGGATAAAGCAGAGTTGTCCTGAAAGGCGGGTGAAGGGCTGGCTTGATCTTTTTAACTATACAATTCTCTAGCCGATATTTTTTGGGACTTTCCTCGCTGCCTATAAGAATTGTCACAGAATTTGTTTGTGTTGAAAGAAAATATAGGTTTAGTTGTAATGGCCCACCCAAATAACAAGATCGTAAGGAATGTATTGCCACTATCTGTATCCATTTGTGCAAGATTGTTATATTTCTTATTGGATGCGAAGAATCCAAATCATTTTTCCAATAGTAGAATTAAACTTTCATCTTCACTCACGTGTAGTCTGCTATTGCTCCTTTGGAGTGTTTGGCAATTAGCTAGCTAAAAGCTTTAGCTGATCGTGTTAATTGTTTTGTTTAGGAGATAATATGTTTGGTAAATTAGTTGTTTACCATTAGTTAATACTTGATAGCATGTAAAATGACTTACAAAATTATTAGCCTGTTTTTATTTATTTACCTATTGTCAATTTTTTTTAAAAAAAAGTTATATATATATAACTTTTAAAATATTGAAAGTTACGGAGTATTATTCTTAAAAGGGTGGATTTGAAATGATTTAACAAATCATTGAGATCAAATTATAGAAATATCACAAAAATTAGGGTGGCGTTTGGTTGGTGATTTTTACACTTTACTACTTAGATTTAGTACACATTATAACTTGCTTTTGTTATCTTAGAATTGGATTGAAATCTCTTAATAATCATCAAATCCATTATCATATTTTTTCATTTATTTTTGAACAATAAAAAAAAATGAGGAAGAACATAAAAATAAAAATAATAAAAAAAGTCATTGTTCATGTACTCAGGAACAAAAATAAAAATAATTAATAACTTATTTTTATTAATTAATTAATTTTTTTATTCAAATTCCGCTTTACTATGATCTAAAATTTCGATTCCAATGTTTGAACCAAATACCTCCCTGACCCTAGTTTCCTAAATCCCAAATATAAACCCATGATCCCTTTGAAGGTTTCTCAACTTACACTAGATTAATCCAAAACCCTCAGCCCAAAAGTTGCTGGAGGAGGTAAATAGCGAGTCGCCCCGTTAGTTCCTAGGTTCCCACTTATTGCTTGTACACTCTACATGTAAACATCTTTCATTACCTCTGTATCAGTCAAAATCTCTCAATAACACCTCTAAATGATTTTAGAATGATCGATCAAACCAATTGAACTAGTCCTATGAAACTATACTTGTTTATTCTTTGGTATTGACACAATCCTTCCTATTACTTGATTAGTCTGAACAACTAAGAATTCATTAACATGTTTAGTAGTAGTTTCAATATCATTCACATTATCTTCAACCTGAACAGAGTACATACTAAGACTAACCGTGGAAATTGAAAATTTTAAGTGTAAAAATGGTTAAATAGGTCCCTAAATTTTAGATTTGAAGTCAATTAGACCCTTGAATATTGTAAAGTTGCAATTAAACTCATTAGCATGCTATTTTCATGTATCGAAGCCTAGAAACCAATAAATGACCTATAATAGCCGGTCACTAAAGTTTCAGCGAGATTCCGACAAACTACGATGACGCTCTGGTGACAAAACCCAGCCACATGCGACTTATGACGGTCGTCAGTTGCCTTCTCCAGTGGAAAATGTGACCAACTGGTCACTTTCTCCAATGGAGAAGGCAACCGGCGACAGTCGCCAGGTTTAGTTGTTGGAGCATCGTTGGAGTTAGCTAGAGTCACGTCAGAACCCTAGTGATCGATTATTACCGGTTGTTTATCTGAGTCTGACTTTCTGGGCTTCAATGCACGAAAATAATATGTTGATGACAATCCACTTTTAGTCATTTTTTATTAGAACATCATCATTTGGTCCTAGTATTATTGTGGCATGACCAATTTTAGTTCTATAGCAACAAAATCGTTGAAATATCGTTAAATACACAGACATTTCAATCCTTTTTATACAAAGTATGTTGTACCGTTATATTTTTTATGTTTATTTTTTTTTGAAAACATTCATAATTGAAGATCGAAATATCATTGTATTTAACAATATTTAAACCGATTTGTTGATAAAGGACCAAAATTGGTCATGTCACAATAATACTATAACCAAAAGTTGATGTTCTAATAAAAAAAAAAACTAAAAGTGTATTGACACCTATAAATCTAGGACCAAAAATAGAATTAACTCAACTTAATTACAATTTTTAAAAGTTTAAAGACTTAAAATTGCTTTTTTTTTTAGTGCTACTGACTCTGTTTAATGTAGTATTCAGACTAATGGAGCACAAAGAGTCAGCAGTTGCCTCCACTGAAGCTCGAACCCACTCCCCATCATCCATGTGGAAGTGTTAACCGAGACACCGGATGCCACTAGACCACAGGGTCTTTGGCACCATTTTCCTTAAATGAACTAAAATATTAATTATTGCATTTCATTTGGTATGACTTAATTAGCCCAAAAAGTTTAATTGTTGTGTTAGTTGAGTTAATTAATTGGCTCAAGTAATTTATTTATTGGGTTAATTAAACTAACACAATTAATTCAAGCCTAGATAATGCTAGTACACCAGTTATAATGCTTATTTAATTTTTAGTGTATTAGAAGCTCATATTTAGGTAATATACTAAAAAGGAAGTTGTATTTAAATATGATAAATCTGCTAAAATTGAACTTATACTTTTGTAGTACAGAAAAATGAATATGCAATATATTAAAAATAAAATTATATGTCAGTTGTCTACCTCTATTGTGTAATGATTGCTAATTATCTTGAAATTTAGGTGAAGTAGTGCTGTGATGATTTTTTTTTTTGGCCTAATTATTGTAACTCCTAGCTATTTATTCTGTTGGGAAAGATGATTCAACATGATTGGATTTTCTAGCTAATTATAAGTGGAGTTGGATTTATTTTTAATTATGCATTTGAATATAGAGATTGATATAAGCCTTCAATGAAAAAGGAGCGGTTTGAGTATAAGAATCTTAACTTTTATTTTCTTTGTAAAACATGATACAATTTAAAAAATGACTTTCATAAATTTTAAATTTCTAAATGAGTCCTTAGTTAGTGAGGACCACTTTAAATGTAGGTAACAACCACAACTTAAAAGCAAAATAAAAAACTAATACTCAAATTAATATTTTTAAAAAATGGAATACCTTTTTATTTTTCTTCTCCTCTCTAATAAAATTAGAGTTTTTCTAAAAAAAAAAACAATAGGTACACATTATATTTTATTTTAGGAAAACAATGTGAATAGCATTGCACGCTATATCTTATCAATGAACCTACTACATATATTTATTCAAATTAATGAATAAAATAAGGCACCATTCACCACCATCGATCTACTTTGTAGAACACAAAGACATCCACTGCTAAGCATATATAAAATACCAAAGAAACATTAAGACACTTCACAGAAATGCAACCAACCACTGCATAATGTACGTTATAGCATATAAAACAACAAAGGAATAATAAAGTGTAAATTAGGTAAACTATATTCATGTATAATAGTTCACAAATCATATAGACTGATAGAAGCAAGAGATAAACTATATTAGAAAAATCTTGTATGATTGACTTGACTAGGAGATAGTGTTGGCAAGAAAGTTTAAAGCACACTCTTACATTCACCAAAGAAGGGTGAATTTAGGGTGCTTTTTTCTTTTTTTGGATTTAATTGCAAAAGAATGGATCAAAATATTTGGTTGAAGGATTGTGACCCGAGGGAAAAATATCTATGGATAAAGTGATTGTTATATTTATGCCTTCCAGAAACCCTAATATTTAATGGAGCTTAACGTTGGCTTACGAATTGAAAACTCATTTACAACAAGATTAATAAGTAAAATATAAAATATTTGTAATTCGAAAATAAGTAATAATAAAAGTGTGATTTTCTATTAATTATTATAAATTAATAATAACAATGATATTAGGGGTGTGTGCATTAAATCAAGACTTCTTTTAAACTTTCAATGAGTTTTGGGGTCCATTTGAAAACCTAAAAAATGAAGTCAAAGTAAAATATTTATTCTGGTCAACAGAAAAAGGACACAATTTGGTGAAAAATGTCTTTCTAATTTTTTAGTCGGAACACATTTTTCAGATTCTTTATTTCCATCTCTCTTCACTCTATTTTTTTAAAATTAATTTTCGAATTATTATTATTACCACCACCACTACACTACAACACAACCACGCCATTAGCACCACAATCACCAACACCACCACTACCACCACACTACAACACAACCACGCCATTATCACCACAATCACCAACACCACAACCACCACTACTACCACACCATCACACAATCACCACTGCTACCACGCCACCACCAACACCAACACCAACACCACCACCACCACCGCCACCAATACAACCACCACTGCCAACATCAACACCACCACCACCACTATCACCACACCACCACCATCACCATATTATTATTATTATTATTATTATTATTTATAATGGGAGGAACTATTTTTTTTTTAAATAATATTTATAAGAGAGGCTTTAACTTGGCTCCAAAAAGGATAAATATATAAGTGAATAAATTTTATACATTCCAAGAAAAAATAATCATATCCCTTAAACTAGATTTACTTTCCTTAATATTATGGAATTAGATTTCTAGTTGGCCCAAACTTTAAGTCAAAAATTACATCCAAGAATTATTTTTTCAATTTTTCAGAAGAAATTGTTCAGGGCTATATATTCAAATTGTTAGGTTAGTACAAGCAATCAAACTAGCATGTATATCTATTCTAACTAAAAATATGAACTCAAAAAATAAAGTACGATAAATCAACTAGTATATAACAAAAAATGTGTCTACAAGGGACAGTAGCAAAACCTAGTCGTTGTTTGCAACAATAATAAAATTTTTGCTATGATTTTTTTTATAGATATGTGTGAAAGACAAAGAAAAAAAAGTAAATAGAGAAAGTTGAAAAGTTTGAAGTGAGAGGATTGAATTTCAACTATTTATATTTGTGAAGGAAAAGTCAACGGAAATCCTATTATGATCTTCTCAAAAAAAAATCCTATTATAATAAAGTAAGTTAATAAGTTTTTGAATACCAGTAGAATTTTAAAAGCTTTATAAAAATTTGAATCAAATACTAATATACTTTTAGAGACTCTTTGAAAGTATGAATCAAATAACTGTAGAATAAGAATTTAAAAATTTAAATTGAATATATTCAACTTTTAAAGTCATTAAAAATTTATAAAAATCTTGATTCAATCCAGTCCTTAATTTAGAAAGGAAGAGTTTTTTAGAAGTTGGGAAAAAAATTTAGGCTATTATTTTGCTAAAAATGATACGGTGAATATTTGTATAGAATTGGGATTTGGGAAGGCGAAAAACGTGTACGTTGACACAAAATAAAAAGGCAAAACATAATAATCATTCTTGACTTCCCATTTCCAAAAGCTATTCGCCATTCCGTTTCCGTACTCTACAACTACCAAACTATCTCTGAGGGGAGAGAGAGAGGGAGAGAGAATACTCGATTTGATATGGAGAGTGGAGATTGCTCAACCGTGGCTCGCGGCCGCTTGGCGGTGCTTTCAGCTCACCTTGCTGCGTCGGCTTCCATTAATCACGACGCCCCCGCTCTCGAAGCGTCGGTTGTATTAGCGACTGATTTGGCGCCGCCGCCGAATCTCAGAGGCTCCTTGACAATCATCGATGAGCGGACTGGTCAGAGATATCAAGTTCAGGTTTCCGAGGAAGGCACTGTTAAAGCCGCTGATTTGAAGAAGGTGAGAACGAAATCTAATAGGAACGTAAATGCTTTTCTTCTTCGATTGCTATTAGTCTATTCGCGATCATTATTTTAGCTGGCTTTAGTTATTTTNCTCGTATAGTTGTATGATTTGCAACGACAATTGTAAATGGATAAAATATGGATAACACTTTTAATTTTTATCTTTCTTTTAAGAATTGGGCAGATCGCGTTTACTTATATAAAAGAGATAAAGTTTCTGGTGTTTTATATTTTATATTTTATATTTTAATAAAAATTGTAGATATAGGTATGGTTTTAAACTGTACAAGAAAAAAAATAAAGAAAGAAGAAATATTGTCTTAAGATGGCATCAAATCTGCTGCTGTTTTTTTGATCGGGAATCTGTTGACTTTTCTCAATTTTTGCATGTGTAATTAATTTGCAGATAACAACAGGCAAGAATGATAAAGGTCTCAAACTATATGATCCGGGC
>CM008344.1:42002232-42012565 GCA_002525835.2 Ipomoea batatas
ACCCATACATAGTCCTTCAACTTTTAAATTTTTAACCCGTTGTGATTCTTCTGAAAGGACGACGACTTTGCCCTTTACTTATGAAAGGGCAGTTAAAAGTTTAGGATTAAACCTAACAAAAAGTTTAGAACGACGTACTTCAAATGGCATTAACTCCAAAAAAAAAGAAAAAGAAAATGGAGTAAGAGTATTGATTATGGATGGGTTTGGTATTACATGCAGGAACTTTGATAACAACAACTGCACATATCATAACAGCAGTGATAGGGTCAGGAGTGTTATCTCTAGCATGGGCTACTGCACAACTGGGATGGATTGCAGGACCGGCAACTCTCTTGGCATTTGCACTTATTTCTTGTTACGCTGCTTCTTTACTTGCTGATTGTTACCGCTCCCCAGATGGTAAAAGAAACCAAACTTACATGGAAGTTGTCAGAGCTCATCTAGGTATCTATTATATATTTACTTTTACATATCTAATTTGAACAGTATATATTTTACTTGTTCATTAAAATTAAAGCATGCAGCTTCCTTACAGGATTTTAAAATTGATTTCTAGGAGGGCATAACGTGAAGATTTGTGGAATAGCTCAGTTTAGCAATCTGATTGGTACTACCATTGGATACACTATCACCACTTCACTCAGTTTAATGTACGCCATCCATCCATCCGGCACTATTATTATTATTGGTGTTGTTTTGTTGATGGATGAATAATATATATAACTACAGGGCAATCGAGAAATCAAACTGTTATCATAAAAATGGGCATTATGCTAATTGCCGGCAGAAGAACATGAGCTTCACAATCCTTTATGGAATGGCACAAGTTTTTCTCAGCCAAATTCCAAACTTTCATGAGCTTGCTTTTCTCTCCATTTTTGCTGCTCTCATGTCTTTCACTTACTCTTCCATTGCCCTCGGCCTCTCCATAGATAGAATTGCAAGTGAGTATATTACTTCAATCCTACCTACATTTAGTCCGTTGTTAAATTTATAGATAGGTAACTTATTGTTCGATCTCTTGTAGTGTTAGGTTTGGTCTAATGCCTTGGTCTAATGACAAGGCCGGCATGACTGAATCTCGAGATTTTTACCTAATGGTGAACAAAGTTCTTTCAACTGGGATTTGTAGTTAACGCGAGGATTTGTAGTTAATGGTTTTTTGTTCATTGTTTATTAGGAAGGGGGTGTGCGAAGACTAGCTTAACAGGACGGCCAATTGGACCAAACTTCTCAACCACAGAGAAAATGTGGAACATCTTTGCTGCCCTAGGAGACATTGGTTTTGCCTATATTTTCTCTAATGTTCTAGTGGAAATACAGGCATGAATTCGTATTTGATTGATTATTGTTTATATAGATATATATTTGGGTGTGTTAGTGTAACTTAACTGAAAAAATTAATGTTAATTTGCATTGAAGGACACAGTAAAAGCCTCCCCAAGGGAGAATAAGGTGATGAAACAAGCCACTTTGTGTGGCATATGTATTTCCTCCATCTTCTACATGCTGTGCGGGGTGCTAGGATACGCCGCATTTGGGAACGATGCACCTTCAAACATCTTAACTACCTTTGGTTTCTACGATCCATTCTGGCTTATTGACTTCGCTAACGCCTGCATCGTTGTACACCTTCTTGGAGCCTACCAGGTGGGTACGATCACGCATATTTATCTTATCTAATCTAATAATAAAATTTAATAAGAGTCCATGGTGTTAGCCTTTAACTGTAATAAAAATTGTGTTGATAGTACAAGATGCATTACTTGTTTGTTTTCTATGTTGTTTGTGTTATACCTTTACATTTTCTTTCCAATTTATAATCCTTCACATTTTTTTTTTGACGTTTTGAAGAGGAAAATTTAATTCATTACATCACCACCTAGACAGTCAACAAGAAAGGAGGAGGGGCATCAAACCACTCCCCCAACCTGACTCAGAGACAGAATTCACAGATCGCCTAACAAATCCGAATTTGACATCACTTATCAACGATGCCAATTCTTTAAATATTAGAATTAGTAAAAATGTATAAAAGTATATTAAATATTAAAATTCTAATTAGAACAAAAACAAGCATACCAAAAAAAATGATTTTCACTTGTAAAAAGTATAATCATTTTGAAACACAAAATATACTAAATTCAATGTAGTTTTCAAAAATTTTATTAAATACAATATATAATCTCTCTTATCATCAAAATATTACAATTCCATCCTCTAATAGTTATAAGATTTATGTGTTTGCTCATTTACTTTAATCATTTAATTTTATTTTTTTATTCATTAGGCACATTTGAATAGCACATCATGCGTTTTTATAACTAGTAATAAAAATAAGAGTAGACTAGATACCCTTCCTTATTTTTCCCTCCAATCCATCCTCATGATGTGATATTATTTAATTGGTAACTATTTTTTTTTTTTTTTTAAATTTAGTGGTGGGATCGACCAATTCATAATATCCAATGAACAAAAGTCATTGAGATTAAAACTTAATTGGGTTGTGACAGGTTTTCGCGCAACCGGTATTTGCCTTCGTTGAAAAGCGGTGCGAGAACCGATGGCCAGACAGTGGATTCATAAACGGGAAGAGCTTTAAGATTTCTGCCAACAAAACCTGGAACGTCAGTATGTTCAAGCTGACATGGAGGACTGCGTACGTGGCATTGACGACCATAGTGGCGATGTTGTTCCCATTCTTCAACGATTTCGTGGGGCTTCTGGGAGCTATCTCTTATTGGCCCCTAACAATTTACCTGCCGTTTCAGATGTACATTAAGAGGACCAATATTCGCAGGTTGTCTTTCACTTGGATTTGGCTCACTGTTTTGTGTGTGGCTTGTTTATTACTCTCAATATTAGCGGCTGCCGGATCTATTCGTGGCCTAATCAAGGCTGTCAGGAGGTTCGAGCCTTTTCAAGCTGAATCTTGAGCTAGCTAATTATTTAATGCCTCATTTTTTTTTTTTTCTAGCTAGGGAATCAATGTGTTTGCATTGTAATTAATTAGACTCAAATATTGGGTTGATTTTGATTTAATATAATTTTCTAGCTAGTTGCATTGCCTTATTTTATTATGATTCCCCGTGCATTTGAAAATCCTAAAAATAATTTTTGGACATCATTTTCTGAGTTTTCAGTGTTTGAATTGGTTAGAGGAGGAAATAGAAACCAATGAAAAATAGGGGTGTGGTCAATTGAAAATAGAGAGAATTTTCTAGGGAATGACTTCCCTTTTTTGGGGAAGTCATTTTCCGTTAGCAATAATGTTGTAATGGAGCAGCCAATCCCCCTCCACCGCCACCACCACCACTACCTACCACCTACCCCTCACCACCACTATTATATATTTTAAATATTTAAAATTAAAAATAATTATGCTCATTTCCAAGAAAATCATCCAAACACATCAAGATACTTTTCTGGAATGCAACTAAATACTAGAAAGAAAAATATTTTTTTACAAAATGGCTCATTTTCTCGAAATAAACGCACACTAATAAATTGAAAAAAGGAAAATGAGAGGGCAGAAATCATAAATTAAATGGAACCAAAGTATCATGCAATAATTTTATTTAATTCTGGCAATATTTAAAAGAGATCGACTATGGATGCCAACTTGATTAAAGGTTTACTACCTAAGCACACCAAATGAAGTTGGTACAACAACAACAACTTAACAATATAATACAGAAATATAAGTTGCATGCATGCATGAAGTTGTTCAAGATTCCACATGAAACGGCTGGAACCTCTTGACAGATTTGATTAGACCTCTTATAGACCCAGCAGCCGCCAAGACTGAGATAACGAAGCACACCATACTCAAAACCTGGAGCCAAATCCAAGCGAAAGACAACCTGCGAATCTTCGCCCTCGCAATGTACATCTGAATCGGCAAGTAAACGGTTAAGGGCCAGAAGGCGGCGGCCCCTATAAGACCCACGAAATCGTTGAAAAACGGCAACAACATAGAGATTAAGGTTATAACCACAACGTACGCGCTTCTCCACACCAACCGGAACGCGCTGAAACTCAGCCTCGGAAGACACGGAACCTCAATCGCCGTTTCTTGATTCACAAATCTACTCTCCGGCCATCTCCTCTTGCACCGCTCCTCCACGAACGCGAATAACGGCTGCGTGAACACCTGGTAGGCTCCCAGGAGGTGTACGATGATGCAGACGTTGGCGAGGTCGACGAGCCAGAAGGGGTCGTAGAAACCGAATCCGGTTAAGAAATTCGACGGCGCGTGGTTCCCAAACGCGGCATACCCGAGTACCCCGCACAGCATGTAAAACACGGTGGATATCAATATTCCGGCAAAGGTGGCTTGTTTCATAACCTTATTCTCCTTAGGAGAAGCTTTTATGGTATCCTGCATATATATATTTATGACTTTATGAGTAATAATAACCATCAACTAATATATATCATCGTCATTATTTGACCGACCAACACCCTACCTACTAATGAATCATTAATTAATTAAGAATTTATAATATAAATAATATATGTTTTTGTATGCCTGAATTGACAATAGAATATTGGAGAAAGTATAGGCAAACGCAATGTCTCCAAGTGCCGCAAAGATTTTCCACATCCTATCTGCACTTGACAAGTCCGCTCTGATTGGCTGCCCTATTAAGCTAGTCTTCACATGTCCTCCTCCTAAAATAACATTCTTTTTCATAAAAGCCAAGTAAAGGATATATTTTTTCACAGTAGTTATACCATGGACTAGGGTCCACCTTAATTACAAGGTAGATCGTGGTCCACAAGATAATTTACAATAATGTTTTTAATATAATTACATACGTACTTGCTATTCTGTCTATGGAGAGGCCAAGACCAATGGAAGAGTAAGCAAAAGACATGACAGCCGCAACGATGGACAGAAAGGAGAGTTTATGAAAGTTTGGGATTTGGCTTAGAATAATCTGAGCAACTCCGAAGAGGATTGTGTAGTTATTGTTGGTCCGCCTGCAGTCAGCATCATGCCCATACTTATGGTAGCAGTTAGATTTCGAGATGGCACTGCAAATAGTACAAATATATATTTATTCAACAAAATTTCACATAAGACGTGACGTAGGCAGCATGCAGAATATAATTATTAATTGCGTAGAGTTACATTTATACGTTCCGTTCTTAATTGCATACCTCATGCTTAGTGCTGTGGTGATGGTGTAACTAATGGCAGCCCCAACAAGATTGCTGTACTGCGCTGTTCCACACACCTTCACGTTTAATCCTCCTGTAGATATGCAATTTGGTATCAGAGTCAATCTCACGTTAAAGGTTATAAACACATACTTCAATTAACTAGACAGCCCCCAACTAATACCAGCAGTCTTGACTATGATACCACTTGTTAGGATTAAGTGATTAAACTTGGTCCTTTACAGGTCTCCCCCAACAATCCCTTAGCTACACGGTGCTGGACTTGGCTTTATCGGTCTCAGCCCAACAATCAATCCAATATATGAAACCAAATAAAAGTTTGAGATGGATGAATAGGGTACCTAGGTAAGTGGTAACGGCGGCCATGTAAGTGTAGTTTCTGGTACCATCCGGGGAACGGTAACAGTCGGCGAGCAAGATGGAAGTATAGCAAGTGATGATGGCGAAGGCCAACAGAGAAAAAGCTCCGGCGATCCAACCCAACTGTGCGAATGCCCAAGCTAGAGACAGCACGCCCGACCCGATTACCCCCGTTATGATATGTGCACCAGCAGTCATCATCGTACCTACAAATTCATTCATTAAAACCAACTCAATCTCATCTACTCCGATCCATATATATATAAATTATTATATGCATACCAGTTCTTTTTTGAAGACCATCGTCGTCAAACTTTGCATCACCGTTACTCCTCCCTTCTTCTGTACCAAAGCTTAAGCCTGTTTCCATCTCTCTCCCTCTCTCTCTCTCTCTATCTCTTCACTGAGTGAGACAAGTGTAAATGTTGGGTGGAGAAGAAGCTATATTTATTGGCAGTTAAAATTTGACCAAAAGTCAACATAGCGAATACGCAAAATCCTGCGAGAGCGCGGGGACAATTATGGATTATTAAGTAAAATCAAATATTAACTCCCCGCACGCCCGGAGCGTTTAGTTGATATATATACCAAGAAATTATTTTATGTGTTGGGTTGAATTAATTATATTTGACTTGTCGACCTCTTTGTATTTAGTTGGCATCACTGAAATTAAAGAAGGTTATAGGATCGAACTTTTTAAAATTTCCCTTATTATTTTTGCTCTAACGTAATAATATTTAATTGGATGTTTTAGTGTTTGATTAAAAGTATATGGAATCAAACAATTCATGACACTAAATGATTCAAATACTATCGATAGGTTTAGATTGTAGTCACACAAAAATGACACTAAATGATTATAAGTCAAATCATGAGGAAATATTAAGAAAATGTTTTGAAGGAAAAAAATAGTGTTTTATATATGAAATTACATATAAGGGAGATACATTACGCAATTGTGGCATATGATATAAATTATATATGAATTAATTAAAGAAATATATGTACATGTATTTGAGGAGAATAATTCCTGCAATACTAATTATGTAAAAGAGTTAATTTCATTTTTGGTCTTAGATTTATATGTGACCGTCCACTTTTAGTCCTTTTTTTTATTTATCAAAACATCCCCTTTTGGTCCTAGTATTATTGTGACATGACCATTTTTTTGTCCTCCATCAACAAAATCGTTGAAATGCTGTTAAATACAAGGACATTTCGATCATTTTAATACAAAGTCTGTTGACTCGTTATATTTTTTATGTTTATCTTTTTGAAACAATTTATAATTGAAAACCGAAATGTCTTTGTATTTAACAATATTTAAGCTATTTTGTTGATAGAGGACAAAAAATGGTCATGTCACAATAATACTAGGACTAAAAGAGAATGTTTTGGAATTAACTATAAATCTAGGACAAAAAATGGAATTAACCCTTATGTAAAATGAAACCATATATATACAAATCTCCCTAAATGCATCTACATAAATTACAATAGGAATTTGCCTAAATGCAGTTATTGTGAGTATAATGGAATTACTATACATTGTATGCCCAACAAATACATTTATGGTAATAATTATGTATAAATGTATTCATCTCTTAAAATGGTACAATTTATGAAATTATGCTTGAGGCCGGTTACAATGTGATGGTTTTATTGGATCATGTCCACCATAAACTGGGTTACAATTGATAGATCATAGCACTGCATTATGCTTACCTCCTAATAGGTCATCCATCATGTGACTGTTGTAAGTCAAGCACGCACTGTTGTAAATCAAGCTCGCTTAACCACAGAGTTCTTTAGTTATCTGGTTGTCAAATTCTACTTAAAACTAATTGGTGACAAGTAGATTGACATTACCAATTTAACCACATTTCTCCATGGTAAGTCATAACGCCACGTCTCAAATCGAGCAAGGACTAAACTCGGCCAACCCAACCGACGCCCAACAATTTAGATAGTAGACGTGATAAAGTAAATAATGGATGTCAGATTGACAAGAAAGTCCCTTAAATTCATAGGGTAAGTACAAAGATAATGGGTTATCATAACACATGCCCAATAAGGGGGGCTACGTCAGGGCGCTAAGGTTGTTACTGCTATGCAGACAATGACAGTACCATTAATAAAATGAACCGTTACGTTGTTGCTGTGTAATGATTATTTGACAAGAAGTCAATGCCCTGAACATTTGGGGGAACCTGCTTTTAATAGGTGAGGGAAGCTATTACACTTGTCGAAACTCCCATATAATAATGACACCTTATATCCCCTGATAACCGAACACCAGCCACCTATTGCAAAACACATAGGAACCACACCGGGGCGGAGCCAGGATTTGTTGGCGCGGGGGGCCAACAATTGTAGTGTATTTCATTTTCCTTAGCCGTAAAAGTATAGTGCTCTAAGAGATATTTAACTACCATTTAACTACAATATCTAGACTTTTTGCAATGGTGAGAACGGATGAATCCATCTCCAATACTTCATTAAAGAATAATTTATTAAAAAAATCCAACGCTTTAAAAATTAAAAAAGAAATAAAAAATTATCTATAGACTTGGAGCTTTAAAATTGAGGAGAAATTACGTGCACGGTAGGTCCCGCAATCAACAGGCTTAATTGCTCAAAGCTTTATTCTCCAATTCATAATACCCATAATTTTCCTTTTTCTTCCTGCATTTATTTCAATGGCACCCAGAAAGGGATACAAATATAAATTAAGGAAGACAATGATGGAATAATCTCGAAATTTATGAGAAATTTAAGAAAAGAGAAATGAGAAAGAGAGAGAGTCAGAGAGACGAACTTGGTTTTCCTCTCTCTGCTTGCTGCCTGCTCACCTACTGAATACAATGAATGGGAATAGTGGAGTATAATACGGAGTAATTCCACTCTTCTACCGAAATTTAAGAAAATAGTTGGCTTTCCTCTTTACAAAGTACCATTACTTGTTGCCTGCTTGTTTTTTTCTCCACTACTGTGACTGCCAAAATGGAATATTGCTTGGTGCTTTCCCAAAACTTTTGTCTTCAAGTCCACCTAATGCATATGCATATATATATAATATAATAATAGAATGGAAGGGAAAATAGGATGCGCTAGGGGGGGCAGGGGGGGCCAAAAAGCCATTATAATATATATTTTTTACAAAATTTACTTCTGGATAGGTAGAGGGGGGTAAAAAAAAATTATAATAGTAATAAAAACAAACCAAAAAAAATTTGGGGGGGGCCAAGGCCCCCTGTAATCACCATGTGCCTCCGCCCCTGCGTGTCTACAACTAGCATATTATGTGTTTGTAGTTAGCATGTTATGTGTCTTCAATTTATTTACATGCACATAAACGGTTAATTGCAAATACAAAATATGTCAATTGCAGATACATAACTTATTTTAAACTAGGGTCCACAGTACATGGTAGATCCTTGTAAATGGTATATTTTCTCATTCTTCTTTCACTTTGTCTTTGTTTCCAAATGAGAATAAGTTCTCTAGTTTGGAAAGACATTTTTTCTATTTTTTAAAATAATTTTACAAAATTTAAAATATGATCTGTTAGCACAGCGTGCTGTCAAATAATTAATTACTAGTTTTAACAGTTGTTATGCCATGGACCCAAGTTTATGTTCACAATTTCATAACTCCATGTTCATAATTTCATAATTCTATGTTCACAATTTTATAATTCCATGTTCACGATTTCATAACTTCATGTTCACAATTTCATAGCTCTACGTTCACAATTTCATAACTCTATGTTCACAATTTTATAACTCTATGTTCAATAGTATCAAAACTCTATGTTCAACAGTATAACACAATTTTTGAATGTATATAACAAATTTGTGAATATAGAGTTCAAAAATTGTGAATATTGAGTAATGTAATTTTGTATATTGAGATTTAAAATTGTGAATATAGAGTTTTAAAAGTGTGAACATAGAGTTCTAAATTTGTGAATATAGATCCGGGTCCACCTTGCAAGGTGGACCCGAGTCCATAGCAGAAAACCTGATTGGCCCAATCTTTGCTTCACACTCTAATTTAAAGAATATTTTTAAATGGTTTATTAGGCAAGGTGAAATTGAATTTGAAGGTTTAACTTGGGCTGGAAAAAAGAGCTAATTTTTGGGTTTTGATAAGTCTTCAGCCACACCAGGTTATAAGGTGATACATAGGTAACGGTAAGTATTGTAACCGGGTATATTTGATAGGAGTGAAATATAGTATTATTTGAGTGTAATAGGTAAGTACAGTAGATAAGTGAGTAACAATGGTTTCGGTACCACAATGTAGATCCCTGTATTTAATAAGAGTGAGTGATTTCAGTACAGTATAGTAGTGTTGTGTATCATCAAAACCAAGTGTCCCCCATCCTCTACCACAAGTCTGCTACTTATACTATGTCTGCAACGGCTCTTCCTCTGGTGAGTGTAACGTAGTGCTAGTAATGGTGAGCATACATTGAGTGCTGGTAATGGTGAGCATACATTAAGTGATGGGTGGTAATAATGGAGAGCCGTTGGAGTAATTATCATCCCATCAATGTGTTGTCTTTGTATAACGGGTGACCGTTTGTTGCCTTCGGGTCAATGCTGATGATTCGGGTCGGGTGCTGCATGCCCAATTATCTTGTCACCAGTCCCCCCAACTCCCTAGCCAACGAAAGTGGTTGAGGTGGTTTGGGAGTAATGACTTGTGTAAAAAATGTTTTTTTTTCTTTTTTTTTTTCTGAACTGTAAGATAATTGTGGCCGAGGCGTGGCTGTAGC
>CM008344.1:42012660-42023571 GCA_002525835.2 Ipomoea batatas
CACATTATTAACTTCCGTCTTCCATTTGCTTAAGAAATTTCTTAAGCTTTCGCCCATGTCCTGTTTTACTCCATAGAGATGTGAAAATGGTTTTTTGTGTGTTTTTGGGCGTTCTGTGTGCAAGGTCACTTCGACCAACCGTAGGCTCGACCAAAGGTCAGCCTCTCCCGTTAGGTAGCTAGCGAGATTGGATCTCGTACCGGCCCTAAGGGAATAGAGTGTTTTTTTAATATAATCAGGACAGACCGTCAACGAATGACATGTTTTTTACGTTGCGCGGGCTCTTCCTCTAACTCACTGTCTCTTCCTTCTCGCCCTAGTCGCACATTCTCTTCTTGGTGTTCAAGGTTGAAGGCTCAGGATCCTCTTCCTTTCACCACATATTGTCAGGTAGGCCTTGTTGATGCTGGTACTGCCCCGGATACTTAACGAATTGAGTAAAGTATCCGCTCTACACCAATTTCTCTACTTGTCCTTTTAAAGTGTGGCACTCGTCAGTATCATGTCCAACCTGTCGGTGGAACTGACATTATTTCGTTTAGTCCTCGCACGTAGAAACTGTCATATACCCTGAGGGAAAATACACCATTCCCATTTCCTCAGCGTGACTTGGAATCACGCTAACCGGGTGAGTAAGCGGTGTTAAGTGTCGTAGTGGGGCGAGACGAGGCCTTTCTTGAACTTTCCCCTTCGTTGCGGATAACTGGTTTAGGCGTGGTGCGTGGTTGGCCGGACTAACTTTGTTAGGTCACCCACTCCTCCTGCCCTCTTCCTCATCTTTCTTCTTTCTATCAACCTCCTCGGCCTCGGCATAACGGTTTGCTATCCTCATTAGCTCCTTATAGGAGCGTGGATGGTGAGTGTTCAGTTGTCTATGAAAATTTCCTGACCTCAATGCCTGGATGAACATGAGGATTGCCGCCTTAGAATCAAAGTCACACACATTATTAACTTCCGTCTTCCATTTGCTTAAGAAATTTCTTAAGCTTTCGCCCATGTCCTGTTTTACTCCATAGAGATGTGAAAATGGTTTTTTGTGTTGTGTATGCCCAGAGAAATAAGTCAATAAATGTTTGGATAACTCCGCAAAGATTTGGATCGAACCATCCGGAATTGTGTTGAACCAATCTTGGGCGGTTCCATCCAAAGTGGACAAAAACGCTCTGCACATTATGGCGTCGCCTACCCCGGTCATTACCATGGTTGCCTTATACCTTGTCATGTGGACACGCGGGTCAGAAGTCCCGGTGTAGGCCTTGATAGTAGGCAACCTAAAATATCTTGGGAGGGGCGCATCCATTATACTAGCTCTACACTTCTACCCTTTTCTCTAGCTCTTCTATCTGTTTTTGAAGTTTTTCCACCACTTCCTTCTGCATGTTTGGGGTTTGCTTGAGCGCCGTGGACTGACACGGAGTTGGCCCCCCAGACTCACACATCCCTTCCATTTGGTGCGGCTCCTCACCTTGGTGTGGACCCTTGGTCCCTTTGGTCTTCGGTTGTGCCCACAACCTTGGCTGGATAGCAGCCCTTTCACCCCACCGTCCCATGGCGGGTATAGAAACGGTTGGCCGACGAGTTGCACCACGACACGGACGATGGGTCCTTTGTTCCTCTATTTCCTCCTTCTGCGCGAATGCCTGGGGCAGTTGAGCTTGAATCTCTGCCCCCAACTAGGCTAGGGCTGTCGCTGCCTGCTGAATGACACGGACAGCCGCCTGGGGGTTCATAGGTGGTTCCCGTGTTTTGGGCACTTGTTGTCCTCCACTGTGATTGTTGTTGCGTTGTTGGTGATGACCATCATCGTGACCACCACGGGTGTTGCCACGATTCTCGTGATGAGAATTGTGGGAATCGCTAGATCTTGATCCAACCATCTCCACTGACAAACTGAAATTGTTGTTATGTGTAGAGCTTCGCCTGAGATTTTGGCCTCAACTCTCAACGAAAGCACCAATGACGGTAAGTATTGTTACCGGGTATATTTGATAGGAGTGAAATATAGTATTATTTGAGTGTAATAGGTAAGTACAGTAGATAAGTGAGTAACAATGGTTTCGGTACCACAATGTAGATCCGTGTATTTAGTGAGAGTGAGTGATTTTAGTACAGTATAGTAGTGTTGTGTCTCATCAAAACCAAGTGTCCCCCATCCTCTACCACAAGTCTGCTACTTATACTATTGCTGCAACGGCTCTTTCTCTGGTGAGTGTAATGGAGTGCTAGTAATGGTGAGCATACATTGAGTGCTGGGTCGTAATAATGGAGAGTCGTTGGAGTAATTATCATCCCATCAATGTGTCGTCTTTGTGTAACGGGTGACCGTTTATTTCCTTCGGGTCAATGCTGATGATTCGGGTCGGGTGCTGCATACCCAATTATCTGTCAGTAGGATTTGGGACGACGCCACAAGTGAGGTTTCACACTTGATAAGTTAGAATCACCATGACTTGATCACTTGATCATGGTTGAACTCTCCCGAGTTCTAGAAAACACTCAGTTTCCTATCTCAAAAATTCTCAAACTCTATATTTCATTTGGCATGCAATGCCTTAAATAGCCATTAATGGCTCGTTGCCATACTGCATGTGCCCTCTGATGGTCGAGACAATGGCATGCAAGGAGGCACGCATTTGGCTAAAAATACAGGAGGTGACTTCCGTACGGCTCCAATCAAATTGTTCTGACCTTTGCCATAATCTAACATCATCCACAACTGAGTTGATCTCATACATCGGCATATCTAGTTTGGATTGTAGGAGCTTAATGCGCTTATTTGCTTTATGTTCTATTAATTTCATTCCTCGTTATTCAAATGTTACGGGAGGACTGAGGCCGATGTTTGGTTGATTGTAGTTTGGGGGGCATTGAATTCCAAACTACATTGTTTGGTTGGAGGGAATTGCAATTCATGGGAGCCATGAATTGCAATTCGGTGTAGAGGATGGGCAACTTTGTAGGTGGAAAGACAATTTTACACCTCCTCCCATACCCTTTGTCTTTTCTTTTTTTTTTTTAAAGAAAAACAAATTTGAAAGATTTATTATTATTATTATTATTATTATTATTATTATTATTATTACTACTACTACTACTACATAAGGGTATTTTAGTCATTCTGTCGCTTCTTACCTTTCAATTCCGTGTAGTCCTATTCCTTCATACCAAACACTGTAATTTCAATTCCTACTTTATTCATTGAAGTGCAATTCTTATCGAATTACAATTCTTTTCCCCCTAATTCCCTCCTCCCAACCAAACGCACTGCAAATGACTCATTTCAACTCCATGCTAAAGAGAGAATATATTTGTCCGTGTAGACACATCTTGCTAATTTGTCTCCGATATATCAACTACTACTCAATCTACCATGCATTGGAAAAAAAAACTTAAAATGACATTATAAGTTACTTATTTTGTGGTACAAATATCAATGAGTCCAATTTTAATTTGGATCGGGTCAAAATGGATTCGGGTTCTTCGAAGTTAGACGAAGAAATCGATATGTTGTATGTTCAAAACGGATAATGGGTGAATGAAAAATTTAGTTTCAAAGTAAATCCATTTGAATTGAAAAATTGAGAAAAAGGCTTGAAAGAAGCTTTTGCCCACATTGAAAAGAGAAGTAGGTTTTCAAAAGTTTATATATATACAATAACATTTTAGAAGAAGTTTGAATTGTATGTATAGTTTAGAGGCTCTCTTGTGTGTGCAAGGGATTGCAAATCAAATCTTACTCCCTAAAAGTCCTAGGACGTAGTTTTTACTTTTCGGTCAACTCAAGTTTGACCACCAAGAAGTAAAATTTGACTTTTTGGTTTGACCAAAAAGTGTGATCGATCCCTCGTGCGTTACATTCATAACTTAATGTAATGTTATGTTCACGTGGTGATCTTCTATCTTTCCAAGAGTACTACCCTTTTAGAACCTTTTAAAAAATGTTCTAGATTAGGCAAAGAGAGTCGAAGGCAACCTCCCAATACCAACTAAGAATAGGGGTTGGTAGTAGGAGATCCGCAAGAACCTCGACTAGAAAAGAGGGGTCTAACGCCCCAACCTCTTCTTCCCCCAATATATTGAAAGTGATAAAATAATCCATCGGTATATAAAATGGTAAGTCTATACAGATTTCCTCTATACGCCGCTCTAGCTCCCGAGAAATCCGAAGAAGGACTTCCCCAGAAGCAGAAGTCACCTAACCATCATCAGAAATTGAACTATTGGAGATCCGGGGCCTAAGGAAGTAATTTTTACTTTTTGGTCAACTCAAGTTTGACCAAGAAGTAAAGTTTGACTTTTTGGTTTGACCAAAATGTTAAATGCTATTTTTCCGATGTAACCTTCCAATGTCACATTTCAGGTGTACTTTTCGAAGTACCATTCCGAAAAGAATTAATTATGGTCCTAAAGAATTTATTTCAATTTTAATTTTTAAATTAAATATCTATGTTATGACGGTTACAAACTTTTTTAAAACAATGTTAATGTCATGGTTAAATGCTATTTAATCACTTTCTCCTATATCTATCATTGATCGAGAAGATGGATTTTACAAGCTACACAAACCTGCGTATTTTCTCTCTATACTAGGAAAAAAAAAACCCTATGTTCTTCTTCCTCTATAGTTTTGTGTTCTAACATTTGTTCTAGTTCACCGGACTTATTTGTTTGAATGCTCAAACATTAAATTGTAGTCCGTTTTATCCTTAAAAACCTAAGCTACAACACTCTTGGTACCAAACAAAGATAACAAATAAGCTTTTAAGCAAAGTATGAATATCACACCACTCGGACTTACTCTTTACCCTTTGGTTTCTTATATTTGTTTTTAAGGAAAGTGTGAATAAGCTTTTAAGGAAAGTTGTTGAACTAATACTGCAGTTGTGTTGAACAGATGAACGGCCTCTGTTCCGTGTAACGATAGTTCCCTTTCAACACAATTGCAATATCAGTTCAACACAACTGCAGTATCAATTCAACACAACTACAATATCAGCCATGACCATGATGCACAATGCATTGTGGACTATGGTCCACAATATAATTTGCGGTTGATGTGTTTAAATATAATTTTAAAAAATTTAGAGACCTAATTAACTTTTTAGGTAAAATTTGATGATCTATTTGACTCTTTTTTCAAAATTTTTGTTTAAATGCCAATTAAATTGTCCAATATATTGTTCGAATGTAAACTTTACTACTCCGTATATAATATAAAATGATACTTGCGATCCCCTTCTTTACGCCCCTTGAGCTTAAAAAAATTTCAAACACTGAACTTTGGGTCATTGTCCGGTGCCACTGATTGTGACCGAAAGAAGACCCACGGTCCAAACCCCTCTGTCCCTTTCGCCGAGTATGCTTTTCATTTCCACAATCCACCTGGCTTAAGCTATTGTAGATTCGGTGAAAACCGTGGATTTCTTAGTGTAAGACACCCTTCTCCTTGTCTCTCTCCAATAATTTGAATTTCCATAGCCAAAACCCTCCTGTAAAACTCGGCCTTTTAGTTGCATTGTGGACTTTCTTCTCCAGATCTTTTCAGGTAAATTTACATTCTGAAGGCTTCTCTCTAGTATTTAAGTTGTTGCTTTTATTGCGGTTTGAATGGAGTAGAATTTCTTTTCTTTAATTCGCTATGAAAATGCAAGAAGTGTAGAAAGAAGAACCCAGACACTGTTATATCACTTCTATTCGAGTTTCAAGAAAGGGCGAATTAAATAGTAGAAATGTGGGTTTTTCTTGAGAATTTATTCATGCAGTTACTATTTTTTTTGTTTTTGTTTTTGCTTGTGTTTTGTTGCTAGTGCTAACCGTCATTTTCTGCGAAAAGATTTATGAAAATTGTCAATCGTTTTGTACGAGTTCAATTTTAAGGATGGAGATTTATTGGTCTTATCACCTTTTGTCTTATGTTGAATAGTTGAGAAAAGGTTGGGGATTATTGTTAGCTGACTGCTATCGTTTCTGCAGAGAATCTATGGTCTTGTTTAAAGAAAATAACACTATGAAATATGCAAATCAAAGCTTTTATAGGATACCTTTAAGATAATCACCAGACATGTGTTATGGTTACAGTGGTACCCTGTTTGTTTCCACAAGAAATGTGAGAACTACTGGATGCAATACTTGTTCTCCTCATCTGAAACACTTTCCTTCTTTGCTATTCTTTTCTCATGTTCTGTGTTGACTAGCTCGTGTGTTTATATGTGATCAGAAGGTTGATTGCTTTCGTCATTTGGGTCCTCTGTTAAGTCTTTATGGTGGCCTGAAAATGACTAAAGGGCATCAAATGAAAGTACAGTATAACGAGTTTTGGGTTGTTGATGTGGCTTTAGAGGAAGAGTAGACATCTCTCTGTCTTTTACTATCATATATTGATGCTTCTGATTTTCTTTGCATTCTTTCTCTTGCCTTCTTGACACTTCAAGATTTTTATATCACCATTGCACTGTATTTTCCCCGAGTCATATTAAGAAAAATATCTTGTTGCCTCTGTCACTGATGCAGAGTTCTGAATAGTCAAGTTAGATAGTTTTTATAACCTTAGGCATACAAACTTGACAGTTTTAGTTTACTTAGAATGAGCTTTGTAGTTGGTCTATTTTTGCCCTGGACCAGGGTTTGTACTTTTCACAGGTATTTATTGTAGTTGAGGCAAAAATTTTCTAAATATTTTGCCTAAAGAGACTGTAAAGGAGTCTCTTCTTTTTGTCCTATGTTTTTTTTAGATTTCCTTTTTCTTTTCTCCTGATATTTAGAGCTGCAATCTTCAATTAATTTCCACTAATAGGCATTTGGCTTGTGCTAGTAGATAAAATGCCACCACAGCTAGGTGCCCAAACATTTCGAAGTCATGGAAAAGAAATTGCAAAGATTCACATGCATGACTGGATTATTCTCTTCCTACTGGTGGTGATAGAAGTAGTTTTAAATGTAATCGAACCATTCCACCGTTTTGTTGGAGCTGACATGATGACGGACCTAAAGTACCCAATGAAAGACAATACCATCCCTGTGTGGGCTGTTCCAGTGAGTTAATCTTCAATAATAATTATACATGGAATACATTGATTGACTGTTAATCTCATAACGTAACATTTTTTGGCCCATGAACAGATTATTGCAATTATATTACCTTTCACTGTGATGCTTGGTTTTTTCTTTCGTGGAACTGGAAGGAATGTTTTTGATCTGCACCAAGCTATTTTAGGTAATTATTATCTGTCTAAAAGCCAAACCACTACTTTAACAAGTACCACAGCAGTTGGTATGTAATGTAGAACATACAGCATTATTAAAATTTCCCTCTTTTCAGGTCTTCTGTTTTCTGTACTCATAACTGGAGTTATTACTGATGCAATCAAAGATGGTGTTGGTCGGCCTCGCCCAGACTTCTTCTGGCGTTGCTTTCCTGATGGAAAAGGAGTATGCTTCCATAAATTTCTTCCATTTCTTTGTCAAATTCTATAATGTTGAAGTAACACCTCCGGCTCTCTATGATATTCAGGTGTTTGATTCTGTAACTGGGAATGTCAAGTGTACTGGATTGAAAAATGTAATCAAAGAAGGACACAAAAGTTTTCCAAGTGGACATACTTCTTGTAAGTATAGCAATCCAATCTTGTTACAGTTGCAGGACTATATTCATGCCATATCATATGTTTTTAAATTTATATGAAAGTTAAGAACAGAGGTATATATTATTGGGCTTCTTTTCCTTTTTAATTTTTTAAATCATCTTTCCTCGAAATCCCAGAGGACTTACTTGCTGGGTCTCACCTATCTTCTTCCCTCATCTAAGTGATTACATTTTCCTTAAGATTGATTTTAGATCTTTCTACATGAGCAAATATGTAATGAAAACCAAGATATAGAAGTAATATAAAGCAGTCAGTCAAGCATTTACAATGGACAATAAGGAAAAACAATAAGCAATGATGACATTATAATTTATGGTGGTTTAGCCTTTCCTAAATATGCTACCTAAGAACTCCTTTACAATTTCACAATCCACTATAAATCAACTTCATCAAATACTTCTTATTGATGGGATACACTTGCTATCTTCTTTAGCTGAGAAATTGATGGAAGGATCTCCATATCTCTTTTCTCCAATCAATTTGACTATCTTTGCTACAAGAGATGACTTTAACTTGGAAGCATCTTCTATATCATTTGGATAAGTCAGCGGCTATAATTTATATGGATAGAGTTGGGNTTCACCATTTTCCGTTCAGATTTACGAAATGTGTATTTCTAGCAAAGTTGTATCTCTTGAAGTCTTCTTTCCAATGGTCCAAAGATCACATAATTTGGACATTCCTAGGCTGAGATATGATCCAATTACTAAGATGTCGACGTGCAGAAACTTCAACACCTTGATCTTTTGCTTCTCTTTTGTTTTAGATTGCCCAAATGACCAAAACCATTGCAAATACAAGTCTTAGGCTCCCTTGGAAGTGTTGCACTCATCTCCATAGCTTCTCCTTGACTCCCATTGACTCCAAATGCATCCAAAATGCATGAAAATCGCCGTATTGGCTTCAAATGCTTTCCAACTCATACTCCTAGCAAAATAACACAAATAAGCACTAATTCTCATGAAAATTGGAATGATCTATAAACAAAATGACTTAGTGAAAGGGAGAAAAATATAGACAAATGAGCACTTATCACCACACTACCACCAATATTACCACCACCACTACCATTTCCACCACCAACACCAACACCAACACCAACACTTTGATTAGTAATCTTTGATTTTAATTGTGGATTGTAAAACTTTGATTATTTTGGTTTGTTATTTTGAATTACAAGACTTTGGTTAGTTATTTTGATATCTTATTAGTTATTTTTTATTATATTTAAAATTGTTATTATCATTATTGTTGTTGTTGTTGTTGTTGTTGTTGTTGTTGTTGTTATTATTATTATTATTAATATTATTATACATGCTGTTATATTCTAAACAAACCAATTAAAATGTTTAATTATACAATTCTACTCATTTTTCGGAAAATGAACCAAACACACCAAAACATATTTATGGAATGCAACTAAACACCGAAAATGAAAATGTTTTTTGAAAAATGACTCATTTTCCAAAAAATATTTTTCAAAAGTCATTTTCTTTGTTTACAAACACACTCTAAGTGTAGAAAAATAATTTTTTAGGAGCTATCAAAACAGTTGCCCACGAAGGCTCGTTATGGGATTTGATTTGCACCCCCACCACGCGTAAGAGAGAGCATTTATGTTATAGAGTTCAAATTCCTTTTAAAAGGATTTTGTATATATACTAGTGTAAATCCATATCTTTTTCTAATGTGGAACAAATGTTACTTCCAAGCCTTCCCATCTCCATTTTCCAATTCAAAATCAATTTCTTTGTCCCATGCATATCACAAACTCGAATCCAACTTGATCCGACCTAAATTAAAAATAGACTTCACATATATTTGTACCACAAAATAGCACTTAAATTGCAATTTTAACTCAAATTTCCAACATAATTCTTAGGATTATACACTGAAATTAAATATAGGGAACCTGCCTACGGAATTGCAGGAATTATGTATGAATTACATTTAGTGAATTTAGTTCATAAATTCGTATAATTATAATGGAAGAATCTAGCAAATGACGTGTGAAATTAAATTATAATGAATTTAATTAGCTCCTATAATTTGTAATTTTACGCTGATGCAATACATTAAAAACTCTACCCCATATAAGAAATTTACCACATCTCAAGCTTTTGTATTAATTATCGTCTTTGTTCTCCTGTGAGGCGTCAAAATTACTATTGATAACAGCCCCAGCATTTGTAACGGTTAAGGACAACTCCTAACGCTATGGGCATTAAAGCTATGTCTAATGCGAGTGTATAAGGTGGTTTTTTTTTAATACAACTGACCCTATTACATTGTAGTATCTGTTCTATATTTTTCTCAACCTGTTGAAGCACAAAGAGTCAATTTCGATATCCTCCATTGATTATACCGTGAACCAGCTGGTTGCTTGTAGTTATATGCACCTAAGATATCTTCATTTTTCTTAATTTTGTTTTCAGCTAAAATTTATTTATTTTTTCTTTTTTATTTTTCTTCGTTACAAATAAAATTAATGTATAAAAATATATTATTAAAGAGTACGTTCTATTTGAGATCTTTTAAATAATACTTGTATTGATATTTTTTTAAAAAATAAATCTATAAGCTAAGTATATAAAGTCATTACTTTAATTTACATTAAATTTTGTTTTTATAAACATATAGAAGAAACTTTGTGAACCTACTAGTGAATGGAAATAAATATGATGTACCTGCAATTAAGATTTAGGTTTATTATCATTAGAACAAATATTATGAACATAGTACTAGATTAATGTTACAAAGTAGTAAGCATGATATACATGTAATTTAATTTTATGTGTATTAAGCTTTATTTTTATGAAATATAGAAAACTATTATTATATGAATTTACTAATTACTACAGAATGAATGGAAATAAATACCATGTACATGCACTTTAATGTTAATATACATTAAGGTTTAGATTTATGATCATAAACATGGTACATTATGAATATTATTAAACTGAGAGAAGTGCCAAATAGCTCCATCCCCATCTACTATTCGCAAGTGCTCAATTAATCCCTTGTTCTAAAATAATATCTAATTGGACACATTTACTTTTAAAATTATGTTCGCTTAGCATTTTCTCCATGTTTCCATCATGTAAACCTTTCATAATGCTGACATGAAATTTAAATAAAAATAATTTGATGAGTTGTTTCATTGTTGACTCATTCAAACCTAGAGAAAATCGCTACTCTCTCCCTCCTCATCCTCACCACCATCATATACTATGTAGTGGGACTCGTCTCTCCTGACTATATTTCT
>CM008344.1:42036604-42049067 GCA_002525835.2 Ipomoea batatas
AATCCCTCAATTGAGGCGGCTATAAAGCTGGAGAAGAAGAGGGCGGATAGGAGGTTGAAGGAGCTTGATAGACAGACCAGTGGCAATCCAGTTGTGAGCTTACTGAATAGGCTGCTTCGTGACAGTTTGTCCAGAGAGAAAGAGAGGTTAGAGAAAGCAGAGGAGTCTTTCAAGGCTCTTGATCTTAACAAGGTAATTATTTTGCTTCTCTAATGTCATTATCTTTTCGGGTTAATTATTAACAAAATTATTTGATTGTATTGTGTGTCTGAACTTTGTTTTGAATGGCAGTTAAAGAGCTGCTTTGGGTTTGATACGTTTTTCGCCACAGATGTTAGGAGATTTGGAGATGGAGGGATCTTTATTGGAAACTTGAGGAAACCCATTCAGGAAGTAATACCCAAGCTAGAGAAGAAGCTATCAGAAGCTGCTGGAAGGGATGTTGTTTTGTGGTTTACGGAGGAAACAACAAATGACATTAAGAAACAGGTAACTGATCTTGTCTATTATTGAAGCTTCCTTTCCATGATTGTGGAATACTATTTGTTAGTGTTAGGATCAATTGCTTATCACTACACTAAACGCAGTAGCGAGTAGTGAAGACACAATTTTATTTCCTTATAAGTGCGTAGCAGTTAGCCCCACATTTTCGAAAGGGCCCGAATGCTTAGGCCTCTGCCCAACAATCTCTTATTGCTCTTAGCCACCTGGTGTTAGACTTGGCCCTTTAGGGTACACTGTAGTATCACTTCTTCAAAATTTTTCTTATTTGCTGCTAAATCTAGTTTGTAGTTGAGAATGTTCATTGATTGGGTGGCTTTAAGTGATTAAAGTGATGATTTTTAGAGGTATTTTACGTGTTGGCTTGAACTCTAGAGACTCCTGTTGGTTAAGCCATCTCGAATTGGAGTTTGAAACAATTGCCTGGTAGCTAGCCTACTTGTTGGTAGGGGACATTAGTTTTCACAAATACTATGCCGATGCAGGCCTATATGATAACCGATACTATTGTTATGTAAGTAATAATAGATACATGCTTGTGTTGAATAAAGAAAGCTTAAAGCATTTAGCTTGATCGTCCTTTTGTTTTTAAATGTTTTCATTTTATTGCGTGTTTAAGTAATGCGAGTTGGTGATTGCTGTTTCTTAAGGCTTGTGTGGTCCAACCTAAATTGGAGATGGATCTTCAATTTGAGTCAACCAAGTTAAGCACTCCTTGGGGTTATATTAGTGCAATAGCATTATGCGTTACAACTTTTGGGACAATAGCTTTGACGAGTGGCTTCTTCCTCAAGCCCGATGCTACAATTGACGACTACTTGGCGAATGTGGTGCCTCTCTTTGGTGGCTCCTTGACAATTTTGGGAGTTTCAGAGGTACGCATTGCAATTTAGATGAAAAGGGTTGTCTAGAAGGGCGTAATAAAAATTCGATGACTAAATTGATTCTTTGAAGCAAGTGGTTATCCTTAAATTGGAAACGTGATGTCTGTGTTTCAGTTGTTGAGTTCTGTATCGTCTGATATGTTTGCAGATAACAACAAGAGTGGTAGCATCCCGGTATGGTGTCAAACTTAGTCCGTCCTTTCTTGTTCCGTCCAATTGGACTGGATGCCTTGGTGTTATGAACAACTACGAGTCTCTGCTACCAAATAAGAAGGCGTTATTTGACATTCCAGTTGCTAGGACCGCAAGTGCCTATGTGACGTCACTGCTACTTGTTGTCGCTGCTTTTATATCTGACGGAAGCTTTAATGGCGGTGAAAATGCACTGTAAGTGATTTCGTTTACCTTTTTGTAATACTTATCATTGTCTTGGTCTAATTTATACGAGTAAAGGCTGTCTTAAGCCTTTTCACTTCACAGTTGCTCATTTATTTCTATTCGTTTGCAGGTACATAAGACCTCAGTTCTTTGAGAATAATCCTCTGTTCTCTTTTATTCAATATGTTATTGGTCCATATGCTGATGATCTGGGAAATGTGCTGCCTTATGCAGTCGAGGGTGTGGGGGTCCCGGTCGATCCCCTTGCTTTTGCTGGTCTCTTAGGTGAGTTTACTCGGTATTTTGACCTCGTTTAGAACATGTTGAAGCTGGTATGATGTTAAGAATACTATTTTCTCCGGCAATATGTGCTTTTGTTTTGTTGTTGTGCCTAGTTCATACTCGTAGTAGAACCCATCTAGATTCTAAGTTTCAGCAAATAAATAAAACCATGAGACAATCTTATAACAAGCAGCTTGTTAGGATCAAGCGCTTACACTATGCCAAAAGCTATAGCTAGTAGCTAAGGCGCAACTTTATTTCCTTATACAGTCGTCATCTGGACTTGGCCTTTTACTGGTCTCTGCCCAACAATTCCCCTAGCTACCAATTGATGCTAAAACCATGAGACACTTTTATAATAATAACAAGCCTCTGCAGGCCAGCTGACCCACCTAATACAGGTGCCTACAATCCAGTGAGGGGATTAGTCACTGTGTCCGAGGTGGAAACCCTGGGCTACACACAAAAAAAATTAATAAGCCTCTATTTAGTTCCCTCCATCTTGCTTATTCCCGAAACTGAAGTAGGGATGAGATGCTACTCTTTTGCATGAAAGGCACAACTCAAATAAAGTGATCTGTTCGCTTAGCCAGATTATTATTCTTTCGCAGGGATGGTCGTGACCTCTTTGAATTTATTGCCGTGCGGGAGACTCGAGGGGGGGCGTATTGCGCAGGCCATGTTTGGCAGAAGCACCGCGAATTTGTTAACTTTCGCCACTTCGTTCCTCCTAGGACTTGGCGGTATCAGCGGAAGCATTGTGTGTTTGGCGTGGGGCCTCTTCGCAACCTTCTTCCGAGGCGGGGAAGAGATCCCTGCGCAAGACGAGATCACGCCGTTAGGAAACGAGAGGTTTGCTTGGGGCTGTGTACTTTTCTTGGTGTGTTTCCTTACCCTTTTCCCTAATGTGGGAGGCACATTCTCTAGCTCATACTTTGGTTCTCCATATTTCAGGGGAGACTTTTAGGTTTTAAGTATGAAGTGATATATGTAATTAAGGTAAATGTATAGCAATTGTGATATAGCTTTGATTTGCAGTTTCTGATTCACCTAAGACTATACAGACAATAACACACTCAAATTGTGATAGAATGAAAAAAGTATAGGAAGAAATTTAAGGCCACAGCAGTTGCAGCTGAACATATTGTCTGTAATTATATAACTTTGTATTGTAACCATTACTTTCATTATAGTTCACAGGAATTGAAGAAAAGGAAAGCTAATAGTTTATATATGCATTAGTAAAGCTTCATTAGAGCATTTACATCAGGGTTTATTTGAAAAGAATCGTTAATAGTTGAAACAAATCCTTACGTTATTCAAAAGTTACTAATTTGTTTGTGATTAAAATTTATGTTAGTAATACATGTGATTTTTTTGGGTTAAAAATAGCAACATTTGTCAGAATAAGGACTAAATAGCAATCTTAGTGATTAGTTAAGGTATTATTTAAATTTTATATTAATTAGAAATGAAAGTAGTACCATCACTCTTCTGCATATCTCCCATGAAGTGTATTTGTTACTATATCTTGTATTTGAGAGTTTAATCCTTGCATTTTGGAAAATACAGAGCGTTGAAAGTGTGTGGGATGATGTTATAATTGCAGTGGGATATGACTATAATGATTAAATTACACTATGGAGCACATGAAGAATATCAAATCATATTATACAATGATTATATTGTCCCCTAGATTTGTTTCATCTTGAAGGAATTGAAAGCCCATAACAAGGTGTGGGCCGTGGAGTATCAGAAACGGTTGTTATGCTATGGATCTGGGTCTATCTCCAGGTTCATGTTCACAATTTTAAGTTTTTAATTATATATTCATAATTATAAAATTTTATGTTCACAATTTTTGAATTCTATGTTTATAATTTTTGAACTTTATGTTCACAATTTCATAACTTTATATTCAATAGTTTAATACAATTTTTGAATCTATATAATAAAATTATAGAGTTAAAAATTGTGAATATTGAGTAATATAATTTTGTATATTGAGATTTAAAGTTGTGAATATGGAGCTCTAAAATTATGAACATATCTAAAATTGTGAACTTAGGGTTTTTAAATTGTGAACATGAACTTGGGTCCAATTTGCAAGGTGGACCAGGATCCATAGCATAATTATCAAAAGCGAATATTTGTCATAGGATGCTATTGTTTCCAAGATTTTACTAGAAAATCCATATTTGATCTATTGTTACGTTTGTTGGCAATAATTTATTCGCAGAATATTGAATGAAGAAATGGATGGGTTACATAATGGCGGATTGAATTTGATGAAAATGCATGTGATAACATTATAACGAACTAAATATGAAAAAAAAAAAAATAATTTCAATTAAAAGATAAACTTGGTATTATATGTTATATGGTATATTCATACAAACTTATATTTATTTATAAAAATGTTACCGTATTCTAAAATTAAATCTCCATCCGTTCATTTTTTTTTTAGATATACAAAAAAAATTTATTTTTATTTCTCACCAAAACAACTATTTTTACATCATCTTTTTCAACGGTTGGTGTTAGCAAATACCGATGATTAATTGCATAATTGTTTTCAACCTAAATCTTGGTGAGCTTCCATTGTAAAGGAGCAATTCACATTTAAAGTCAGAGAATTTCATCCAAACAATTGTGGTTTATATTTTTCATTGTTAATTAATTAGTGTTAGGTACAAAACCATAATCTTGACGAATTCTATGGTGTGATGCTATAACATTTCCATTGAATTTTCAAGTTTGGGGCAAACCCTAACGTAGCTTCGATCAGCCAATAGACTAAACTTCCAAAACCTTTGTGAGTTGAACATTTGTAAGGTATTAAAAATAGTTTTGAGATTAAGATATTATCAGTGTTAAGTTTTTTACTATATAAAAATAAGATCGATTTTTTTAATGGTCGATTATTTTTATTTAATAAGTTAGTTGTTTATTCACATGTTTTAACTTAATTTGACATTTAATTTATGTGTCAATTAACGTACTACCCACTTAAACCTTACTTGGTCTATTCAATTGCCTCTTTCTTGAGTCATCTATTAAAAAAATTAGTGTCACCGTAATACATGCCTTTTAAAACTTGTTTAAATGGATCACTATCCCCATACATATATTTTGTTTTGTGTTTCATTGAGAGATATGACTGTATGTTTCCTAGATAGAACGTTACTTGGTATTTTAATCAATCTTTTAAACGTTTAGAGAGAACAAAATATTCATAGGTTGAAATGAATAATAAATGAGGCAATAGAAAAGATATCAATATTCATTTCACTAGTAAAGTGTTTTTTTTTTAAATTTTCTAAAAATCAATGAAATGTTTAATTATTATTAAGTTTTTTTTTTAAAATTCTATTGGAGATTTGGAGCATGATCCCCACAGTGTGGCTATCGATGATTGCCTCCACTAAGACTCAATCTCATGACCTCTCATATGAGAGAGTCATTACATGCTATCTGAGCACATAAGGTGGTGCTTGGCTCCTATTTGGTCTATTGGTTGAACTTAATTTGTTAACGTTTGAGTATGGAATTATGGATCCAAATGTAGCCAACAAATAGCACGATAATTAGTTAAAAAGACAACACCATTATTATGCTTGTTTCACGCTCGTGCTGACCTTAATCAATTGTATGCTAGCACTACCTTCCTGTTTCACCCACCCACAAATAAATAAATAATCCAAAAAAAGAAAAGAAGAAGAAGAAAAAAAAAGAGCCTATAACATTGAATGTCCTGACCTTTTTGAGCATAATACTTTTATAAGCTTTTTAACAGTTGGAAAGATCAAATAAATACTTGCCTCAAAAGCAAATTCTACTTTCCCACCTCGACTCGATAGAATTTTGGAGCAAATCATGATGACTTTTAGAGTGTGTTTGGTTCGCATATGGAAATCGGAATCGGTATGGATATCAAATACTTGGTAGGGGTAATGAGTTTTGGTGAAAGCATTTTGCATGTTTGGTAATAGGGTGAAATGAGAATGATTATTAATAGTTAGGGAAGAAAGGAGGAAGGGAAATGAAACCCTTATTACATTAGGGTATGGATTTTTCAATTAATGGAGTATTCCGAATCCATTGTAGTGTTCTAAAAAACCTATCAACCAAACAATAACAATCACTTTGATACTCATATCTTATGCCTAAACCCACCAACCAACACACCCTTAGTGATTCCTTAGGGGGAAAGACTAGTGTTTTATGCTCACATGTAATACACGACATTAAATAAAACCTTTATATATGACAATTATGGTCTGATCACTGAGTCCTCACTTTCAACTACGATCTAAGTACAAATTGAGTTGTTTGTGTGGCTGAAATAAATACACTCACTTTCTTATCTTGCTCAACAAGTCCGCAAACGTGTAAAGTATACAAATTAATGGTTACAAAATACTTGAAAGAAAATTCTTTTTTGAGATTCAAAATATAGAACAAATACTACCTTTTATATAATCATGAATATTTCAAAAAAAAAATCTTTTTTTTTTTGGAAATTCTACAGTACTATAAAATTCTTTACATTTTAGGGTATCACGTTAACATTGTGAACTTTGCATGTGATATTGTGTATGATTATAACCATGGGGCATAGAATGTACTTTATTAATTAATAGTTATGCACTTATGCTCATATTTAGACCGTAGATTTAGGGTCCATTTGAATATTTAGAAAATGATTTTGATTTTTTTTAAATGGACATTTAAAAAAAAAAACATTTTTATTTTCTTGCGTTTAATTGAAAGTTTAAAAATTTTCTTAATCTATTTCATTCATTTTTCAAAAAATAAATAAAACCTATTAGCCAAAGACCTTGTGGTCTAGTGGCACCCGGTATCTCGATTTACACTCTCACATAGATGATGGGAGTGGCAGTAGTACTCAGAAAAAAAATTCTATATATTACAAAGTAAATTTTTTTTATAAAATAGTAATTAGATTACATTGATAAAAGTAATATCTCTAAACTAAACAAATTAAGCAAACAAAATCTAATGTTTTTTTAATAAAAAAAATTGGCTGTCGGCCAAGAGGCCAGGTTAGGCCAAAAAACTTTATTATATTGTTTATCTCGGTCCACCCCAACCTAAATTTTAACTAAGCTAGCTTAATCTAGCCTAATATTAACTTGCATATAGCAATTCGACATACTCATTTGATACCACTTAGATAGGAGACTAAGGAGAGAAATAGAGAGAGTCAAGATCGAAAAAGGAACATGAAAAATATCTTTCGAGTAAAAATCTTGAAAGATATTTTTTGTCAAAATGAATTTTTGTCTGTCACCAAAACGGGCACTTTTCATTAACTTTTTTTCTTGGATAGTCAAGCACTTGGGCATTAGAAAATCTAGAATAGGACTTCCGAAATTTATTTTGAGTTTCCAAACAAACATTTAGATTTGAAATTTGTTTGACCCCTCACATTAGACATACCAAATTATATATATATATATATATATATATATATATATATATATATATATATATATATACCCAAATAATTTTCTTTTGACGTACTATTTTGAAATGTCAAAAATAGTCATGAACTTTCATTTGAAACAAATTAAGTTTTTGATTATACATTTTCTACCTTACTTAATCATCCAAACAATTTTTTGACAAAATACAAAAGCAATGTTGACAATTTTCAATTTGTATAAAAATTAAAAGGAATTTGATAAAGGTATATTGGGGAAAGTGGTGGTGGATATTAGCAACCTTTAAAAGGGAGTCAAAGTTTGGCCTGAAACATTTGGCATGACAAGCGAACAAAAAGTTTTTTTTTTCTGTTTTTGTTTTTGTTTTTTTTTTGTTTTGTTTTTTTCTTTACTTGTTTATCTATATATACTTTCTCAACCTGTTGTCTGTTGAAACACAAAAAGTCAATAGACCTCTTATTGGAAAGAATCACTGAATGCCACCTGACCATAGGTTATTGGCCGCGAACAAAAGTTTAATTTGAATGATTTTGGTATTTATTTTTAAACCTTAGAAATTTTGCAATTTTAATTTGAAAAGTTAAGTTTTTCACTTATAACAATAACCAATAAAGAAAATGGTGAGGGGTTATATTTGGCCAAAAATTAACCGGAAAGGTAAATCAAGTAATAAATACATAATCAATAATTTAATATAGTTCAATAAAAGTTGATGATCATACTCTACTTCTAATCATCATTCTTGTGAATGTTAACATGCAAGTATAATGTCTTGGCAAAACATGTAATACATGATTTCCATGACATCATAACGTTTAGTCGTTTACACAAATATATGACTAATTAGACCAAAATCAAATTTACCTTGGCCCATGTTATTGATTGATGAGTGATAAACTTGCTTAATAGCTAGAACCTTCCCCTTGCCTCATCCTAATTGTTTATTGATGGGAAAAAACTAAATACACCGTTATGATGCTAAAGATGTTGTAGTCAAGTAACATAATTGTGACTTGTGACTTTTTGTGAACAGTCTCAAATCTCAATCATAGACTTTTATTGAGCAAAACTTTACAATACAATGGTTGTTTAAATTGAATGACTAGCTATAATTATCTTTTTGCACATCGAAACTTCTTAGAATATCATATTTAACCGTATGTTAGTTTTACAAAATTGTGTGTGTATGTTTGTGTGTATATTGAATAATACAAAGAAAAAAGATGTAATTCATATAATCGCAAAATAGTTGATTGACTGAAACCAAAGAGGTCAATAAGCTAAGTAATCCCGGTTAGGATGGAACTTGTAATAACCTTATATTTTTCAAGTCAATAGTCTGACTAACTTGGTTGAGATTACCCCATATATCATATTTCCTTCCTTTTTTTTTTGTTTTTTTTTTGTTTTTTTAGTGAAGAGGAAAATCGCATACACTATCCAAGGGTATGCACTAGATAAATACCACCTTGTAACCCTAGCCAGAAAAAGATCACAAATAAATCGATAAATCAGTTTAAATTATCCATAGCTAACTGACTCAAACCAACATACCAAAGAAGTCAATAAGCTGCTCCCATTGAAAATAAAATTCATAACTTTATAATTATCAAATCAACTTCTGAATAACGTGGTTGAGGTCGCTCTTATATCATATTCTCTAACAAAGACAAGAGATGGAGGCGAGTGTGGTTGGAATGGTTTAAGTTATGTATGGTAGGCTAGCCGCTAGCCTAAGAGATATGGCAAGCTAGGCTGGGACGTTATATACATATCAAATTCAGACCAAAGAAGCTTCTTTCACTACATTAATTGCGACATTGTCATATGTGATGCTTCTCAAAGTTATCAAATCTTTCTTGACAACCCAACCTAACCAAACGACCCTACCAACATCATCAGCCTTTCAGCAATCAATAATAACTTCCGCCGAAAGGTCAACTCTGATGAATTATGAATATGTCTACTTGCCATGCCTTTCTGGGTATACTATTCACTATTTTATATAAAATCAACCTTAGCTTCGTGCCGTCTCGGCTCAGTTGTTAAATATAACGGCGTCGCATGTAATGCGCTTGGCTCCACTTCACGTGTTACAATTAGTACGTATCATAAGGAATCGCATGTATTACAATATAAATATCTCATTCTCACACAAATCTTATCATATATATGACCATATTATTATTGATAATATCAATTTTCATATATACTTACCGTAATTATATATAAAATTACATGCATTTCATGATATAAAATCATATATTATCTCAAATAATACTATATATATATATATATATATATATATATACACTTGATGGAACAAGATCCTATAGACATCATGTTTGTGGCATGGATGCCACATGAGGGTAGAAGATCCTATAGACATCATGTTTGTGTCATGGATGCCACATGAGGGTAGAGCCGTCAAAATGAGTTTAGCCAGCTGGATTAGCTCATCCCGTCTCGCAAAAAGAGCGGGAAGAGCTTTGATATTTTGGACCCATATTTTGACTGGCTTTTTAGCTCGCCCCCGCCTAACCCGCGGGCTTGGCAGGCCGTCGGGGGCTTGCCAAGCCATATATATAATCAAGTTTTAAAAAATTAGTATATTGTATAAATAATTTGTTATTGACTTATATACGAATTATCACATTATGTATTTAATTATTTATTAGTTATTTTAATATACACTTATTATTTTTTATATTAATTTTTAATTTAAATTTAAAATGTTTAAAATTTGACGGGCCCCCGCCAAAACCCACAGACTTAAGACGGGACGGGGCGGCTTCCCTTAGGCTCGTATTTTGACGGGCTTTTTAGCTCGCCCCACCATATAGCGAGTTTTAGTGGGCTGGTCCGTTTTGACACCTCTGTATAAGAGTGACCAAGACTATAGAATTGGATCAAGAGCATGATGTAAGCTAACTCAAGATACACATATTGGAGATGGTGGAAGCCGCCCAACTAGTTTGCATGGGATCGGAGTAAGCTATAGGTCAGTGATTGGTGTAGTTGAAATAGGCTTGTTTATCCTTGTCTAATTAATTTTTTGCCTTGATTTTTATGATCCTATTAGAAATAAGAATGAGAGTAATATAAGGCGTACGGTTCTCCTATAACTAGAGACATCCGTATAATTATATATATCATGTTATCATAATAATAATATTTTTTTCTCATTCCTTGTATTATTAATGTGTGAAATTTATATTGTGATGTAAATAAAGTCCAATAATAATTAACATATCAATTTTGATGTCATCAAATTTTCAATGCCCTATTGGGTGTGCCAAAATCTTTAAGGGGGTGTTTGGTTGGGTGTAGTTTGGGGGGAATTGAAATTGCAATTCAATGAATTCCCAAACTACATTGTTTGGTTGGAGGGAATTGCAATTCCTCGGAATTGCAATTCATGGGGTACCCCCATGAATTGCAATTCAATGGAGAGGAGGGGCAATTTTGTTGGTGTAAAGACAATTTTGCCCCTCCTCACATACCCTTTGTTTTTTTTTTTTATAATAAATTTGAAAGAATTATTATTATTTTGAAAGAATTATTATTATTATTATTATTATTCTTTAAAGAATTACTATTATTATTATTATTATTATTATTATTATTATTATTATTATTATTATTACTCTACTACTACTACTATAACTACAACATCTACTACAACACAAGGACATTTTAGTCATTTTGTCGTTTCTTACCTTTCAATCATCTGTACTCCTATTTTTGCATACCAAACACTGTAATTGCAATTCCTACTTTATTCATTGAATTGCAATTCCACCGAATTACAATTCTTTTCCCCCCCTAATTCCCTCCTCCCAACCAAACGCCCTGTAAAGAATTTATCTTTTCAAATTCGAAGTAGTGGTTACAATCAGTATAGTATAAAATCATTTGGATTACAATGAGTGTACAAAATTATAGCCGATATATATGTAGTTAATCTCCATCCATTGAAGGTTGTCTTATGCTCACTTGATCTCCACAGATCCATGAAAGCCACAAAGAGCACAAAAAGAGTAAACAGTCGTCTCTACTGAGGCACAAACCCGCTCCCTTTCATGTGAAAGTAAATCGAGTACCACTAGACCACAAGGTCTTTGACACACACACACACATATATATATAGTACCGAAAACATAATTATGAATAAATTCTTACTTTCTAGATATACTTAAAAAGATTAAAATTATATACGGAGTATCTTACAAATTAAAAAATAATCCCCTTCCAAATGATGTCCAATAATATAATTAACATATTAATTTTGATATCAAATTTTGTGTCTACAAATATGTTTATTAAATTTTTGGAATGATATTTTGTTTGTGGATACATGCAAGTATCGCATGTTGTCCATAGATCTATCCCGATCCTGCTGGATGATACGCATGATAGATATAATGATGCGTGTTTGTGCATAGTGGAGTGTGCTACCTCAGCTTTAATCATACCAATCATACCATACTACTTGCGCCCTTTGACTCAATTTATGCTGCCATTATCCTCATCCATCTTTTGTCTCTATCCAATTTTTCTTTTATATATTATATTTCACAATTTACATTAAATTAATTTTAAATCTCAAAATTTATATTCAAGAAGAGATAAACCGCACATCGTTCTATTAGTCCCAAATTTTTACGTACTTCATATTTATGTACAAGAAGTCTTCATCATTTTTGATCTTGACAACTCACACTATCGATAGAGCAAGGCTTTAGGGTAATCGGTTGAATTAATTAATTGGGTCTTTTCAAAAAAAATTTCTTCAAATTTTCATCTTCTCCTAACTATATTCAAGACCTTATAAATCTGTCCTAAGGCACATTAAAAAAGTAAATCTCGAATTACTGAAATAATTTCATATTTTCCAACCATATGCACACTTTTGCAGTTTTTTTTTTTTCTTTCTTTCGTTGAAATCTA
>CM008344.1:42055545-42072657 GCA_002525835.2 Ipomoea batatas
ATATATAGGGTCAGGTTCAGGTGCGGCCGTGCTCTCCCGTGCGGTTCACACCACTCAATGTTACTGACGGTAATAATGTGTTACCGGTATATTATTTGACTGAGTATGTGAATACAATGCTGGGTATTTGAGTGTTTCAATACAGAGTTGAGCGTAGTGCTCCGTGTACAAGTGAATGTAATATCTATTGTCTAATACGAAGTGTCAGAAGTGTAAAAAGTGTCCCCCCTTTCACTATGTGGTTGTGAGCCTTTTTATTCCCTTCAGCTCAGTAACGGAGCATTGATGAAGAGTTGATCGTTGGACATCAGTACCTGAGGTGTTGAATGCTGAGGAGCTGAACGTCTGTCATCAATGCTGAGGAGCTGAACGTTGGCCATCAATGCTGAGGAGTTGACCCGTTGAGCATTGATGCCGAAATACACCACTCAATGTTAAGAAACACACCACACAAATATGCATTGTGGTGTGTTTCTTAATATTGAGTGGTTATTTCGTAACATTGAGTGCTGTGTGACCACACGGCCGCACGGGAGAGCACGGCCGCACCTGAACCAATATATACATACATATATATATATATATATATATATATATATATATATATATAGAGAGAGAGAGAGAGAGAGAGAAATATGTTCAAATGTGACCGCGCATTTTCGTGCGGTCGGTGTGGTTCGCACCACTCAATGTTAGAAAACGCATCACAATGAAAATATACAAAAATACCAAAAAACACACCACACACTCAAAATAATGCATCATAATTCTCATGTCCCTAATGGTGCATTTGCTAACACTGTGTGATGTATATTTACATACTTAGTGATGTGTTTGTTGGTGATACGTACTTAATAATACATATTTGTGTGGTGCATTTTCTAACATGGAATGGTGTATATTTTACCATGTATAAATGTTGATTTACCTGAATTATATAGAGTTGATTCATAGCTAGGGATATGATTAGGATTATAAATTAATGTCATAATAAAATCTCCAGAGAAGGGAGGGAAAGTAATTTGATCTTCTCAAAAAGTAATACAAAACTTATATTCTAAGAGCCTCTATATAAATGATTTTTTTATGGTTTTTGTCAGATTAAAAATTTAAAAATGATTTTTTAATTTGTTGATGTGAGCAATGATTTTTAAGCTGATTTTAACTCCTTCAAAATTAAGTTTTTTGTAGGTCCCAAATGAGAGAGATGGCATAAGACTACTCACTTTGTGCGCGTTGGGCACACATTCAACGCCCAAGTGCACATGGTCGCTGGCGTGTCTTCTACTATATTTAAAAAAATCACGTCAGATCTTTTTTTTTTTTCTTATCCTCTTTGTCTCCTCTCTCTTTGTTGACACATAAAAATCATGAAATTTTTTAAGCTGGTGTGGTTGTTCTACGCATACCACACCTAGTACCCTTCAACTTTAATTTTGACGATTCTCCTTGAATTTATATTAAACTAACTCTTGAACGAAAAATCATAAAATTAACGGTGCATTTAATAACGGTAAAAAAATCTTCATTTTTCGCAAAGAAATGAAAAATTACGGAAATTTTTTTAAATAGAAAAATGGAAAATGGAAAATAGAGAAATGAAAAATGAAAAATCAAAGAAATAAAAAATTATAGATATAAAAATAGAAAAATTAGAGTAAATATGTCGCAGGGTCAATAGTACTAAAAAAAACATAGCCTTAATTTCTCAGGTTCCAACTATACTCTTTGTCAAGCTTATTTAGCAAAAGTTAGATTAAAAAAAAAAAGTAATATTTGTGTGAGACCGTCTGACGGAGACTCAATACGTGAAACGGGTCTGATCTTTAATTAATAGATCAAATCTTTAACCTCATTAATAAAAAAAAATATGACCTTTATCACATATTAAAATTCTTGAGACAATTTTACACAAGATTTTACCTTTACAAACAAACCCAGACATTGATGAAAAGTACCAAATTAAAGGTGAAATGACTTAAATGTCGGGCCAGTAGTTAGGGCAGTTGAGGCCCAAAATTTGGTTCCAGCCACCGTGACACCAGGCTATATTTACATACCTTGAGTTAATGGGCTAGCTCAACAACTTTAGCTTATTCGGCCTAACCTACTAGATTGGGCAAATTATAATGTGGACCACATAGCTGTGTGGACCATGAATATAAGGTACATTATTTTTGTACTGAAGGTACATTATTTTATAGTGCTATAAAATAATGTACTTTCAGTACAAAAATAATGTACCCTAAAATAATGTACCTTCAGTACAAAAATAATGTACCTCCAGTATAAAAATAATGTACCTTATATTCATGGTCCACACAGCTGTGTGGACCATGGTCCATGCAATAATGATTGACTAGATTGCGTTTGTTATGCCATGGATCCGGATTTATCTTAAAAGGTGGATCCATGTCTATGTTCATAATTTTAGTACTCTACATTTATAATTTTAGAACTCTATGTTCACAGTTTTTAAACTTTATATTCCCAATTACAGAATTCTATGTTCATAATTTCAAAACTCTGTGTTCACAATTTCAAAGCTCTATATTCATAATTTTATAACTCTATATTCAATAGTATAAAACAATCTTTGAATCTATATAACAAAATTGTCAATATAGAGTTACAAATTTGTGAATATTGAGTAATATAATTTTGTATATTGAGATTTAAAATTGTAAATATAGAGTTTTAAAATTGTGAACATAGAATTCCAAAATTGTGAACATAGAGTTTTTAAATTGTGAACGATCCACCTTGCAAGGTAAACCATGGTCCATAGCATAATTTGTCGTTGTACTGTGTGACACCATGACACCAATTTTTTTTTAATACATTAGTTTTCTCAATTTACGACAGATTATTTCTTCTCACTCCTTGCATGTACATTCATTATCTTGATCGAGGTCTTTCAATTATCCCCAAATTTCTAGTGAGATTGAATCCCTACAGTGCTGTTGGAGCAAAACTTTAGGATGATCAGTCGAACCAACTAAACTAGCCTTGTGAGACGTAGGGCAAGTAACATTATTTCAACATACAAAAACTTTTACGATTTTTTTTGCATTTCAGACATGTTTTTATATTAAAATTTTTTATAAAATGTTTGAACACCATTTCTGTAATTAAAATATTTCAAGACGTATTTTTAGAGTAATCGTTTCAAAGAAATTGAGTCAATAGAGATGAGGGTTATTATCTTTACTCCAACCCCTGTATACTTCTATATTTTTTGTAGTGTTGTACCCCTATATCATCACTTTCAATGCGAAACTTTTAGATATTAATATTTATGCATTTAAAAAAATTACAAATAATCCCTTAATATCTTTTTCATACATGTTTCTCTTGCAATTCATGTCCTATGTATTCTTTTAATAGATTATTGTTTTCTCATGTCTCTATTTCTTGTTTCTTGTTTGTGTTATCATAGTACATGCATCTCAGTATGTTGATTTTTATATTACTCCATACATTTTTTTAAATACTATATACTCCTTTATAATGATTCTTCTATATATTACACTAGCAATTATATTTCACGAGATGAGACTAATTTAATTAGATATTAATCCAACAAATTCGTTGAATAACTTTCTAAAAATTTAATTAGATATTAATCCAACAAATACATCAGACGCTTAGGCAGTCTAAGCGCTAGGCGCTCCTCGGTTGTCCAACTAGCGCCTAGCTAACGCCTATGCAATCATGTATACATCAAGGTCAAAAGATAAAACAAGTCAAGAGTACATCTTGGTTGAAAACAAAAAGGTCTTAATGAAGCTAAGAGTATCCTTATCAGTTAGAGTTTTTTCTCCAGTTTTTTCTGGGCTTAGCGTCCATCTCATCAACTACTATCTCACTCAATCATAAATAATTAAAAACTCTTCCCCACATCAATTTGAAGTTTTTTCACAGTTTTTTATGGCCGGGCCGACGATTTTCTATTTAATGTTTTAATTATTTCTTTAATTATTGGAATTATAAATTTATAATTATACAAATTAATTAAAATAAACATACTTAAATTTAATTAAAATGATAATTATTAACATTTAAATTAATTTACATTGTTGCTCTACTTATTTTAATCATTTTAATTTTAATTGTAATTAAATCATTCAAAATTTAATTCAAAAATATATATTATATAACTAAAATTTGTGATAAATCTATAATATAAATAATAAAACAATAAAAAAAAAAACAAATTAAATGTTTTTCAAAAAAAAAAAATTGCAGTGTGTATGCCTGTGTCGCATCTCGCAATGCGCAAGATTTAAAAAAAAATAAAAAATAAAAATAAAAACAAAGAAAGATTGAAAGTGACCGCCAGTTGGCAGCCACTCTCAATCTCCCTAAGTCCCTAGTAGCGTGTGGGAACCACCCGTCCGCTGGGACGACAGTGTGAGCAAAGCACGAGGCACGCACTGTTGCTCTCTTCTTCTTTTATATTTTTTATTTTTTATATTTTTTATTTCTGACATTAACTTGTCTTTTGTAGGAAGAACCAGGTATGAAATAACCCTTTCCTACATCAATTTTAAAGCCATAAACTAGTTATTTCTTTGCCATGAACTTAAAAATAAAAATAAAAAATAAAAAACTATTGATAGGAATGCTCTAACCAATATTTATATCCATCGTGATAAATGAACAAAAGTTTAACACACTTTTGGTCAGACATGTGACTCGAAATTTTGCTAGTGTAATTTACCTTTTCTATCTGATTTGTCAACTATTACACAATAGTAAAGTTTATCTAGTATACATTCTCAAATAATGACTACGGTGTATCTTATTGTAAAAAAAAATGGTAAAATATTTGGAAAGTGAGCTCCATAAACAAACACTCATACTTAGACGCAAAAACATTTTTGAGGTTACCAGTCAAACCATCTTTATCATACTCCACCCAATTCAACTCATAACCATTTGAAGAACGCAAAGTGCCCATCTCTATGCCGGTAATGCAACAACACTTTCTTCCGAAACAAATGGATATACACGACTCCTTCAGTAGATGGGCAAAAATTGAAAAAGACAATTGAAGGCTGAGTATAGTTTATTAAAAGATCCTGAAACTCAGCTAACTATCCTATATCGGGAAAATAGTCAAATAAACCGTTAAACTTTACCCCAAAAGTCAATTAGATCTTTAACTTTAAGTTGTAATTAAACTCACAAACATGTTATTTTGGAGCAATGAAACTCGCAAACCTATTGGTGACAAGTAATTACAGGTCAATTAGAGTTCCGGCAAACATCCGACTAAATTCCGACAAGCTAGGTCAAATAACAACAACCGGCTCTGCCAGAGAAGGCAAGCATGTTGGTCGTACTCTCCAGCAGTGGAGAAGGTAACCAACTTAGTCGCCTTCTCCGGTAGAATGTTACTGGAGAAGGCTACCAACTTGGTTGCCTTCTCCGACAGAATGTGACCGGCGACCATCGACAATCATCAATCGTTGTTATTTGACCTAGTTTGCCGGAATTTGATCGAATGTTTGCTGGAGCGAGGTTCGTCGGAGTTGGTCGAAACTCTAATTGACCTGCAATTACATGTCACCAACATGTTAGTGAGTTTCATTTGTCTAAAATAACATGCTTGTGGATTTAATTGCAACTTCTAAAAGTTAAAATACCTAATTGACTTTTGAGTAAAGTTTAAGAGCTTATTTGTTCCCTTTTCTATTCCTATATCCCATTGCCAAAATAATCAATTACTACTTTCAACCTTGATCTGACAATAGGGCATCCTCGTCAATGGTTTGAGGAGGGGAGGGGAGGGGGAGTTTTTGAACCAAAAAATAAAAAATAAAAAATGAGGAGGGATTTTTAACTAATGGGAAGGAGGATTTTCTGGGGTTTTTGTTTTTGCAAGTTAAATTTTTTATGGACCCCATTAATTGGGAAAGAGTAACACTTGTGTGACATTGTCTCACAGATCGTTATTTGTGATACCAGTCGGGTCCAGGGCCGGTTTTTTTTTTTTTTTTGGGCCCCGTTCTTATAAAAAAAAGAGGCCCTACTAAATTGTAATCTTTAAAATCAATATGCTAAGTTGGGGCAGTAGGATTCGAACCTTTGATCTTAAGTAGGAAATACAATAAATTTGCATTTTTACCGTTTCTCCATTTAAAATCTTTAATATTGATTGTAAATTTTTTATTTTTTAATGTCTTAACTAGTTAAGTAAAAATTAAATATTGGGCCCTCAAAAATTTGGGGCCCTGTGCTGTAGCCCAGCTTGCACAGCCCAAAATCCGGCCCTGGTCGGGTCAATGTGTAAATATACTTAATACTTATACTAGTAAACTAGTTTTATACGCGCATTGCGCGTATGTGTTAATGCCCAATGTTTATATTTAAATAAATATTTGAAAGTATATCAATGCAAGATTATATATGAGAAGTTTATACATGGGTAATTAAATGTCAATTTTTTTTATTTAAATATCTAACTCAAAGTATATGAATCCAAGATAATATAGGAAATTCATTATAATTATTACTAAAATAAATGTTTGCAACCTTGTAAAATCGATAGTCTAAATATTTGGTCTAAAAATGATAGTCTAAATAAATACTACTTTTCATTTTAATTTTTTTAAGTGTTCTTAATTCTCTTTTGAGTAAGATTGTCATTGTCTTCATCTTTACTATTTGTTCTTTTCCTTTTTGTTGGTAGTGTGTTATTTGCAATTCGGTTATTGTTGGTAGCATAGATGACAACGTCCTGCAATGAGATTATGATATAGGAGCTATAGACTTTCCTTTAGGTGTTCTGCTTGGGGTTCATTTGGTTCAACCATTTAATAAGAGTAAAATAGAGTGAAAAACTTAATTATGTCAAATTTGATTGAGATGAGGTTCGAACCTAAGACCTTTCTTATAGAAATTAATGGGAAAGTTAAAAGTTAACGGAATATTAACAGAGAGAAGAGAATATTTAACGGAAAACTTAACGGAAAATCATAAAAGTAAGGTTAAATTAGGTAATCTCTATGAATAATATTAATCTGAATTATCTTAGCCATCTATTTGATTAAATAATTCATCTGAACCATCCATTTGATTACCGCCATTTTTTCTACCCATTTTAGGTCTAACTCTCTTTGGCTCTTATTAGTATAGTATATATAATACTAAATCATGAATAAAATGTTTATTACTTAAATGAGAAAATGTAATACTTTTATATTTTGATGTAAAAGTAGTACGTTTTTCATTAAAAGCATTACATTTGATCTTGACCCGACTCGTCTCATGGAACAAGGATTCGTGAGACAGACTCACACAAGTTTCTGCCAATGAAAAAAAAAACATGAAGAGTTGTTAAAAAAAAAAAAAAAACATGAAGATTGCTGCCTCCACCTACTTATGAAATTTTTTTAAAAAAAATGTTTTTTTATTTTAATTTTTAAAAATAATAAGTAAAATAATTTTTATATGTAATTTGACATTATGACATCATATTTAAGGGAACTTGGAAGTAACATGTAAATAATGTTATTTACACAATTTTTGAATTTTTAATGGTTTAATTGTACACTTTTTTTGTTTGATAGTATAATAATGTGTAAAAGTTAGTAACATATTTGACAATCTTTCCTACATTTTAAATTTTTAATAACTATTTCTTAACTCGGTGCTTTAATTGATTATTTGTAATTCAAAGTCACAATAATCATTCAAAAAGAAACTTCTATCAATCACCGTGATTACATGCTAGCATTGTAAGACATGCATGAATTTCTTACATTGTCATTATTCTCTATTATACTTCGCACATAAGAATCGAAATCAGAATTGGTATTCAATACTTGGTAATAGTAATGGATTTTGGTGAAAGTATTTTGCATGTTTGGTAGTAGGGTGAAATGTGAATGATTATTAATAGTTGGGGAAGCGGATGAGGAAGGGATGAAACCCTTATTTTATTAGGGAATGGGTTTTGCAATGGGGTAATCAACACCCATAATAATGTTCTAAAAACCTGTGAACCAAACAATAACAATGATTTTTATACTCATTCCTAATAGCTAAACCTATCAACCAAACACCCCCTATATTATATTATAGCCAACTAACTGAACATAAGAGACAAACAATAAATTATAGAGTTAATTTCATTTTTTGGCATAGATTTATAAGTGACAGTTAACTTTTAGTCATTTCTTATCAGAACATTTTAATTTGATCCTAGTATTAATGTGACATTGATACTTTTTTTAAAAAATCATTGAAATGTTGTTAAATACCATACAAGGATATTTTGATCTTTTTTGTACAAAGTAGGTTGACCAGTTATGTTTTTTTGAAAAAATTCATGAAGACCACAATGTCATTGTATTTAACGAAATTTAAACTGTTTTGTTAATAGAGGACCAAAAATGAATATTGTAAAAAAAGACTAAAATATACAGACACCTATAAATATAAGACAAAAATGAAATTAACTCATTAATTATATATTATTATATTATTTTATTCTACTATCTCTAGAATTAGGCTTGACAATCTATCGTTTCAAACATGCATGATTCTTTAACATTTGTATTTTGTTGTAGCTTGTTACAGTCAAGTGCAAAGATATATTGGCTTGCTATATCCGGGGGAGGTACATTCTTTATACATCATATAAAATTATAAATGTCTGTGCATTTTGTCTTTTTTTGCACGCTTCATTTTTTTGACTGGAATAATTTAATTATTTTAGCATTCCTCATTCATTGCACTAAAGAATTCATATAATTTGAACTTTTAAGTTGACTGAACAATATGTCAAGATAGTTTAATAAATTACCTCATGGAGTCATGGGTTAGTCGGTTACAAACGTAAAAATCCCGCTAAACGTCGCCCGCCTAGCGTATCACCATAATTAGTGGTTTAGGCGGCCGGCCGCCTAAGCGTCCGCCGGCCAATTCAATTAGCTATTGTTCTTTTTTTTTTTGAATACTACTAACTCTATTACAATGTAGTATCTGTTCATAACTATTTTCTCAACCAATTGAAACACAAGAGTCAGAGTATTGCCCCTCCACTAAGGCTCGAACCCACCACCTCCCGTATAAAGGGAAGGGTTTGATGCCACTGGACCACAAGGTCCTTGGCTTAGCTATTGTTCTTTTAAAAAAAAAATTATTTCAATGTTTTTTAAGTTAATATTTAATATTTTATTATTAACTATTAAAGTATTAAATAGTTTATAATTATTAGTTTTTAAAAAATTAAACAATTTTTTTAAAATTAAAAAATATACACAGACACCTACGCGCTAATTAATCGTCGCCTAAGCCCCTTAGACTCTAGGCGCTTTCGGACACGGAAAAAGCGCTTAACGATTTTTCAATCATGGTTACCAAACCAATGTGCAGTGGAAACTGACATGCATGTTGTATTTAACAATTGAAATTTAGGACGAAGACCAGACCAAACATATTTTTGCCTATATATTATTATCATGTGATTCATGCTCCTAAACTATTCTATGATTGTGGAAATGAAGGTGGCACAACCTTCAGAGCGCCAAGGTTTTGGCGGCTTGTCATTTGTGTGTGGGGGAGTTGCATGTATTACGGTGAGCATGCTCGAATTGGTCTATGCTACGTGTCATTTTTATGCATATAGTTTTGGTCAAAACTTTGCATCACACGAATGGTCAAGTTATAGACAATTAAGTGTATAAATATCACAATTTTAATTATAAGTATTATACTCTGTAGTATTTATCATTAGTAACAATTATTTTATCCTAAATAGCATCATATCACAATTATTTTACATATAAATATTACAATATCTATTAAAAGTAATAATTTATTTATTTCAAATTAATATTAAATTTTCTGTACTAATTAAGTATTATGATTTTTTATTATAAGTAATACTCCCTCTGTCCCATTTTACCTGTCCTACTTACTATTCATTGGTCAAACCAACTCTTTCTTCTTTGTTTATTTTCTTTAGTAATTTTTACTCATTTTTAAATTTGATTTTTTGTGTCTAATAGTACTTTTAATGTAGTTTTTAAATATATTAATTTTGTATATTAATACCAAACTTAATATTATGAAAAATTGGATTAAAAATAACTTCAGTCAAGCCTCGTTAACCGAATCAGACACATAAAATGGGACGGAGGTAGTAAATAATTATTCTAAATTTAACTTGTCTCACGGATTAAGATCTGTGAGACGATCTCATACAAGTGTGACTCATAGTTTTGGTTCAACTATCTGGACTTTTAAATGCTTATTTTATGACTCTTCCAAATGAAAAGCCACAGGTTCGAATCCACATACTAAACTCTAACAAAGTCAATAGTACTAAAAAAAAAAAAAACAAACTTGTCCGAATTGGAGTTAAAACATTATCATATCATTTCAGTCTGTGTGGACCAAAGAACAAATTTATAATTTCATGACTTGTGATATGAACGAATTGAAGAAGACATGTACATACGGTATAGTGTGGCTTAATTAATTGTTACGGAGTATCATATTTTCAATGAAGTAGAATGACCGTTATTGCATGCATGGGAACTAAACTTGAGGGTGTGGAGTGGACCAAAGCTAACAAGTTGACAACTCAGCCGGTTTCACACCCATGCCGTGCAGATAGCCACAAAATGAGACCAACATTATCTGCTCACAATTCCAAACAATAACTCATAGTATTTCCATATCTTAGGCTGACCACATCCTGCAATTATCTCAATTGCAAGATAATGACTAAAACAAAAATTTTATATATATTATTTTGAGTGTATGTTGTAAAAGGCAACACTAAAATGGCAGCTTTTGTCATTTTTCTTTTTGCTTTATATTAAAAGGAGCAATTTTATGTAATTGACTCACTTTTGAAAGGGGATTAGAATATATTGCAGGGTGTAGAGAAAATGGTGAATGAATTACAAATTTAATTTGATGATATAGTAAAATCACGTTTAAAAGTAAAAGAGTATTTAAGGGATAATGTTAGTCTTAAGACCGACTCCATATCACTCAGCCTTTTTTTTTTTTGGAGTTTAGACCACATAAATGTCCACCTATGTTTTCTTTAGAGTTAAAATAATTTCATTTTAGGTCCTATATTTGTATTTGTCATTCCACTTTTAGTCTTTTATTAAAACATTCTCTGTCAGTCCTAATATTATTGTGGCATGATCATTTTTAATCATCCGTTAATAAACCTATTTAAATGACATTAAATACGAATTGAAGATAATTTGGTCTTTATATACAAATTTGGGTGACCAACTATATTTTAAAAAAAAAAATCTTAATTCACAACTAGAGTCTCATGTTTTCTTCAATTGCAATCCACGCCTCCGCAGCAATGGAATGACGTATTTAAATCTATGGCCAAAAACAGAATTAACACTTAGAACTGAATAGACTAGAATTTTCTCTCATATTTAATGTCATTTAAATAGATTTGTTGACGGAAGACAAAAAATGATGATATCACAATAATACTACAACCAATTAATAAGGAATGTTCTGAAAAAAAAAAAGATTAAAAGTGGAATGTCACCTATAAATCTTGGACAAAAAAATGAATTAACTATTTTCTTTATTTGGTTATGAAGTATGATGAGGCATGATCAATTAAAGGATAATAATTATTAACATCAACCATATGACGCAAATGTCGATATGTCCGAGTGGTTAAGGAGACAGACTTGAAATCTGTTGGGCTTCGCCCGCGCAGGTTCGAACCCTGCTGTCGACGATTTGTTTTGATATTTTCCACCCCTCACTCTTGGAAGATATACTTCACCACACACAATTATCCCCGAATATTTTGTGAATTAATACCTTTATAAATAAAAAAAATTTAATGTGAACTTAAATAAATTTTAAAAAGTTCAAATAAAATGGCATTAGTTTACGATGTAATTTACATTAACTAGATGAAAAATTGATGAATGTAAAAATGTAAAATACTCCATATTATTTTACCTGTTCTATTTACGATTCATTGGTCAAACCAATTCTTTCTTTATTGCTTATTTTCTTTAGTAATTAATTTTTTTTTTATTTTTAAATTTAATTTTTTGTGTTTAATAGTACTTTTAATTTACTTTCTAAATATATAAATTTTATATATTAATGCTAAACTTAATATTATGAAAAATTGGATTAAAAATAACTTCAACAAAACCTCGTTAAATGAACCAAACAACCAAAATGGGACGGAGGAAGTAATCATTAAAGATATATAATTTTTAAAAAAAAAAATTATCAAAAAAGTTGTTTTGAACAATTTTTAAATTTTAGCGTTTTAGAGCAATAAACTGTTAAAAAAAGTTGATTAACCAAACGCTCATATTTGTTGTTTAACCAAGTCAAACAGCTAATATTAGTTAAACAAGCCAAAATTTGTTGATAAGCTAACTATGTTATCAAATATAGTCAATTCCTTTATGCAAATCGATATTAGAAAGATTAAACATAATATGGAGAGATGAAATCCTTATGCTTTGTGTTTTTTAATAATCATACAAGTTATAACCTCCATACTTTTCAATACTTCTAACAACGATCCAACTAGTTAGGACTATATAACAAATTTTATTATCATGTAAGTTAAAGTCTCCATATTTTTTAGATTTTCCCAACAAAGATCCAACTAAGACGAGATGGTGAATTTTTATGATCATGTGAATCACTATCTCCATATTTTTTTAGGGTGTTTTAATAAGGATCCAACTACGATTAGATACAAATTTTTATACTCATATGAATCATAACCTACATGTTTTTTAGTCTCTCTCACAGGGATCCACCCAAGACTAGATTGCAAATTTGTATGATCATGTGAGTTATCTTCTCAATATATTTTTTAGGGAAAATTGTAATTTATGCCCCTCCATAATATGTCAATTATCAATCTCACTCCTGAATTATTGTGGTGTAAATATTTTCCCTCAATTTTAAAAAAACGATACATATATTGTCTCTCCCGTGGTGTAAATATTGCCCCTCCTTTGTTATGGGAGGGGCAATATATGTACCGTTTTTGAAAATTGAGGGACAACATTTACACCACTAATAATTCAGGGGTGACATTGATAATTGGTATATTATGGATGGGCAAAAATTACAATTTTTTCTATTTTTTATGTTCTTTTAGCAATGATTCAACTTAGGTTGGATGACGATTTTATTTTTATCATGTGAATTACAGCTCTATGTATTTTAATCTATCCAATAAGGACTAAGGATTCAACTAGGAGTGAATGATAAATTTTTATGATTATGCAAAGTTACTATCTCCATGGTTTTTAGGTCCCTCTAACAAGGATCCAACTAGGATGGGATGATTTTTTTTTTTTTTTTATTATGTGAGTTATAACCTCCATGCTTGTTTGCATGTAGTAATTATCCAAACATTGATGCTTGTCCTTATAGTAATTATCCAACCTTTGATGCTTGTTAACATTGCTAGTATTGATTAACCTAAAGTGTTACAGTCATTTATCTCTTCTTCCTCTCATTGTATTAAAGAATGTTATTCGATATTATAGTAATATGTACTATAATAATAATATTATAGTAATATATTTGATAATTTAAGCATATAATTATTGTTCTTCTGGTTGTTGTTATAAATTGTCTTTGGAGGAGTTGAAATGACACGAATACCCTTGAAGTATTCCAAATTGTTTAAGAAATTGACGGTGGTCCTTAAATTTGATAAACATTGCTTCACACTAATGAGTAATGACTAAGTCAATTATGCCCATTTCAATAATATGCTCCCAAATCATTATGGAGAGTTACATCTTTTCTTAACGGTAATAATTTTATATTTAATAATTTTTTTGTATCTTATTCCCCTAAAATTTAGGGGCTAAAATAAAATTACTCGTAACCAAAATTAAAGACATGACCTATTGAAGTTTGGATTTAAACATGAACACTAAAGGGTAATATTCACTTTTATAATCTTTCAATCGCTATTACTCTTTTATTCACTATTTAGTCATCAACTTTGAATTCGGTGAGGTTTTAGATAAAACATTACTTGAATTAATTGTTTTACAGTGAATTTTCAAGTTATGTTTAATAAAAATAAAAATAAAAAAATACATACCAAAATGATTTAAAAATTGAAAAAAAAAATTATAGTGAAAATTAAAAGTCGAGAGTGGTAAGTATAATTGTTATTAAAAAAAAAAAAGGTTAAAAGATCAAAAAAAAAAAAAAACCTTAGAAGTAGCATATAAAGAATCAGTAACACTTGTGTAAGACCGTTTTATGAATCCTTATCCGTAAGACGGGTTGGGTCAATATGCAAATGTCATACTTATAATAGTAAATGTAATATTAATTTGAAATAAAATGTTTGTTACTTATAAGGGAAAACGTAATACTTTTACATTTTGATGTAAAAATATTATATTTTCTTTATAAGTAATGGTATCATATTTTCCTTTATAAGTAATCCATTATTTGAATTACTTATAAGTAAAAATATACGGAGTAATATTTTTTATTAAAAAGTATTAAATCTAAAACTATTACATTTTCCATATAAATAATAAACATTTTATTCATAATTTGATACTCCGTATTACATTTATTAGTATAAATATTAAGGCTCTGTTTGGCAGAGCTTATTTAGGAGCTTATAGCTTATCTTAAGCTACTAATAAGCTATAAGCTCTGTTTGGTAATGTTCCTAAAATAAGCTAGTAGCTTAAAATAAGAGCTTATTTTTGAACGCTATCTAAGGTAGCGTTTCAAAATAAGCTAGTAGCTTCCTAACTTTTTTTCCATCTTTAACCTTATTATTTTAAAGAAATGCCATAATTACCCTTCCCAATTAAAATCTTGTTGGCTAAACCTTTTTAACTTATTCTCTTCAATATGTTTGGTTGTAATTTCAATTTGATATTTGTGTTTGAACATTGATTTTTTGTATGAACTAATTTTATGAATTATAAACATTTTGTTTTACTTTATATGTTTTCAAATATATGTTCTTACTTTATATATTTTATTAAAATATATTAATTTCACTATTTTTTTTTTGAAAGTAAACGTAACTATTCCATTAATTCATAACATAAAACGTTTACATCAACGATCAATGAAATGGTAAACCATTCCTTACAGTCAGACATAGAAACAACTTTTCTAACTATGCTATAGAAAACTTGAATCGCAGACTGTTTCATAACTAGGAAGCTATGTTCCTTCAAGGAGCTTAAAGCTTCATCAAAGATCTGGGTCTTCATCATCATTCTTTTTTGCTCGCCCATGATAAGATCAACACTTATCGAAACCAAACTAAACGATTTATGCTAATGATAATGAAAAGCTCGTGAAAGTAACGTGTAGAAAAAGCCCGTGAAAGTAACGAGAGGAAAACACAATAATAGAGAAAATAAAAAGTGGTAAAACCAAAGTATGGTTGGGAGTTCAAGACTACCAACACAAACCCCAATACCTACCTACTATTAATTTCACTATTTTATATTTTAATATATAAACAAAAATATTTAAATTTAAAACTATTTAAATTGTATGAAGATGTCCTTTTTAGTTTTTTAACATTTATCAACTTATCAAAAAGCTAATTTTACCAAACACTTTTAAGCATAGCAGCTAGCTTAACAGCTCTTCAGATTTCAGCTTCGAGCTTATAACTTTTCAATTTTCAGCTACTTTTCAGCTTTCAACTACCTTTTCAGCTAGGTTTGCAAACATAGCCTAACTTTCATCTTGACCCGATTCGCTTCACGAAATGACCAAGTTTTTGCCATAAAGAATTAACTCTGGGAAACTATTGTCAACATTGTCTCTCTGATCGTACGGCCACGAGAAAAAGGGGAGTCAGGTTGAAAATAAAATTTAAAGAAATTTCAAGGCTCGTGGGGAAACAAAAGTCAAGTGGCACAGTCGTAAATATGATACGAAGTGAAGGGTGATTTTGTAAGTCGGTGATTGGGTGAATAGTCAATCTTTATGAACAGAGAGAGAGAGGGATCACAGACGACGAGAATTTATAGCACCAGGACAGAGAGAAAATAGTAAGCAATAAACATTAAAACTCCCTAGTGAAGCCACCATCGCCACCGCCAATGCTCACCGGCCTCCGCCGCTTGTAGGACCCATTTATTTTGTGCGTATATATTCCTGCCGGGCGATCGAGGACATCGAGAATGGCTAACCAGTTGGGGAACCTGGTGGAATCCATAAAGTCGAAGGTGAGGAAACTGAAGAAGTCGAAGAAGCCGTACGTGAAGATGGACAAGAGTTCCAGCGTCAAAGTGGAGATCCGTAGCCGCAAGGCTCGCCAGATCATCGACAAGACCCTCCGCGCCGCCGATCACCCCGGCCAACGCAGCGTTTCCTAGTTAGTAGTAAATATACAGGCAGATTAAGGTTAGGGCCGGCCGGCGTTCCTCGGACGTCCAAAGTTTCTCATTTCTTGTTTCCAAATTGTTGAATGTCGGCGTTTACTGCTCTTAACCGTTTCAATTCGATCCTTCTTTTTCTTTTTCTTTTACTAAAAAGTTAAACAGAAGAATTAATAATTGTGTTATTTTCTTAATTATAATCTAATTCCAGAGAACCTTTGCCTTGCTTATATTATGGGCCATGGCAATCTAGTTTATTCTTTATTGTTATTTTATTAACTAGTATTTTCGCCCGTGCGTTGCACGGAATGGATTTGTTATAATATTTTAAGAATATTTGGATCGATATACAATTACATAAATTGTAATTAACATCGAATATTATATAGCGCAATTTATTTTTATTATATATTTAGATATTAAAAATAAAGATGAAATTATAAAAAAAATTCTAATATTGAACGTATACATTTATTTGATTATAAGATTAGTGCAAAAGTATTACACAATTAATTGACTAATATATGACTTGTTTGTTTACAATTATCATAAAATATCGATATGTAATTATATTATTACTAAAATAAATATGAGAAAAATGGAAAATAATTTAATTATATTATATTATGTAATATGACCACTGTTATATTAAATAACTTAGAGTTTTCAAAAGGATGGTGTAATTATTTTTTTTAAGTTTTTAAATAATTTTCAGTCAATTTTCATT
>CM008344.1:42135228-42146667 GCA_002525835.2 Ipomoea batatas
TTGTGAAGAGAATAATGTTTAGAAAAATTACACAGTAAAGATTTTACACAATAATTTTTCTAAACATTATTCTCTTCACAACTCTTTACTGTATGTGTTCATCAATGTGAGAGACAAACAGCATTCAACACCCTTATGTTTTAAGGATTCATGGTAATCAATCTCTCTTTTTTTTTTTTTAATAATTTAATCAGAGTCATATATATATAAATATAAATTTATAAATATGTCATTTTATATCTTTTTATACATATCTTCTTATTCAAACTAATTTACCAAACACCAGTTTTCATCTTTTAACTCATTAACTACTACTCCGTAATTTTTTAGCTTTTAGACTTCAGTTAGGTGCCCAAATGGAGCCTAAGTATAATCCTATATACGGAGTAAAACATTTCTTTTGAAAGAATCCTATATAAAACATTTAAACTAAAACCTAGGCATCCGACATGGCGACATCATCGCCGCCGCTTGCAGCAACTGAAATCGCCGCCGCCTAGCAGCGGCCGACGTCTTTGCCGCCACTTAACAGCAGCCAACATCGTCGTCCCCCGCAATAGCTTCCAGCTACATCCTTCGTCGTTGACCTCCTCTGACGTCACTACCTCGTTTCTCCGTTTCTAATTCCGGTAATTCCTCTAAACCCTTAGCACAATACGACCAATGCATATGTTTCTATGTTTTCATTTGGTAAAAATCTGTCGTCGATGGGTTTTGTAGAAGAGGAAGACGCAGAAAGGGTTAAATTGATAACACTTAACTGGAATTAGGTTAGTTGAAATGATTGAAAATCCAGTGGTGATGAGTTAACTAGTCAATGGTTTGCAGTTTGCTTCATTTTCGAGTATTAGTGCTTGAACTTGAATTAAATTACTTGTTCTGGATACACATTTCATCTTCTTGACTTTTATATTAGCTGAAACATTGAGTACTATACAGAGACTTATTCTGATAATTGGGTTGTGAATTCAATTTGATTAATTCTAGGGTATTTTTTTTCATTGGAAAAATGGATGTATTTAGATTAGCTTATTATTTGCCTGAAGTCCTTTGCATGCCAGAATTTATTTAGTAAATTGATTGATTTCATGACCTTGAATGCCTCACTATCATTGCCAGTGGAATTTCTTGGGTCTAATTTCAGGTGATTTTTCTGTTATTATTCATGTAATGGCTTACTAATTTCTTGAATACCATACTAAGTTACAAATGCTATTTTAATGAACAAATATATCAGTTTATTTATTTATTTATTTAATTTCCAACTGTTCTAATTCCATTTTGGTTACAGAGGCATGGAGCTGATGGTCAAGGAAGAGTGGAAGACTAAACAAAGCCAATGACACCTGTTATGCTTTTTGGTTAGGTCACATTTGGCATTTCTTTAACAATAATGATTGTCATCATGTTTAAATTATATCTATATATTGTCAAAGTATATCAAGTCTTATGTTTTCTAATGACCCTGATAGTTTCAACATATTGAAATAATTTGCAGAGCCTTCATAAATCATATTCTAGAGAGTGGTTTAGGTAAGCATTCTTTCCAACATTCTACCTTTTCCCTTTTTAGGTAAAAGAATAAACAGAGTTCCAATCAGCCTCAACATTTACAGCTTTGCCAATCAATATTTCAACAATTAGATAGCCTATTAGACTTAGCACTTGATCAATCTTCGCACAACAAACAGGACAACCCCAAATCTTGGCCTTGATTTCGTTCAGACAAGACATGCAACCAGCGATATGGCCACGTGGGATGCCTTAGTTTTACACAAAATGATTTTGGAATGCCTTAGTTTTGGGTTTGATTTCCTATTTCATTCTTTAATTGTTCAAGTACTTGCTACTAGTGGAACTTGGCAATAATAAGCTACTGGTATGGTCATGGCTGTAGAGGATGAAGTGGTGGGTGCTCTAAAGATATCAGAAAAGTCTAAGAAAAGGAAAGAGAGGAACAATGATATGTTAGCTGCCAATCCTGTTTATATTGTGAAGGATGTGGGAGTTGAGGGAGATAAAAGTTTTGAGGAAGAAACTTCGACAAAAATGAAGAGTGATAATGAAGGTGTTGAAATAATGAAGAAAAAGAAGAAATCTGCAGGAGATAATAAAATGGGAGCACTTATGGAGGATACTAATGGAATTACTGTTGAGAAAGAAGAAAAGAAAAAAAGGGAAAGAGAGGTTCAAAGCAATAACAATGAGTCACATGCTGTGTCCCAAGATACTGCAAATAATGTTTCTGTAGACAATAGAGGTTATGTAAATTCAACTGCAACTGAGATGCTTAAAAGCAAAAGGAGACATGAAAAGAAGGCACGAACAATCACTGATGGTTGCACTGAGGGTAAAATGGAGAAAGTTAAAAGGAAGAAGAAAAAGAACAAGAAGGAAAAGGGGGAGGATGACCAAGGATCAGTAGATGTGGCTACAGGTCTTACATGTGCTGAAGGCATTGCTGACTTTAGTGTAACTGAAACACAGGCTAGTGGAGTGGGAAATGACAATATTAACTGGAAACAGGTCAAAGATTGTTCTAAAGATCCAAAACGGAAAAATAGCAAGATGAAAGTGAGATTTTCCAATGAGTTGAAGGTATTTCCCGAGTCTAATGTTCCTGAGAGTGGGAAAGATCAAAATGAAGTAGTGGAGTTGATTCGAGGTAAGCGGTTCTCTAAAATAGAAGACGAGATAGTTAAAGAAACCGTTTTAAAGTACATAGAGGTACATAATTTAGGCAAGGAAGGTTTGGATATGGTTTTAAATTGTAAATCTCACCCTGAAGTAAAAAACTGCTGGAAGGTAATAGGAGCTGCCATACCAAATAGGCCTTACCGTTCAGTCTATTGTCGTGCTCAAATATTATTTCGACGATCTGAAAACAAAAAATGGTCTAAAGAAGAAAAAGCTTTGATACTGGAGCACGTGAAATTAAATGGGAATGAGTTTAAATCACTTGCTGACAAACTTGGCAGTCATATGACTCATGTGAGGGAAACATGGCGCAGGATATGCTTACCTAACTTGAAGAAAGGGCCCTGGTCTCAGGATGAGTGCCAAAACTTATTTGATTTAGTGAACACTGATCTGCAATTGAGGATATTTAAAGAGAAGAGATCCAAGCATGGCATGCTTCGGGATAACATCTGTTGGACTGCAATTAGTAATAAGTTGTCCACACGTAATATTCCACAATGTTGTCTGAAGTGGTACTATAACTTGACATCACCTATGGTAGCTGAAGGTACATGGTCTGATTCTGATGATTATCGCCTAATTGGTGAACTTTATACCTTGGATGCAACCTGCATAGAAAATGTGGACTGGGATAATCTGCTTGAACATAGGTCCGGAGAATTATGTCTGAAGCGATGGAAGCAAATGGTTATTCACATAGGGAACCATTGGAGCAAACCCTTTTCAGAACATGTTGAAGTCCTAGCCAAAAGATACTGTCCCTCCTTAATTGAAGTAAGGGTGGCCTGGGATAGCAAGCCAGTTGTACCATGATGCAAAGTTATTTCCCATGAAAAGTCTGGGAAAAATTAACTTACATCCCCACCTTCACCTGCCCCAACACTCTCTTCTGGCTCTTTCTGAAAAAACAATTTGAAGAGATAACTATAGTTTCTTATTGACTTATTGTTATGTAAGATCAAAGTGGCTCTTGTTTAAAGTTGTAATCTCTAGTTTTAATTCATGCAAAGCAGTTGGGGGATGGTGATTAATGCTTTTCATATGTAACCTACGACTTAAACTTTTCCAACTTTTCTGCTGAAGAGCAATCAGTGTATGCGTGCGTTGAAGCTAGGGGTGGAAATAGGATAGGCCGAGCTGAGCTTTAGGAATTTAGGCCTGAGCCTGCTATGAAAATCTACAATCGTTATACTCTGTACCACGGTGTATATAGCAATGTGCACCACGAACATAAAACGACGTCGTTTCGATGTTAGTGGACGCGGACGCGAATGACTCTAGGGAATTCATTATCTATAATACACATAATCATTATTTATAATACACAGAATGTTTGCCTATAATACACATAATGTTTGCTCAGAATACACAGAATATTGACACAAAATACACAGAATGCATCCTCCTAACATTCGAATGCACAAACACATCACAACCTGCGTTAATAACATGAATACACAGAATATTGACACAAAATATACATAATTCATCCTCCTAAACATTCGAATGCACAAACACATCACAACGTGTGTTACTAACATGAATACACAGAACGGTTGCCTAGAATACACAGAATGATTGCTTGGAATACACCGAACGATTACCTAGAATACACAGAATATTAACATAATACACAGACCGGCTGAAACGGGAAACGTGATTTCCAAAAAAAGATACGATTAATTTACAATGCTCAAAACGACGTTGTTTACGTACGTGGTGCACATTGCTATGTGTACCGTGGTGCACAGTATAATTTGCCGAAAATCTAAAGGCTAAGCCTGGACCTGCAATCATTATTGTGTGGACCATACTATTAAATAATGTACATTCAATATAAAAATAATGTACATTCAATATAAAAATAATGTACATTGTATTCAGGGAATATACATTATTTGTGTACTGAATGTACATTATTTTTATAGTATAAAAATAATGTACATTCAGTACAAAAATAATGTACATTTAGTACATTAAAAGTGTACATTTTATTATGGTCCACACAGCTGTGTAGACCATGGTCCACACAATAATTTGCCCTGGACCTGTATGTAGGTTTTTTTTTTAGGCTCAAGGCTTATTTAACATATAGACTTTTAAAAAAGGCTTCAAAATAGATCATAAATAGGCTTTGAGCCTATTTTAGGCCTCCATTTTAAGTCTTTTAAAGTATACATGTAAACAATTTATAAAAAATACCTAAGTTCAATTGTCTTATTATTTGTTATCTTATATAATATCATAAATAATAAATAATCAACTCACATAATTAACTTGTGATATTTCATTAAATATTATGACAGTAAGAACAGTTTAAAAAAATAAACAATAAAAATACATACAGCATGATTAGCAGCAATGTTTATAGTTGAATCATAATTTAGAATGAAATTTTGGAAGTGGAGGGTTAGAGTTTGGTAATTATATATACTTGGGATTGTATTGTAATTATAAAAATATATATTAGGTATAAAATAGAATATATATATATATATAGGGGCTGGATCCAATGAGATCACCCTATAAGATGAGATCATGAGATCCCATCTGAGCCATCTATAAAATAGGAATGAGTGATTATGATTAATCCTACAATATGAATTATATTAGGATAGAAGTAAAAAAAAAGGATAGAGTTGTAATTTGATTATAATTTATAATAAATGAAATTAATGGAACATAATAGTTCCCATATATTAAGGAATTCTAATCATGGTAATCCAGTGGGATCTTTTGTCTAATTTTAACACACAACCCGTAAGAAAAGGAAAATAATTAGTGACAAACGTACAAGAGTCCTCCATGGCGCACAACAGTAGAGGTACGTATGAATTCATATTTATTTTTCTAGATTTTGATTGGTTGGATCGGTGTGTGCGTCTGTGGTTGCAAGGGTGTGCATAACTCTGGGGAGAAGTTTGGTTGGGCGTCGATATACATATGCAAATTACTGAATGCAAATTTGCGTACGTTCATGGAGTTCATTAGGGGTGATTTTGAGATTTGGTTGGTTGGTCTGTGCGTTAATGGGTTAGTGTTAGGGTGTGCACAACTCTCTGGCTATGACGGTGTGCGGGGGCGTGGGTGTGGTTGGTAGGAGTGTGCATTTGTTTAAGACGGTGTGTGCGGGCGTGGGTGTTAGCGTGTGCACGATTCTATTTGTTTATGTAGTTACTTGCCACCTATGAAAAGCGTGTGCACACGCTAGTTGAACTATGTGCGTTTCACTGGAATTAGATTATAGTATGTGCATTGATGGTTATCGGAGTGTGCATTGTACTGACACATGCTTGTTTTAATGCAATGTGTGTGTGCGTATGACATTTGTTACATGAGAAACTATGGTAATAAATAAATATAGAAGATCGAGTATGTAGTATTATGCTTGTATAACGAGTGTATAACCACTCTAAGAACCCACAGTAAGTTATTAGTATTTAATGGGTATGAAATGATAATGTGTGCATGGAAAGTATTTCAATGCGTGCGTTCAAACACTAAACCGTGTGCAAGTTCCTGTACTATGTGCGCCTGTTAAAGAATTAACATTTTTCTCCCCACATGCTTGTGCAGATGCTACTAAAAATGGATGCGTTCCGCTGAAAAGCGTGTGCACACGCTAGTTGATCTATGTGCATTTCATTGGAAGTAGATTATAGTGTGTGCTTTGATGGTTATCGGAGTGTGCATTGTACTTTAATCGGGCTTGATTTAATGCAATGTGTGTGTGCGAGCATTCGGAGTGGGGTGTGTGTGCAAATGTGTTCAGCTGCACGGGGTAGGGCATGGAGGCTGTGAGATTTATTTTATGCAAAGACTATCACACATACATGCATATGGGTAACTGAAATATCAATTCACTTGATGATTTAAAAATCATAATGCTAGGGCGGTTATTTTATTCAAAGGTTAAAAAAATACATTTTGTTCACAATAACGGTTAAATTGGAAAAAAAAAAGTTACAACTCTATATTCTACATTGGGACAATTCCGACTCTGGTGGGAAGGAAAATAGCCCCTCCTCTGCTTGCCCCTTCAGTTCTGCCTGCATTCATACATTGCACCAACAAACCCTAAAAAAAAGGGGACACACTAACAACGAACAGCACACACCCACACTGGAATACCCACACCAAATCAACCAACAGCACACACCATCCCCTAGCACAAACCCACCTCTACACCCATACCACAAACAAAATCCACCATCATCCCCCCACCCCAAAATGCACACACGCCTAAACTAAAATGCACAGACCCAAACCAAGAACACATACAAACTGAACGCACACACCTACACACAGAAAGTGCACAAACCCAAATTTTGATTGGTACACTACGCACACACGCCAAGCCTGTTCCGCACAAACAAAAAAAAATTAGAGTAATATAAAGAAATATTTCGTTTAAAATATGAAACATTTTTAATTTGTCAAAGTCATATTCAAACTAAAGTCATTTGGTATTTACATCTAAAGTCATTTCCACTTAAATCCAACACACAAACTAACCCGCACCTACCACCGAAATGATACGCACACACCTGCATATGCACCGTTAACCTACAAACTAGCCAGATTCCTAACTAACATCAATTTGTTAATAAGCCGAAATTGAGATTAAACATGCCAATTCAGATCAACATCAGCATATATGCATGAAATAGTAACTAATAATAGTGAAATAACATCTCAATGGAACGCACACACTTATAACATAAAGTGCACATACCCAAATTATGATGGATAACTACGCATACACGCAAGTCTATCCCGCACAAACCAAAAAAAAACATGGTATTAAGAAATAATTGATTTAAAAGAAATAATTGACCAACTTCATCATTGTTCCTTGTAAATTAAGGTGCATCAAGGTAAAATACACCATCAACCATGAAAGAACAAAACAATAACAAATCAAAAACACATAGAGACTGAACGCACACACTTAAAAACTGAAGAGCACATACCCAAATTACAAAGTAACCCAATGATATTTAACAGATAAGTGTTATCACATAAACGATCCTTGGGGTTTAAATTTCTTACTTTAACTCTGTATTTCCCTTTCCAGAACACAAAGCTTGCCATATTCCAATGATCTTATATTACTAATAATTTTGAAACAGGTCCTAAACATGTTCTATCTATTTCCTTATGGCTTAAAGAGCCGATCTAGGGGTGGTGCAAATAGCAATAATCATATTTATATTATATATGTAAAAAAGCCTCAATATCAATCTTCTTCTAAAATATCAGAAGAGATCAGAAAAACATTTAACATAGTTTATGGGGTATTATTGTGTTAGTTTAGTATTTCTTTTTCTTGAATTTTTAGATTTAAAATAACTAAAGAGGTTCTGAGATAAGTCTCCTGCCTAATCTCTATAGAGCTCTCCCAATAAGCCCTTTCTCTCTGCAATCTCACTCTAAAACCCCCCTGTCCAACCCCAGAAACAGACAAAAACCCAAACCACAAAATTAAAAAAACACCTCCCAAACAACATATATACGAATAAAAAAACACAAAACCAAGTTAAAAATGGAATACCTGGAACACCGCCAGACGAACTCATCCTAAGCCGCTTGAACCGTCTGGAAGAAGAACAAGCCAAGGAGATTCCGTGAATGCACACACTTATGGCGTCTGGTTCCGCATAGAGAAGGTTTCGCAGAGAGAAGGCTTCGCAGAGAGAAGGTTTCGCGGAGAGGAGATATACGGCAGACAGAGAGATTGGGGTGCACCGGCTCAGAGACCAATTGCATAAGGAAACAACATCAAATAACACCTAAAACAAATATGGTAATAAATTAAGGAAATTGGTAATACACATATTACGTCCAAAATTAAAGGAGATTAAAAAAATTATAATAATTATTTCAATTCACATATTATTATGCTTGTGAATTACGTCCATATAATTATGCAAATTATTACACATATAATTATGCCAATTCACACATTATTATACTTTTATTAATCTATTTTTTTTTATATTTGATATAAAGGAAATTAATCGTACAAATATTACAAACATAATTAAATGAAATTAAACATACAAATATTACCGGCATAATTAAAGGAAATTAAATATACACATATTACGTCCATAATTAAACAAACATCATAATTAGCATAATATTAATTAAGAATAATATATACTCCTTAATTACCATATAGTAATCATAATAAAATGACTTCATTTTTATTGGATTAATGATAAATTTTTCTGCCCATATAGGAAATTAAACATATTATGGTGAGTAATTAAAGGAAAATAAACACACACATATTATGTCCATAATTCAAGAAAATTAAACATACACATATTACGTCAATATTACCAACATGTATTTAACACTTTAATCTTACTATGAGAATTAAGAAAAAGCGACTCCCTTCATTCGTTTATAGTATATTATTATTACTATTATTACTATTACTATTATTATTATTATTATTATTATTATTATTATTATTATTATTATTATTATTAAGAAAATTACATTATTAAATTCTCCTAAAATTATACTCATAATTAGAAAATTTATAAATATCTAGAAATATGCTTAAATATGTACATATATTTATTAACTATATTAATCTATAATAAATTTAAAAATTAAATTCTTTTAATTTTTAAATGCAATTCCTTAAGATAATATATATGAAATATAATTAAGTAAATAAAATTATAAAATTAAGTAAATGTACATTCATAAATATTTAGAAATCTATTTAAATACATATATATATTTATGCATCATATTAATAATACAAAATTAAAATATTAATTTTTAAATTTCTAAATATAATTATCTTAATTATAAATTTGACAATATAAATTATAATTAAGAAAATTATACTATAAAATTTTTCTAAATACATATTAATAAATATTATGTGCTCATACAAAGTATTATACAATCATATTAGGAAATATTTTCAATTATGATCTAAATCTATTCATATAAAATTTAAGGCAAAAACTTTTGTAAGACCGTCTCACGGGTCTCAATCCGTGAGACATGTTAGATTTTGATTAATGAGGTCAAAGTTTGTACCCATTAATCAAAGATTTGACACGTCTCACGGATTGAGACCTGTGAGACATGAGACGGCCTCACACAAGTGTTACCCAAAATTTAAAATTTATCTCTTTTGATTGTTGAATATAATTCCCTTAATTATTATTCATTTTATTAGAATTATAATACATATGAAATACAATTAGGAATAATCAATTTAATTATGTAAATTTCATTTATAAGTGTATCCAAATATATACATTATTAAACACTATATTAATCATACAAAATTTTAATTTTAATTTTGTATGTCATGTATACCCTGCCAAATATATGAAAAATCTAAATATATTATTATACTGTATATTTTAATATCTTTTTGTTTTTTAATTTCTTTTTATTTAAATTCATGAGAATATAATTTATTCTGTGCATCGCACATGTTAAACACTAGTCTAAAAACATAATAAGTGTGAATGACGGTTATACCTTTTATTTATGTCTGTTTTTTCCGTTAATTTTTTTATACATTATGCTATAAAAGTTATACTTTACAATATATTAGACAAACAAACCCCTACCGTTATAACTTCTGTTATCTTTTTCACTATTGTTACCATGCACATGCATCCACTATATATTTTCTTATTTTCTTCAATAATAATAATATATACACATTAGATATTGGAGTTATATGTTAGTTATTTTTTAAAATATAAACATAAAATTTATAAAAATATTTTACATAATTGTTATTATTGAGGGTGCATTGAGCCTACAAGCCCGAGTGCAACGAAGAACTCCATTGAGCCGACCTCCATCTAATCGATGAGAGGTCGGCGACTACGTGCTACGACAACGTGAGGCCAACAAACCTTTGGATTGAGGCAAGCTAGCAAAGGGATGGGAGGGTCCATACATAGTCTCGACCGTGGTCGGCCTGATATGATCTCATTTGTGCTTATTTTTATATGTATTTTGGATCAACTTTGAAGCTTTAATGTATTAAATTGCCTTCTTCAATTCATATTTCCTTGCTTTGTAGTGTAGACTTGATATATTATCGATTTTGGTGCTTTTAACGCGTTTGTTAGTATTGTGAAGCCATTTTAGATCAAACGCAAAGCAAAGGAACGATTGAAGGCATGATTGGAGTAAAAACGAACGAAGAATGCTGAATTTAGAGCTAAACGCGTCCGGAATCCCGCCCGTCGCGACAAAACACTTCAACGCGCGAAGAATTGAGCCAACACAGGCTCGACGCGTCGAGCCAGAAGCTCGACGCGTCGAGAAGGCACCGTAGGAATTTCCAGAAAATTGTCGAAGGCTCGACGCGTCGAGAATCCTGTACTGTCCAGAAAACTACTGCGCGGAATTGCCTATTTTGTGCTCCCACTATAAAAGCTTATTTTCCAAGAACCCTAAGGCTAAACTGCGTTTTTGGGAGGCAAAAAGGAGTGAGTGAAAGGTGTTATCTCTTCAATGGAGTGAAGGAGGGATCCACCACTTTGGAGAAGAAGATAGTCATCTCAAGGAGCTATCAAGGCTTTGGGAGGAAGAAGGAGAGCTATATTCGGGAGAATTTCCTTTCCGCTACTACAGAAAACACATTTAACGTCGCCTAAACAACGTCGGTTTTTTTAAAAACCGACGTAAAAAAGATACGACGTCGATTTTAGTACATAACCGACGCCATTAAATTTACAG
>CM008344.1:42169239-42187111 GCA_002525835.2 Ipomoea batatas
ATCAGGTATGAATGTCATCCGGTGTAAGTGGGTTTTTCGTACTAAACGAAAAGCTGATGGTTCAATAGAGAGGCATAAGGCGAAGCTAGTCGCAAAGAGTTTTAATTAGGTTCCTGGCCAGGACTTCTTTGACACGTTTAGTCCAGTTGTTAAACTGACTACTGTCAGGTTACTCTTGAGTTTGGCCATTTCTTCAGGATGGGTGATTAGACAACTTGATGTACACAATGCTTTTCTGAATGGTAATTTGGCTGAAACTGTTTACATGCGTCAAGCACCTGGGTATGTTGACACTGACTTTCCTGGTCATGTTTGTTTGTTGAAACGCTCCTTATATGGCTTAAAGCAAGCTCCTCGGGCCTGGTTTAATCGGTTGCACACATTTTTACTTTCAGTTGGTTTTATAGCTTCCAAGACTGATGTATCATTATTCTATTTCTCCCGTAATTCTGCATGTGTGTATCTACTGGTGTATGTTGATGATATATTAGTAATGGGGAACGATCAGCAACTTGTGTCTGCCTTACTCTCTAAATTATCTACTGCATTCAAAATTAGAGATCTTGGTGACCTTGGTTTCTTCCTTGGGATTGAGCTCGTCAAGGCTACCAATTGTGTTATTCTATCTCAGCAGCGGTATATGACAGACATCTTGAAGCGAGCTGGTATGACTGACTGTAAGTCTCTAGCAACTTCTATTTCTGCCTCAAAACCTCCTTTACTCAGTTCAGAGTTATATGAAGATGCAACGAAATACAGAAGTTTGGCTGGTGCTCTCCAATATCTCACTATTACTAGACCAGACCTATCCTTTGCAGTTAATCAATTATGTCAGCATATGCATGCTCCAACAGTGTCTCATTGGGAGTAGCTTAAACGAGTACTCAGGTATGTTAAGGGGACCCTATAGTTTGGCCTGCGTGTCACTCAGTCAAGATCTAGAGAACTCCATGCTTTCTCTGATTCTGATTGGGCTGGTTGTCCTAAGGACCGTAAATCCACCAGTGGGTATGCAGTGTTTCTTGGCACCAATCTGGTCTCTTGGACATGCAAGAAATAGAAGACAGTTGCGAGATCTTCTACAGAGGTAGAATACAAAGCCTTAGTGGATGTTTGTGCTGAGGTGATATGGATCATGTCCTTACTACGAGAGATCAACATTGATGACATTCCTGCTCCTCGATTATGGTGTGACAATCTTGGTGCTACTTACATGTGTGCAAATTCGATTTTTCATGCCAGAACTAAGCACGTGGAGATTGACTATCACTTCGTCAGAGACAAAGTTGCCAATGGAGACATTCAAGTGAACTTTATTTCAACAAAAGATCAACTAGCTAACATCTTTATGAAAGCTTTGCCTAGTCCTAGATTTTATTTTCTTAGAGACAAGCTTCAGGTTACTAGTGTATCATGCGCTTGAGGGGGAGTATTAGGGCTCTATGTAATTGAGTCGTGCTAGGACTACATATTCTACTTTACTTGAGACTCCCCTTGTATATATATTTTGTATTCTCTATCGTTGTGATTGATTGAATTCTATCAGTACTAATATTCAATTCTCATCCAAACTACCAATGATATCCGAAACTTAAAGCGTCAATAATTTCCGTCTACCTTTAAAAGTAGTTGGTAAATTGTGACCTCAAGAAGATTGGATAAAATATAAATTTAATTATTTCATTAGAATGCCAAAGACCTTGTGGTTTAGTGGTACCCGGCGTTCCGATTTACACTCTCACGTGATGGGAGTGGGTTCGCGCCTCAGTGAACAAAAAAAAGAGAAAATATCAACTTTGGTCCCACGACTATAAGCAAAATGACAATTTTGATTCACATGTTTAATTTCTACCAAGTTTAGTCTCACAACTATTGTTTTAGTACCAATTTTCATCTACGACTTTTGTTTTAGTGCCAAAATTCATTGCGTCGATCACCGGCCCGTTTAAAACGTGCAAAAATCTAAAACTGTTAAGGGTATTTTCGTTCTTTTCAACATAATATCTCAATTTTCATCCACGACTTTTGTTTTAGTGCCAATATTCAGTGCGTCGATCACCGGTCCGTTTAAAACGTGCAAAAATCTAAAATTGTTAAGGGTATTTTCGTTCTTTTCAACATAATATCTCAATTTGAGCATAAATAAATGGATTTAAGTCATAAAATTGATCAAAATTCACAGTTTTCTCCTCATTTTATCTTAATTTGAGGAGGAGAACTGTGAATTATGATCGATCATAGGGCTTAAATATCTTTATTCATGCTCAAATTGGGATATTGAGTTGAAAATGACGAAAATACCTTTAAAAATTTTAGATTTAGGCACTAAAACAATAGTCGTGGGACAAAAATTGGTACTAAAACAATAGTCGTGGGACCAAAATTAGTTGAAATTAAACATGTGGATCAAAATTGTCATTTTGTTAATAGTCGTGGAAACAAAATTGGTATTTGCTCAAAAAAAAAAAAAGCATCCAAAATATTTTACTATTTGAAATAAATTTTGGATATCACACAAATTGAATGAACACCCAACCCTATTTACACCTACTACACATATTCAACATCAGCCGAGCTTAGCCCTTAATCGAATCAAGACCTAATACTGTAGCTTATCGTGGAGAGATATTGTTAAATGGTTAATGTCCATTTACTTACCACCAATTGGTTTTAAGAAGGATATGACAATTACATAAACCAAGAACTCCATCGTTAAGCGTTCTTGACTTACAAGATAGGTGACCAATTGGGAATTAAACTAAATGCAGCTTTAAGATGCAACAATTTCGATGGCGAGGAAATAGTCAAGTTCAATCCAGGATAGGATGGGCGTAGGTCGGGCCAAGTTTTGTGATCAAAGGTTCCGATAGATCTTGGATGGGATGGACGTAGGTCGGGCCAAGTCCAGTTTCAATGGGATTAATGAACGTGAAAGCTAAGCTAAAGACCAAATCAGGCATGCTGCACAACTATCTCGGACGGGGTGGGCGTAGGCCAACCCAAGTCTAATTCAAAGAGGGAGATTAATGGGCGCAGAGGCTAAGGGCGGAGTTAGGCATGATTCGCAACTAGGCTTTGTGATCAAAGGTTCCAACAGGTGCTAAGAGGGAGATTGTTGGGCATCAACCGTGTTTAGCCCTGGCTCAATTCAAATACGTTGCGTTGTGGCTTATCATGGAGTGATGTGGGGAAGGATATGACATCCAGAACCTGGCCAAGTTCAGCCCCGCTCGATTCGAGACGTGGGCGATGTGACTTACCACGGAGAGATATGGTTAAATGGTTAATGTACACCAACTTATCACCAATTGATTTTAAGAGGGATATGACAACTACATTACCAAAGAACTCCATGGTTAAGTGTGACATCTTTACATGATGGTTGAGATGCAACAATAAAAACCAACAAAATTGTTTTTAATCCATTGTTTAACAACACTATTATAAGGCGAAACTTACAATGAAGTATTAACGTTACACAAAATCGATTTAACAATTTTTTTTTACACAAAAAAGCAAATTTATTACTGCATATAGGTCCATGAAATGTTCTGGAAACTCAATCAAGTATTGTGTACATGTATTACGCTTATTTTTATCAAGAAACGCTCATGCTAATGGTGCATGATGGACTTGGAGAATGTAACGGCACTGGAGGTGATTTTGTAGCAGAAATATCATCCGAGTATGAAGAAGAATACAAGAAAGGTTTTGGGGGCATTTTCAACTTCTCCAGGCTACTCACTAACATTTCACCAACTTTGTTCATCGATGGTCTGTCAGATGGATCTGTTTGAATGCACCAAAATCCTATTAATATCATTTTCTTTGCAATTTCTTCTTCCTCTTCTGTTCTAACCCCCTGTAGCTTTAAATCCTCATCTAGCAGAAGCCTTTGATATGCCCAATGGGGAAAGTATATCTCAGAACTGTGGCTCACCTTATCATTAATGGTCTTTCTTCCTCCAACCATTTCTAAAACCATCATTCCGTAACTATACACATCCGACTTGTATGAAACTCTTCCAAAATTTTTACTAACCACTTCTGGAGCAATATAGCCAATAGTTCCTCTAGCTCCAAAAACGGATATGGTACTCTCATTATTAGAGTAGAGTTTGGCTAATCCAAAATCAGATATCTTGGGGCAAAAGTCTTGGTCAAGGAGAATATTGTGTGGTTTTATGTCAAAATGCACAATTCTTGTGTTGCAACCTTTGTGCAAGTACTCAAGCCCTCGAGCAATACCAAGAGCAATTTCATACAACTTGTCCCATCCCAAGTGCGGGGTTTTGCCATGGATATATCTTTCAAGTGATCCATTTGGCATAAACTCATAAATTAGAGCTCTTTTAGTACCATGGTAACAAAAACCTAAAAGATTGACAATATTAACATGGGAGGTGCGACTAATGCTGACTACCTCATTGATGAATTCTTCTCCATTTCCTTTGGTTGAGTTCAAAATTTTAATTGCAACAAGACGTCCATCAATTAGATTACCTTTGTACACCTCTCCATAGCCCCCTTGACCAAGTTTGAATTTAAAAAAACTTGTCATTTTCTTGATATCCGAATAGCTATAAATCTTTGGTGCTAACGGTCCATACTGCTCCATCAACACCTCAACATTCCGATGTACTTTTCTTTTCTGCAATAATATTTGAAATATTCCTAGAGAAGTAAACAAAGGTAATTAAAAGATGTTCATTAGTGGTTTTGTGATATAAAGAATATATATATATAACATGAGCCTGACTTACGCAAGCTTGATGATTAAGCCTTTAAACTAACTCTCATCCTTGATTTAAAAAAAAAAAATAAAAGAAACTATCTTCCTTAGGACAATGAGAAATGTCTATTACTATTGTTGTTATTGTTGGGCAGAGCTCATTAAGGGCCAAGTCCACTACCATGTGGTTAGGGAGATTGTTGGGTGGAGACCCGTAAAGGTCAAGTCCAACACCAAATGTTATGGCGGTCTATAAAGAATTAAATGTATATCTTCGCTACTAACTATACCTTTTGGATGCCGTAGTAGTAAGTACTTGATCATAACAATTATATATGCTTGTAAGTAATGAATGAATTATATTGATGCAATAACTGCCAAAGACCTTGTGGTCAAGCGGCATAATGTGGCCTAAGTGAAAGGTCGCAGGTTCGAGAGTATGTATGAATAGATACTACATTATAACATAACCAATAGTATTATTCAAAAATATTGATGCAATAACTGTGTTTTGAGTTCATTTCAACAAGTTGTTTATTTATTTGGGGGGAGGGGGTCACTTATACATGTGATGTTTTGAAGATTCAAATAATTTAATAACATAACTATAAGAGCATTAAATTTTTTTCAAATAATATGTATGTCTATCATGGAGTATGATAAGAATATATTAAAATGATAATTAACAATGGGAGTGAAGGTTGATAATGTAAACCAATCATTATTGCATGAACTATGGTCCACATAACTGTGTGGATCATAAACAAAAAATACATTTTTAATATATTAAAAGTACATTATTTTTGTACATAAAGTACATTATATAACCTCCAGTACAAAAATAATGTACTTCTAGTATAATAAAAATGTAATGTAGATCATGGTCCATACAATAATTTGGCAATATACACACCTTTATTACGGCCGCAGCAATTCCTGGAGCGCTGCCAGTCAGGTTCGTTCCCAGGACGGCCTTTCTTTCCCCGAAGCTATGCAAATAAAATTATGCATAATACCACTGGACCTAATGCAGCTCCACCGATTGCTGCAGAAAGGATTTTATAAAAACTGGGATCTAAGAAGCGAATTGAATACGTACGTTATCTTCAAAATAATGAGTATATTTGTTTGATTACCAAAGCCAATCTTCATTCCCGCTTTAAAATTCTTTCCTGTGAAAAAAAAGGATAATAAACAACAGCAAAAATAAATTATTAATTATTTAACATCATATAATATTATAATCTCTATATATGTCCTTGTAATCCATTCTTATGCAAAGAGATTTCTATCAATAATATATTTCTGTCATGTATATGAAGAGTATGCATTCTTAATTTTCGATTAGATTTTAGATCTATTATGTTATCATTACATTCTTTTGCAACAATTCTATTAATATTTAATGGTTATAATATTATTATCATGCTCTTTCTCTTCTCCCCAATACTACTTATCATGCTCTTTCTCTTTATTATTTTCAGAAGACATGAATTAAGATCTTCATATATAAAGGTTACTAAAGAATTTTCTAAATCTTCTTTCTTATCATTCATTTACCTCCACCATAAAAAAATAAATAAAAAGTAATAAAAAGATTATGAAAATTTCTGACGTACGTACTAAAGTTTTTAGAAATATTACTTTTATGTCGCAAAAAATGTTTCCGACATATGAGAGACGTAGGAACAACTCACACACAGTTAACCACGATTTTCGACATTCAGCCTTTGTAATGTTTGTTCTATAGACTATAGTACTTTGATATAATTAAAAAAGTATCGGAAACAACTAGTACTGTTAAGGTGTACCGTCCTTTTAAGTAATCGTAACGACAAATTATAGATCATGGTTTACATTGCACTATGAATTATTAATAAATATATATTTTTACCTTAAAAAAATATATTTTTAATATATTGAATATATTTTAGTTGTGTATTGAATTTACATTATTTGATAGTATACCAAATAATGTCCATTTAATACTCAAATAATGTGCCTTCAAAAAATGAATCTTTATTCTATTAAAAATGTACCTGATGGACCTAATTGATCTGAGCTCTAAATGGATCAACTTAGCTCACATAAAATATAAGGGTAAAATCAATAATTGAGTAGAGTTGTAGTAGTATTAGATGGATTAGAGCTAGAATATTACAAGAAGCTTGGAGGAATCGAACATCATGTTATAATAACTAAACAAGATCAATTTATATAAGAAGATTCCAACTAACGTAGCTAATTCCATGTTAGGCCGCAAAGACCAGGTCACAGCCCTCACGTTGGGCCAAATCTAGCCGCTCCGGCCCGGGAGGTGGGTCTGAGGCAGAACGGTGGTCACCCAGGGCTAGCCGCAAAGGCTGGGCCCCTGGACTCGTGACTTGGGCCTCGGGTCCCCTCTTCTAGGTCCAACCACCCGGCTCAGGTAGCTTGCCCGAGGCTGCCCGTAGAAGCCAGGTCCCCACTTTTGGGTCTGACCACCCCGCTCGTGTTGCCTCAACAGGGTCCCTTTCGTCCATCTTAGGCTTTCGGGTCTTTCTGTCTCTCTTGGGTCTTCGGGTCCCTATCGCGGTATGAATCACTAACTTGGGCCCCGAGTCCTCATTCTTGGATCGTTTTCAATATCTACATCATCAGTCCCCTTACTCTCTAAGTTGTGCGAAGTTGACAACGAGAGAGAGTAAGCCTGCCCACACCGATAGAGTCGTTGCTAGGATCCAAGAGGAATTGTTTGGGGCCATTACGTCCTACAAGGGATCTGAGACATTTTGAGCCAATCAAAAGGTCTACATGGTAGCTTAGCAATTGACTTTCCTTCCTCGTAAGCCTCCGGGCTAAAAATATTGAGTGACTTCCTTTTTCCAAGCAAGAATGGATTATTATCAAAAATTAAGCCTACAAGCTTATCTTTAATAGACCATTTCATGTCAATTTTTTTTGGATTGAACCCCCAAAAAACATTGCACATGTCTTCCGAGCCTTATAAAAAGGGTGGATTTAATCACCAAGAATTTCATTCCAAAAGTCTATCTGAGAGAAACATGTGAACCTAATAGACATGATTTTTAACCAAATTTGATTTCAAAATGAACCTGTGATATTTTTATATCAACAATATCATATTTTACTTCAAACTTACATCTTTTTTACCTAAGATCATCATTTGAGAGTTCAAATTAGCAAAAAACACCCAAATGCCCTTCATTAGCCGTGAACTAAAATGCCTAGGGTTTTGAGCCTATAAATATGGCACTATTCACTCATTAGCCTCTCCAATCGCTCCCTTACCTCTGCAGATGTAAAACCGAGAACTCCAAAGCTTTAGTAAGGTTTCTTTGATCATCTCTTCATCTTCTTCCATTTTCCTTAAGCATTTTATCTTCTTCTTCTATAAAGCTTCTTCCATGAATGCTCATCATTCTCTGTGTATGTGTATTGTCTGTGTTTGAACCATTGAAATGGTTAGGAGAAAAAGCTAGAGGTCAAGAATAAGGAAGGATGAGGGATTAAAGCTAGTGATTTAGAGAGCTTGAGGTACAACACATAGACACCTAAAACCTATTACTATGTATTTTTTATGAATGTGTTGTGAAATGTGAATATTTATGGGGATGCTCTGGTGATGAGCTTTGTTGATGTTATGTGATTTGATTGATGATATATTGTTGTAATATTGATGTTTGTACGGAGCAGTGTCATTGTTGAAGTGTTGAGGTCATGCCAAGGTCCGGAAATGGAGTCCATGGCCTTGCAGATGGAAGAAAATGGCGAGAGTTGGGACTATGTTCCCCTCTCTGCCATTCTCGCAGGCTACCCCGCAAGGCACAAGGACTTGCGGGCATAGCCCGCGAGACGGAGCAGGGCTACCCGTAGGCCCTAGGGGTTCGTGGGTCTAGCCTTGAGAGGTGGCAGGTCGCGAGTGGTGGGGCTGGGAGCCCTGCCACACAATGACCCCAACCCCGCGAGTTCCTGACAGTGGGCTTTGACGCCATACTGCCAATCTCGCGGGGGATGAGGGGCTCAACTGGTTTTCGGGCGTACACCCTTGCCTATTGGGTTCGACCACTTTGCGTTTTGAGCCCGTTTGAACCGTGGAGGTCTGAGAGTGCTTGATCTAATTGGTTACCTATGATGGGATAAATTGTTGATTAAACATGATAAATCTTATTCGATATGTTATTATGTGATGAAGCATGATTTTCCCTTGTGAAATAATATTGTGAGATTAAGTATGATATTCCCATGCGATATGAATTTATGATTAAGCTATGTGTTCAAGTATGATATTTCCATGAGAAATGATATCATGATTAAGTCACGTGATTAAGCTTGATATTCTTATTTGAAATGAAGTTATGAAATGAACAATGTGAATGAGCATGATATTCCTACTTAAAATAGAATTATGAAGTAAATTACGTGATCAAAGTATGATGTTCCTAGTTGATAGGAAATTATGAGATAAGCTATGTGCATAAGCATGAAATCCCTATTTATTGAGAGAATGGGATTATGAAATGATTTATGGTGCTCCTATTTGAAAATAGGACCATGAGTTGAAGTATGGGAATTTTGAAAAGGGGAGTGAATGATATACATTCTATCTTTGATATCGAAATATCATGTTGGAAGTATGATGAATAGAATCATCTATTTGATTATTACTTGTGCATTTATTTGCAACCTCATGCATATGTCCATATTTACCAAACCCGCTTATTTTTGCATAAAAGACTATGTTCTTATCATGAAAGCTTATGATAATGAATCCATGTATGTTATAAATATATTCCCTCATTAAAACCCTTTTTAAATCTATATCTATATACTAGTTGGATTTCATGTGCATATAAAACCCTATAAGTCTCTTATTCTCCATTTTAGATATATTATGAAGAAATGTTTTAAATATTATATTACCAATCTTTATAGAAAGGGATCTAAGAAAATCTATATTTTTGGAGGACCCGACTAGACTGCGGTCCTTTCGGCAGAAATGATGAAATAATATGATGAAATGTTTAGATGAAATCCGGTAGAAAAATCCTGGATTATGTAGAGAAGTGGCCTGGTAGAAAAATCCTGGCTTACTATAGGGCTTGAGCTATTACTCTCTGGGCTTGGAATCCCAGTTAGGAAGTGTGCACACTTAAGATAGAGGTCTTGATTCCACATGTGATTTATGAGTTATGATGAGTTCTAAGGCAGCGGATCTTCGGGATTCGGTCCTCGTTGAGGTCATACACACATGTGGTGACCTCACCTCCCTTCATGTATTAGAATGATGAAAGTATTTGATGAAAGGTTTCCTCCAGTATTATTATAAAGAAATGACTATTTTCTTATGATGTGGTTATTGATCCCAAGTAAAGTATTGAGAAAGTATACTTATATTTTTTAATATGAGCCACTTCTCACTCTTGATGATGAGTATGATAGTTATGCATTATGATATAAGTAAACCATTTCCTTACCTTGTTAGTACAATAGAATTCTTCATGATATTTTGGTTATTCATGTCACTCGAATTCTATTTACTCAAGCATTGAAACCTTTTATAAATTCATCCATAATCATGTAAGTATGAACTATGTGACCTATCTTGTAACCAAATGAGCCATGTATGTAACTTCTTCAATGAGCTTGTCATCTAGTATTGTATGTCCATGCATGATTCTATACGATATCTAGTATTGTAAATCCATGAATCTATATGATATCTAGTATGGTATATTCTATGAATTTATATGTTGCAAGTTCATGCATGATGTGATTATGTGTATTCAACTTCATGTTTTTCAATCTATACATGTATAAACTATTTTACAAGGTTCGTGGAGTGGTTTATACTTAGCAATTATGCTGATTAGGTGTTTTCTACTTGTTTTACTTAACCCATTTTAGGATCTGGATGATATGAGCCGAATGGAGTCAGATTGAGTAGCCTTATTTTGAATCTAGCTCATAGGTAGCTTTATTAGTGGTGGCTATATTTTGTTGAGCATGTAATGACTCGAATGTTTAGCTTTTCACTTAGACTTGCCTTATGAGTTTTGTATGGTGCCTAGACATCGAGTCTGTGACCCTTATGATCATGATTAGGTTTATGAATGTTTTATTTGATGACTTAGCCTAGTAGCTATCCCAGTATGGATAGCTACGGCAGTAGCATCCCCTTATGTTTTGGGCTTTATCAAGTTAATGATAGTATCCAGTTGTTTATGACCTTATATAATTGCCTTAAGCTTTAATGCATTTAGACTAGGCTCATATGTGAATTTGGGGGTGTTACATGACGGGTACCCTAGTTTGTTCCTGGTAACCCGGCTCTTGCCGGGTACCCCGAATCCTTCAAGGTACCTTACTCTTTGCTGGTACCCCAGTTCCTTCCAGGTAGCCCGGCTCCTTCCGGCTCCCCTCGTTGCACATTCCAATTTTGCCATCAAACGAAATACAAAGACATTACAATGATTTTTTAAAGATAAATGATGAAAAGGAAATCGTTGGGCGGGCCAACGTATATGGAATAGGCAAGAATATGTTTTTCCATCAGGGGGTGAATGGGGATGGGTTTCGTATCGCTGTTATGGAATGCCAAGGTCAGGGCCGACGCGTAAGACTTCGACCAAGCAAGGATTTATTACTTCGTCTAGCAGTAGGTGAAGTCGAACCTCGTAACTCGTCTATGGGGAACATATGTCGATGCTTAGGGTCAAACACCCATTCCCCCTTGAAAAAATAAAATTGCTTCGGGTTTTCGGGGTAGGGCTTTTGGATGCACTTTGCTGGAGTAACGATATTGGTTCGAGGCTATTGGACACATAGTTGTTCTCTCATTGGACTTCCATATGCACAACATATTCTTTGTTGGCCATAGTGAGAAGCGATCTTGGATCGGTGCTCGGGTGTCCAAGCGATCTAAGGTGGACTTAGCTTGGGCTAGATTATCGGCTTTGTGCCCTTGATGACATTGGCTTGTGACAAGACACCCTAGGCAGGTTAATTTCCATCATATCTAGAGCCGCCAAAACAGCTTTAACTCGTCGGGTTAGCTCGCCCCGCCCCAAGAAAAGGACGGGGCGGGTTTCAATATTTTGAGCCCGTAAAGCCCGCCCCCGCCTAACCCGCGGGCTTTGGCGGGGCAGGCTTGGCGGGTCAGCGGGGGCCCGTCTAATTTATTAAAAAAATATATAATTAATTAATTAACATTAGTTTATATATTTTTGTTTATTATATATATATATATATATATATATATATATATATATATATAATCAAGTTGAAAAACATTAATACATTGTATAAATGATTCGTTATTTATTTATGAATTAACAAATTATGTATTTGATTATTTATTATTATGTTTTAAAAATTACAATTGTATTATTATATGTTTAAACTATCCAAATTATATTAGTATATACTTAATTATTACCTTTTTGATATTAAATTTTATCTAAATTTTAAAATCTTAAATTTTGGCGGGCCCCCGCCAAGACCCGCGAGCTTAGGGCGGGGCGGGCCAGCATTCCTTAGGCCCATATTTTGGCAGGCTTTTTAGCCCGCCCCCACCATATGGCGGGCTTTAGCGGGTTTTGGCGGGCCCCACCCCGCCGGCCCGTTTCGACAACTCTAATCATATCCCTCTCATTCGTTGGGGTTGGGTCGTGGGTGTCGTGCTCGGCTCTGGAGGAAGCGGAGTTACTTTTGGATTTGGATTTGGATAGGCAAACCCGTTCGATGCACCGTTACACGCCCGACTTGATTTGGCGGCACCGAATCTGGATTCTCGTTCCCAATTCGTTGCGTACCATCGCGGCCAGTGGGTGGTAGAGAGTGGCAAAACATGGGGCATGATACTGACAACCCACCCAGATTCGACATAAATGCCTGTGGCCGACGGGATTATCAACTGTCAGCTACGTTGTGTGGCAAAGCATGTAGTCATGGGGCCTAGGGCCCATTGGGCTTTGGTGAGCAACAGAGCATGGGGGGTCCGGGGTTTGCTCTTCGTCCTAATTGTTGTTTAAGCGATCCCTTAGATCTCCCTGATGGTTCGTGGCTCCACTTAGGTTATTTTTTCCTCGCTGATGTTAGTTTGGCAAGAGTCACTAGAATTGCAAGAGGTAGACTTCTCTATTCGAGAACTTGGTCACCGTATGCAAAAATGTTGGTCCTGAAGGGTTTAGGGAATGAATCTAGAGTAGGGGGGGTGAATAGATTCGTTAGATTTTGAAAAAAAACTCTTTACGAATCTTTAAGTGTAAACTTAACAATTCACTCAGAGTTTGTATGCACAACGAAAATTAGTTAACTCATTTTTAAAGTATTTGCACGTAGTTTTTATTGATAAGATTTAGGGTTTTAATGTGAGTGATGATATGCAAGCGTAAATGTGTGTGTGTGTGTGTGTGTGTGAGAGAGAGAGAGAGAGAGAGAGATTTTATTGTGGTTCGGTTGTTAACTAAGTCTACTCTACTCTATGAAGGTTTGCACTATCTCCTTAGTACAAAACACACTCCAAGATTGCTCTTTGACACAGAGCTGGACACGATCTTGCAATACGGGTTTTTCAACTTCCTCTTAGTCTACTCCGCCTCTATCTACTATCCAAGTAGATGAAAAAAGATGAAGAAATGAGTTTTCTTCTTCCTCCAACTGAAGAGTTTGGCTTGAAATCTATATGAGAATCTTTGTAGCAACACAAGTCGTCTTCATAAATGTGGATTAGAAATTAGTAAATATCTCTCTCAAACTGGTCACAAATAACTTGATGTTTCAAAAGAGCTTTTGCACATGATTATTTTTTCAAAAGACTAGCACCACCTTCTGTAGAAGAAAAGGCGTATTTATAGGCATGAAAATTTGATTCGTTGGAGGGAAGACAAAGTTTCAAAAAGCCTATTAACTAATGAGTAGAGACCGTTGGGTAATTCAACTGTACGTGAATTCCTGACTTTCCAACCATTAGGTCCATAAAACGCGTTGGACTTTTGTGTTTTTGTTTTGCACAAAAGGACATGACATTAAATGAAAGTTTACTTGAGATATGTACCTAAGACTCGTTTTGTCATGTACATATTTTCTCACTTTTAAGGTTTCAGACTATTTACGCTTAGAGAATATCTCTAGCTTGTCCTATCGAGTTGTTAGCTGTGATAATGACTCGACCCTTTTGTCTACTCGAATACGATTGGTTGACTTTACCAATCGTCCCTTAACTCCTCGAATGATCTTTCTTTATCATTCGGCCTTGATAACACATAAGGTAGACCCTTCTATAGTCCAGTCATTTGCAACCTATTGGCCATTTTGTTCGAATCTTTAGGTTTTCAAGAGTTCAATTCTTATATTCTTTGTCTCTGGCTACGATCCCTAAGAAATAACTACTCGGGTTATTTCTTGATTTGTTGTCTTCGATTTGTTTGAGTGTTGTCATCTCGAATGTCATTCACGAGTGCTTATTATGTTCACTCGGGTTAATGATTCGAATAACGATTCGAACTAAGAAATGACTCGACCTAAGTCTAAGATAGAAAAAGAATTGGGAGGTCTAAACTCCTTGGTATCATCAAAATCTAATTACAAAGTGTTCCTAACAAAAAATCACCAAAATTTTGGTGTAACACCCTCAGTTCTACTTATTTGTGTGCAAATCTTGTGCTTCATGCTTGAACCAAACATGTTGAAATAGACTATTACTTTGTTCGTGACAAAGTAGTATCAAATGAATTACAAGTAAACTACACCTCTACAAAAATCAGTTGGGAAACATCTTCACCAAACCACTAGCCACAGCTAATAAGTTCAATGATCTAAGTGACAAGCTTAGTTTTTTCTCTAGAAAAAGCTTGAGGGGGCGTATTAGAACTCAGTATTCTATTCACATTAGAATTTCTTCTCCCTCTCACTGTATTATTGTAAATCTATCTTTTATCTTTCCTGACCTGACTAAGACTAATTCATGTACTCTAATGAAAACATCTCTTCATGTATTCTGTAATTTGGATTGATCGATATAAAATTCTTTCCAAAACTATTGTTCTTATCTTGCATCGCTATAGTATATATGCAGACTTCTTAGAGATGAATATATGGGATGATTAGTTCAAGGATTTTATTTTCAAGATCAAGGTATTTATCAAGGCATTCACCTATGTTGCAATAAGGGGCTTAGAATAAAGTATGTCAAAAATGAGGGTGTGTTTGATTCACACATGGAAATAAGAATCGGAATAGGAATCAAATACTTGGTAATGGTAATGGGCTTTGGTTAAAGTATTTTGCATATTTAGTGGTAGGGTGGAATTGAAATGATTACCAATATTGTTCGTTGTTTAGTTATGTATGATCCTATAATGGGAATAAAGGTTTTAAAAATACAAGAACAAAAAATCAAAATAATTTATTTTAATATAAAGACATCCAAAGCACCAATATGAACAAGAAAACTAAAAACAAAAATCTAAAAGCACTAATCCAAACTTAAAAATCAAATTACCAATTAGGAGTGGAATAATGAAATGGAACTCTTATTTTATTAGGGAATGAGTTTTCTAATTAAGGATGTAATCAAAACACATAATAGTGTTCTAGAAACTTAGCTTGTCAATCACACAATAACACTGACTTTGATTCACATTCCTAATAGCTAAACCCATGATCCAATTTCATTTTATACACGTAATTGGTTCAATATAACAACACTAAAATATAATTTTAATTTCAAAACACGTTCGTTTGACAATATACATATCTATATGCAATCTGCTATTGAGTTTCACTTTATGCATATTGATGGGTAAATACCCCCAGAGACTACTGTAGAAATACAATGTGTATAGTCCGTGTATTATTGTACCCTAAAAGGTCGGGTGTCCCTTAGAAATTGTTAAAGGGCAAGTGACCTTTGGGGAATATTATATTCCTGAAAGGTCAGGTCCTATTTCTATATAAAGGACCTGACCCTCCACTGTAATGGCATCCTTTGATCCATTGCCTCTCGGCCTTCTCTCTCTTGTTCTTGGCTCTTCTTCTCCAAGAAGGAAGCCTGGCTTCCTTTCCCCTTCTCCCTGCATTCGTACACACTCCATACACTACACCATATACATCAAACAACACGTGGTGTAAATCCGTACCCCCGTTTACATTTACACCATCATTGGCGTCGTCTGTGGGGATGCGACGAAATGCCGTGTTCCTCTAATCAACGGGATGGTGTTCACCACCATCCTCATCACCATTAACAATAACTTCATCAACCAGTTCAACCGGTGTCGTTGACGCGTCAATTGCGCCGATTTCTACCCGGCTGGAGTCGTTGCTGCCACCACTGGAGAGCTTCATCATGCTGCCGCATTGCCACCACCGGATCTAGCTCCATTCCGTCCTCCGATTCCACCATGCTCCGCCACCGCCGCAACCTTCTCTCACCCTCGATCGACGAGGAAGTTCCGGAGACTATGTAGCAGTCCAAGTCTTTCTCTCCCCCTTGTTGGTGAAAGAGGAAGAAAGAAGAAAAAGCCAGTGCCACTTGCTCCCTCGTCGTTTACCGGAAGAAGAAGAAACCACCACCACCATGAGCTTCCGTCTCTCTCTCCGGCGAGCCATGGCTGCCTCCTCCAACCTCCTGCACACCATCGACCGGCGAATAACCGGAGCCACAACCACCATCAACAACAAAAACGAAGATGATCGCAGCCGAAAACTCTTTTGGAGATCGTTAATTCTGGACTGCAGAATACTCGCCAAGGCTGGTTTTTCGACACGTCAAAAGTGGCACTTGACGCGTCGAAATCCCTCAGAATGGGACAGAATGCAAGCGGGAAGGAAGAAGAAGAAGGAGAAGCAACGTCATATGCACAGATGCACTGCTACCATCGAAAGAAAACCTGCTGTCACCTCCGTAGCGCCATCATCGCCACCTCCGACTCAACTTTGCTTCTCCACCGCCGACGCCATTGTCCTGAAGATCGCCGATTCCACCACCGCTGCTGTTAGCATCGTCACTATTTCCGACGATCTCTCTTTCTCTCACCCTCGGCCAAATGAAGAAGATGGCGTAGAATGTTTGGCATTTGGCTTCACGTGATTGCATAATAATAATAATAATTATTATTATTTCATATTTTATATATGAAGAATTAAAGATGCTGCGCCGAAAGTGGAAGCTCCTGACATTTGATTTTGTATCTTTTGTCTTCACTATATATTTTTATTATTAATTGTACAAAAGAGAAAGACAAAACAAAAAGTGGGGAGTAGTTGTTGGCAGGAAATGAGGGAAAAGAAATAAAAGACAAAAAAGTTCACTCTTTTATATATTACATTTTATATATCACATTTTAGAGTCTACATGAACAGAAGGTGGTAGACGCGGCTGGCTGCCTAGCTAGGATAAACGAAGTCGTCGTAGCTTTCATTAGCTCATCAAGACGTGGCATGAACAAGAAACAGCAGCGTTGACGCCGGAGACGTCCGACCGTCACCATTGCTCATTATGCCATCACCGGAGCTCTACCATCGCCATCATCATAAATGACCTCCGGTCGAAGTTGCTGTCGCGTCACACCACTGCCGAATCTCCATGATGCCGCCGCTCCATCACCACGGCCCCCGCCACCGCAGCCGCGACGCCTCTCTCCCTCGGGACCGCCGGAACCTCCACCGCGACTGCCATCGTTATAGAAGTACTCCTCCATGCCGCCATGCTCCAACTCCAAGCTGTCCTCCGGATACCAACCGCGAACACCACAGCAATCACCAACCAACCACCACCGGGAACTCACTGCGCCGGTGTTCGCCAACTCTGGAGAAAGAAAAAGGCCATCGCCGTTTCCAACCGCACTGACGTCCATTGCGTCGTTGCTCACAGCCGCGGCCCACCACCTCCGGCGACGCAGCAGATCCGATGAGGACGAGAGCAGTGTGGCGGCGTCGGCTCCGTTTTGCGAGGAAGAAAGAACGGTGGCGAGTTGCGACGAATGGTGGCCACCACCTTCAAACACCGCTGCAGCCGCCCCCATCGTCGGTGCCATTTTCTCTCTCTCCCTCGCGAAGTCGCGGACCATAATGGACAAATGGGGAAGATGATGATCTGGAGCTTTGTTCCTTTTTTAATATTAATGTATATTATTA
>CM008344.1:42248009-42258812 GCA_002525835.2 Ipomoea batatas
TGCGTTGATTAATGACCAAATTCCTTTAGAATAAGTGACCCCAATTAATCCATTAATCCACAAGTTCTCACTTGATATTATAATCAAGTGATGAAACTTGTTGCGTATAATAATAGGCATTATATTGTTTATTAAATAACTAATTTTATTTGCAATACAATTATATTATTATTAAAAGAAAAAAAATTATTTTTTACCCTCCTAAAATTTTTACATTCAATGCAACATTTGCAGCTTATAAATTCATACTCCATAGTCCATACTACCTATTTCTAAATTGCAGTTTTACATGTCTTGCAATAAATCGAAAACCATGCAAGTTCTTATACCCCCAAAGAACTATTAAGAAGAATGAATAATACAGGATATAACATAGTATGCCAAAAAGAAGAGGTTAATTTCCATAGTCTCTCGATCTAACAAAACATATACTGAATCATTTTATACACACACATCCTCAATTACTCAGAATTCGGAACTCACTTCAAATATAGTCAGAGTAATATATATGTCAAGATATACCGGCCTTGACATCCACAATAAATATTGATGCTACTCACCAACAGGCTTCTCAATGGCAATGAAGGAGATGAAGGAAATAATTTATAACGCAGAGCATTGTTACTTCATTTTTGAGTCACTGCATCTTCTCAATGGCACGTTTTATTTGAAGGGCAGCACTAACTACATTCCCCCTTGTAATAATTCCAACCTTCACATGGAAGAAGACAGCTACTGGTCAGGAATTACATGCTTGCTGATTATAATTTACAGTCAAAACAACTAAATAAAACAATTGCAATACCAGTTTGCCATCACCATCCACCACTGGTAATCGACGATACTTTGTTTCAAGCAACAACCTAAAATTAGAAAACTAATAATTCAGTATTCTTGATATTGTTGGTATCCAGTAAAGTTATAAGATTAAAATAATAATAAAAAAAAGGTGACCAAAACATATCGGGTATTTCACATGGTATTTAATAAAACACAAAGGAAAAAGGAAACAAATATTTACTGACAATATCGTCCTAAACAGCTAAACATGAATCACTGAGGAGCAAGCAAAAGCAATACAGCAATGAAACAGTCATTTAGAATATTTTATAAGAGACTCGTGTTTGCTAGCACGAGGAATAAGTATAAGAAGAGTAAATAAAAGACTTTTGGGCAGTAGAAATAGTAACAATAAAAGTAAACATAACTGTCACACCTAAAAAAAAAAAAACTTAAGATTAACAGTAGCACCATTAGAAGTATCATGACCATAGACAATACCTTGCAGCATCCTCAAGATTAGTGTTTTCACGAACAGCAAGAGGAGTTGGAGTCATGAGGTCACCAACAACTTTCCCATTAGTTTTGTTCAACAGTTTCTGGATTTCATTAAAAGTCTGCCATATATATCAACAATTAGAGAAACTTAGATGTAAAGGGCAAATTGCTATGGATACTGTCATCAACACTTGGCAATCTCTCACCCATCATCCCCAAAGCACAACTCTCATAACATCACAGAGCTTGTCAACAGTAACACAACAAACTGGTATCACTACCAGAAAGCAAATCATATCAAGAAAAGATGATACAAGCCGTCAAACACATAGGATTGTAAGAGTATAAAACAAAATAGAAGAAAAATATCACATACCTTCCAAGTACTATCAACATCTGGAAACAAGTTTGTGTCACCTTGGGGACCACCTGAGTTTGCAGAAAGCGCATCTCAGTTATTATCAATTACTGTAGAAAGTAGAGCTGCGCATTGATGCGCAATATAGGATAAGAGAGTTAAATTCTAGTTTTTGTCCATCAACTATTGCTTTTTTCCACATTTAGACTTTGACTTTAACATGGACCAATAAATTCGCTCAGGTTCTCAAGTGTCTTGTTGCTTAGTAATGTTGCTGCATGTGCCACTACAAGAAACCCGCCAATGCCGCAGAAACTAAGGAAAGGGCAAATGAAACCTGACTACAGAGCTTGTCTTGAAATGAAGTGTGATTATAACAAATGGCTGCCAACAAGTATATTTTTATGAAAAATGAATTTGTTGATTCCATATTGAAAATCTTGTTAATTCCCACGGTTTTATATAGAAGGAAAGAACAGATATGCACTCCAAGTTGGAAATTTTGACTCCAAATGTGGAAGAACATGCCAACCTTGTGAAGTCACATGTTTATCCTTGAATTTGAAGGATTTTAACAGATTGGACTAAGGGAGGACCAAATGTGAAATGTAGTCAGATACAAGATATGATCGCTTTTAAATGAAGAACTAAATATGGAAAATGCAATAGTCAAGGGACTAAAACTAGAATTCTCTAGAAAAAAAAAGTCTGTATCTGACTAAGCAAAGTGTGTAAAATAGTCAAGATCAAAAGCATTTGTTAGTGCCACAAAGAAATGACCAACTCCATACTTCTTGAAATGAATAAGACATCAGGGTCTGTAGAGGTCATCTGTCTGATCATATGATCAGACCATTATCTACTTCAGCCTTTTCATATGCTCCATCAACTATCAAGAAAACTGTCATGTAAAATGAACTCCCACTTCACTAGTGACAATCACCCAAAAAAAGTCTATAAGCAGAACTACTGCATAGTACTAGTTTGAAAAAATCTATTGTCAAGAGAACTACATATTTGATCTTAGAACATCAATAATACCTGAGATGGAATCAAGTGCCAATAAATCATAATCAGACACCACGCCAACCTACAGCAAAAAGTCAGTTAGTGGATGTGTTGGTGTTACCATAACTAATGTTGTTTATAGCAAATGCAGAAAACCAGGTCAACTTAACTTCACAGATTAGTAAGTATTAGCCAGTCTAGTGCTTGAAGAGTTGTCAAGCTGCTCAAACATAAACCAGACATCTGCCAGAGCTTATTGAGGGTTTTGTGTAGTTCACATACATTTATCATTGATCCCTCACCAATTAAGAAAGTGAGTGGAGATTTATTTTCTCTGATTCTCATTGCTAGAAGGTGCACCCTTCCTACTAATGTTCTAAATAGGAGGATACCAAGTCCATAAACAACTTGAGCAATTGCCAATACTTTTTTCCAACATATTCAGATTTTGTTATGCAATGGAATGAAAAGGCAAGGACAATAAAACAGAAGTAAGTTACCAAGTTCCAATCATCATCTATGACAGGAAATCCAGTTATTCGTTTCTCAACTAGAGTATCAAGGGCTGCAAATTTCAAAACCTATAATAAAAATCTCTAGAAAATACAAATACAAAAACAAACAAAAAAGTAGAGTATTTCGCAAGTTCAGCTAGCAAAAACAAAGGAATAAGATCAACCTTCATCAACGGATGTTGTAGCTTTAACGACATGTAAATCCTCTTTTCTAGTCATGAAATCACCAACCGTGTAATGTCCATCTTTAGGCTACAAAATCAAAATCCAAATCAGCAAATACATTCATCGGACATACCTCCCCACACTAACACGGAACAGAAGAGAAACTTACAGGTTGAGAATTGCTGGCAGCTGTAGCAGAAATGGAGGAAGGAACGGCAGCAGGCCGGCGAAATTCAGAAAGTTCATGGCGTCGCCGGCGAGAAGAGGTATTGACGACGACCGGATGTCTCGGAGACAGTCTATGATGAGCAATATTGCAGGGGAGAAGGCGATAATTGGCGGCGAATATTGTGCCGGAAAGGGAGATGATCGAATCCATAGGAACTGACGGAAGTGAGATTGAGATCAGTATTTAGAGAAGGATCAGAGTCAGAGACTCCATTGCGCAATGACCTGTTCGCTTTGCCTTGGTTGATGAATGGAAAGGACTGAGGAACAGATGAAAGCGCAGTGTAGCTTTACGGGCAATTTCTTCACCCCGGAGAAAGTGGCGAGTCGGTCTGTAGAAACGGATAGAAACTCGCCAGAGTTTTCCGCAACATCTCCGGTGAAATGATCACGTGGGAGTGTGGGACCAGCCCATTAAGGATTTTATCACTTTACAGGCGCAAATTTTATGTGTACCGCGGAAACAATGTCGTTTTGTTTAATGAAAACAAACTATTGAAACGATTTGCATAATTAACTTTCACTTTATATATATTGCAGTTCTCTTTCAACACAATTTTCTTTTTCGATATAACTATAATTTCATTTAACATTATGCACTCAAATATGTGAAATTGTAATTCAATTTCCTTTCAACACAATTACAGTTTCTTTTATAATACATTGCAGTTTCTTTTCAATACAACTACAATATCATTTCGATATAACTACAGTTTTATTGGACAATATACACATGATACAGTTTTTTAGTTTCATTTTATATACACTGCGGTTTTCTTTAACCACAACTGCAGTTTCATTTCGATATAACTACAGTTTCATTTGATAATATAAAAACAAATTTGAGACAGTATCTTTTGAGATGAACTGTAATATTCTTTACGGAATTTCGTTAAGACTTACGACAACCGTTTCTTTTACTTAATAGAACGGTGACGTTTTGTGACCATAGTTCACAATTGTGGACCATGGTCCACAGAATAATGACTGCTTTACCAGTCATCAATATGGGCCTTTTTAACCATCCTTTTGGGCTGATCAAACACAACAAACCCATTCCATTTTCAATCAAAAGTTTGGTTTGCCTTTCAATTAATCTTTGAAACGAATTTCATATCTATATATATCCATATTATTAATTAATTAATTAATAAAAACAAAATCTTATATTTTAACTATTCGCCAAAAACACGCATATACTATTAAGCTTTGCATATATAATAATATTATAAAATACGATAATACAATTCTTAATACAATATATTTTTTCCTATTCATAATACAATTCTACATCAAATACAATCTATATTCTATACTATTATTAAAAACAAAATCTTCCATTGTGTTTTCCCATATTAATAAAAATTATAAGGGGTGGACATTTCAATTTAGTTTCTTTAATGTAGAATTCTAGTACGAATATGAATTGTATTACCATATTTTACAATAGAAAAAAGGGTCTATTTATCTGAATTTTACTCAAAAAAAGTGCAATTAGGCTATCGAGCTTTAAAAAAGTGCAATTACACACTTGAACTTGTTGAAATGAGTCAACTAAGTCTAATTTATCGGTAACCAACAAGTTACTGGTAAATTATTGACGTTGACCTCCGTTAATCGCCACTATTACTGTTCACCACCGCTAAATTTTATTATTATTATTTAAAAAAAAAAAAACAATCGGAAATTATTTTCGGTCGTTTTCTCCCATTGGAGAAGAGACGGCCAAGGTCGCCTTCTTCGGTAGATCGGAGAAATTTTTTTTTTTTTTTTTAATTGTCGTTGTAAAAAAATTTTATCGCCGGAATTTTAAATGACCGGTTATTTCAAGTGAATAACCCGCTAATGGGTTTAGACGCCTCAAAATGACAAGTTCAAGTGTGTAATTGCACGTTTTTAAAGTTTGAGGACCTAATTGCACTTTGAGTTTTTTCCACTTTTGGTCTTATGACTTTAGTGTTTCCGTCAATTTAGGTACACGACTTTCATTTTGCCACTTTTAGTCATTGACTTTAATTTTTTTGCCACTTTTAGTCCTTGACTTTGATTTTTTTTTTTCCACTTTTAGTCCTTTCGGTCACCCGAGCGACAACTTTTAATCGAAATCAACAAATTGTTGTGCCATTAATGGTAAATAACGTTTAATGTATTTAGAGATTTATCAATAGACAATTTTACACTTAACGGCACAATATTTTATTGATTTCGATTAAAAGTTGTTGCTTAAAAAGCGAAGCAGAACAAGCAAATAACGTTTCTTTTTCCTATTTTTATCTGATTTTATTTATAAATATATTTAGAACTTTATCAAAATACACTTTTACCCGTAATGACACAACAATTTGTTGATTTCGATTAAAAGTTATCGCTCGGATGGCCGAAAGGACTAAAAGTGGAAAAAAAAAAATCAAAGTCAAGGACTAAAAGTGGCAAAATGAAAGTCGTGTACCTAAATTGACGGAAACACTAAAGTCATAGGACCAAAAGTGGAAAAAAAACTCATTGCACTTTTGACTAAAGTTCATGGGTTTATTTGACCATTTTCTCTTTACAATATTATTATGTTGCAGAGAAGTATATGTATTGTATTATTACCATTAATAATCTTAACATAGAATTGCATTACGAATAGGAAAGTATGAAAGTATATATTGTATTAGGATTTGTATTATCGTATTTTAATGTACAATTATAGTACGAACTAGTTTTATACGCGCATTGCACGAATGGGTTAATGCCCAATGTTTATATTTAAATAAATATTTAAAAGTATATCAATGCAAGATTATATAGGAGAAGTTTATATATGGGTAATTGAATGTCGAATTTTTTTATTTAAATATCTAACTCAAAGTATATGAATCCAATATAATATAGAAAATTCATTATAATTAATATTAAAATAAATGTTTGCAACCTTGTAAAACCGATAGTCTAAATATTTGGTCTAAAAATGATAGTCTAAATAAATACTCCGTATTACTTTTAATTTGAATTTTTTAAAAATGTTCTTAATTCTCTTTTGAGTAACATTGTCATAGTCTTCATTTTTACTATATGTTCTCTTCCTTTTTGTTGGTTGTGTGTTATTTGCAATTCGGTTATTGTTGGTAGCATAGATGACAACGTCATACAATGAGATTATGATATAGGAACTATGGATTTTCCTTTAGGTGCTCTGCTTGTGGTTCATTTGGTTCAACCATTATTGTTGAATGAGTTATTGTGGATAAAGAAATTCCTAGTTTAAGAAAAAAGATTAAATAAATTAATAAAAATTTGAAAACTTAAAATATTATGTATTCCAAAGATATTAAAAGGTAGTTTCTCGCTTCAATTTGCTGGGTAATTGGTTATTTGAGTACTTTCATTGTCAACAAATCCCCCAAGTAGTTAATATGATTGGTTTCAAACTATTCTTTTTTTTTTTTTTCATGGTATTAAAGAAATACATATGTATCATTTTTTGATGTAACTACTAATTTATTTAATTCAATAAGAGTAAAATAGAGTGATTCCGCTTCAATTTGTTAGGCTATTTGAGTACTTTCTTTGTCAACCAATCCCCAAGTAGTTAATATAATTAGCTTCAAATTATTTAAAAAAAAAAAGAATTTCATAGTATTAATAAAATATTTGGTAAATAAATATATAACATTATATTACTTTGTACTATAACTTTGATATTTAATTACAAGATATTGTAAAAATAAGATAATGGACAATATAATGAATATCAATTGATAAATTTGAATTAAAGAATCTTTGCATGAGAGAAAATAAAGACAATATAACTAATGAAATTATTTCTCTTATTTAATTTAATTTTTTGATAATGAATAATTTTTTCAAATAAAGGTATTGTAGACACATAATTCTAAATTAAAGAAATACATATGTATCATTTTTTGTTGTAACTACTAAGTTATTTAATTTAATAAGAGAAAAATAAAGTGAAAAACTTAATTAATTATCTCAAATTTGATTGAGATGAGGTTCGAACCTAAGACCGTTCTTATAGAAATTAATGGGTAAGTTAAAAGTTAACGGAATATTAACAGAGAAGATAATATTTAACGAAAAACTTAACGGAAAATCATAAAAGTAAGGTTAAATTAGGTAATCTCTATTAATAATATTAATCAGAATTATCTTAGCCATCTATTTGATTAAATAATTCATCTGAACCATCCATTTGATTACCGCCATTTTTTCTACCCATTTTAGGCCTAACTCTCTTTGGCTCTTATTAGTATAGTAGATATGAATTGTATTACCATATTTTACAATATTACGCAAACCTTAATAATATAGAAAATTAATAATAAACAAATAATTGTTATTTTCAGATATATTAAATAAAATAATCATGTTATTCCAAATTAAACAAAAATAAAATAAAACAACCATGGTGTGTAGCATAAATATGAAAATATTTGGAGATAAATATAAGAGCACTGCATACTAAATTGTTTAGTACTATATTATTCTCTACAAAATTTACAATATCGTGTATTTTACGTTAGAGTAAATATACTTATGAAAATATTATTCAAGATATTGTAAAACTTCATACTATATCCTACTATAATATATTCATAATATTTATTTCAATGTGATACTACAAATTTTACACGTGAACTGGTCGGTGCTATACACAAATGTAATAATCAAACTGAAAAAAAAAACAAATCAATTATATTAACAAAGCAGCTAAGCGCGATAATAAATGAGTACAAAAAAGTTTTTATTATGAAAAGTTGATTTCACAAAGCAACGGGACTTTTAATACACCCCACTCAAAACGGAATAACGTAAATGCAAATGTTAATTGATACGCTAACTTGACACGTCACCTGTTAAGCTTGATACTAACTTGACACATCACCTGTTAAGCTTGATAAATTCGTAAGCTAGCATGAACCCACTATGCCTGCGTTTTTTAGGAAAAAGGCGAGAAAAAAAAAAAAAAAAAAAANACTGCTGTATGATGTAAGCTTCCGCAGCGTTATATTACGCATTTTGTAATGATTGTTAGAGCAGAAATCGGGGTGTTACATATGGTTATGCGCATATTTATTCAAGAAACATCCTCAAGATTGGACCAAGAATAAACGTAGGGTTTATTCATAAAGAACCTGAGTTTGAAATAAAAATGCATGTGATACATAATTGGTATTACTCACACTTTATTTTAGAGGACTTACCACTATGATTCATGTTTTTTATTTTAAATGAAGATTGTGCCAATGCTTGCACCAAATGGAAAATTATTTCCATTAACATTGTACAAATCAGGCGGTGTGAGTTTATTAGGCCAAATTTAGCCATTGATAACTAATTACAATCAAGAATGAACATAAGGTTTATTCATTAAAGTTTTATACCACATAAGGTACTTAGAGAATAAGGTACATTGTAATCATAAGTGGATACTACTCACCTTACAAGGAACTATCTCTATGGTGCATGTTTCTTTTGCTTCTTTGAGTTAATACTTGCACCAAGTGGGAGAATGTAACATTTTCCATTATTGCACTATTTAGTGGTGCAAGTTTAATAGACCATTTATGGTCATTATGTTATTGTGGTTTGAAACAGAAGTATCGGAAACCGTTACTTAGCCTATAATGATGGCATGTAGGCTATATATGCATGGTCCTCCCACTACTCCTGGTTCAGGTCATATACTACACCATCTAGTTCCCTAGGAGATAAGTGGTAGACAAAACATCTTAACCTAAATTTCAAGCAATGGAACAACTATGGCTGGAGATGCTCGATCCTATGGCTTCCGCTATCAGGTTAAATCATTACAGTATTATTATGATTGTATATTTATTCTAACATTATTTAGATTTTTAATTTGAAATGCCTATATATGCCAACGTGTTGCTGTGAATGAGATTGGTTGTTTGGCCTTCGAAGTTTGGACTTCCTTTTACACAAATGTAGAGTGGGGCACTGGCCTGGGGCTTCCTTTCAGTCTTATAGGAGTGAAGTTCAGCACCTCCATAGCTCCGGGCCGGATAATGTATTCCCATCGAGACCCCACCATGCACAAAAGTGGTGCTGGAAACATTTTCTATCAAGGTATAACTATATAGAGACATTTTCTGGTGGTCTCTTTTGATATTTCATTTTTATCAGATTTTTTAATTTATTTTTCATTAAATTGTTTCTAGAATTTGGACAAGGCAATTGATCACAAGGCACTTGATGCGAATCTGGTTGGCCCGATCTGTTCTCCACACTCTAATTTAAAAGGGAATTTTTTATAATGATTTATTAGGCTTGGTGTGATCAATTTGTAGGTTTAATTTAGGTCGGGTAAAGGGTTGTTTTTTGGGTTTTGATGTATAGTGGTTTGCCACGCTCGGCTATAGAGCGATAAAAACCGGGATGACGCCACAAGGCTGGTAACTTCCTTGATAAGTCAGGTTTGCCATGATCAACTCAATGGCCGAACTCATACCGAGTTCCATAAAACATTCTGTTTTCTAACACAAAAATTCATCTCAATCTATATTTCCTCAATAGGCGTGCAATGGCCTTAAATAGCCATTAACAAGCTGATTACAACCACATAAATGAGATAATTATTAAATATAGGATAAACTAATCCTAACCAATAAACTAAGATAAATATGAAAATTAACTAAATATAAAATTAATTTTAAGATAATTCCTAATTAATTAATAAAACTGATATTCCTAATTAAATATTAAAACTAATTCTAAAATATTTCCGTGCCCACAACAGCACTAGTGTTGCTGTTAGATATGAGAGATGAAGATGGAAAATCAAAGGGTTTTGGATTTGTCAACTTTGGCAAAGCTCATAAGAAAGCGCAGAGAGAGCTTTGAATTTAAACATTGTTTTGAGCAGACTGCAAAAGAGGCAGTTGACAAGTCACAAGGTTCAAATCTCTATATAAAAAATCTTGATGATACTATTGGTGATGAGAAACTCAAGGAATTATTCTATCCATTTGGTACCATAACTTCATACAAGGTTTGCATAGTCTCTTAACCCTCTGATTAAGAAGGTAATATATGAACTGGTCACGAATGTTCTCTGGTTAATCAAGCATCTTTTTTTGGGCTGTGAAATTGCAATAGGTTATGCGAGATCCTAATGGATCGGAATAAGCAAGGGATCGGCTTTTGTTGAATTTTCAACTCCTGAAGAGGCATCTAGAGCTGTAAGTTTGCCACTTGTAGTTTATTTTAATTTGCACTGGTCAAAAC
>CM008344.1:42356898-42379652 GCA_002525835.2 Ipomoea batatas
CGCTTTTTAGTATAGTAGAAATATATATATTTAATTAATCAAATTACAAAAGAATAAAAATATTAATTTATTTAAACCTCTTGAATTTGGTACCTAGATCTGCTAATCTAGGTGCACATTCTCTCACTACTCTGGCCTATTCTCAAGTTGATCGTTTGTTTTGAAATTCTATCTCGCCAGTTGCTTTGATTTAATCTACCGTGGTTTGTTTGGTTAAAAAAAAAAAAAAAACTCTTCAATTGGATTTGTGCTGCCCAAATCACAAACCAACTTGTCATAGTATTTTGACAAAATATCAACATCTTTACATACACCTAAAACCACAAAAGCAAAATGTAGACTATCCACTTGTTCCTTCTTCATAACAATTCTAAACAACAATGACATTTCACAAAGAGACTCCAACTCGGCTAGAATTACACTAATGTTCTATTTTAATTATAAAAAAAAAAACAAAAGAAAAACATTGATGAATAAATCATGATTGAAAAAATCAGTAGGCACTCCTTGGGTGCCTAGGCGCCGATTAATCGATACCTAGGCGCTCGTGTATATTTTTTAATGTTTAAATTTTTTATTTTTTAAGACTTGATAATTATAAACTATTTAATACTTTAATAGTTACTAAAATAGTTGAATGATTTAGAGTTTTTTCATTCTTAACGATGTCGTTTTGAGTAAAATAACATATTAAAAAAAAAAATAAATAACTAATCAGCCGACTAGACAGTTGGCCACCTGCTAGACCACCGATTATGGTGATATGCTAGGCGGTTGGCCGGCACCTAGGTGCAATTTCTGCAACACTAGAATAAATTAAATAATAAGAATATAAATGTATAGACCAATTAATGTATTAGAATAATTACCAAATAAAAATACTCACGGTCTCAAATCAACATAAGAGTATCATATGTACTGAGGTGAACTACCAACCTATATTTTATACTACCATCCAGCCAACTCCGATCACACTTACTACAGTACAAGCCATTTTTTGGAGTGACCTTCTTGTTACAACTACTTCCCTTGCACGACATGTAGTACCATTTCACTACATTCTCAATCCCAACAATTCTAACAACCACCAGTACTCACACAGCTGTGACAGAATCACAAATTCTTTAAAAAAAAACTTATTCAAAGTGTAATAAAAAATAAAAAATACAAAATAACTTTTTACTTCTTTCCTACAATAAATTTCATCCAAGGAAGTCATCACAATGTCCTCACACAAAGAACTACCAATTGACTTAACAAAAGAAAGTCTAGACTTAATTAGAGTCTAGCTAGACTCTTAAAGGTGTAATTTTCGATGGTAGATTGCAGCAGATACAAAACAATGCCAGAATATAAACACAAAAGTTATAAAAACATTGTTAATAATAATTTAAAAAAAAAAACAATTCGAAGAAATTTATTTTTTCTTAACTATCTCAAAATTTTATTTGCAAATTGTGATTGAACCAAATTTTGGTGGCATCAAAGGAGCATGGAATATGCACCTCCCATCTACAAATCTACAAATAAAATACAAACATGCACTAACAAATGGGCCAAAAAATTAACAGATAGAATAAGATTTATTAAAGAAAACAACACTTACTTTCAAAAACCTTGGCCTACACAATTGCAACAAAACTGTCACTAGATCTTCATTGATTGAATTGTAAAAATAAAGTAGTAATATATCAACATGTTCCTCCAAACAATATACCAAATATGATTTTGACTAAGAAAAATAACCATTAAATTAACAAAGAATATTGGTTTGCATTTGTTTCCTACATATTTCCTAAACATTCTTCATATAATGAAAAATAAATAATAACTGAAATTAAACACAACATAATTACACTTACTTTACATCTTCCACCACAAAATCAATAAGTAGTCTTGAATACTTTCGAGCTACTACTGCACCTTTTTCCACAGGTCAACATATTTCAACAACGTAACCCGGCCTTAGCTTCTAATAACATCTAAAAAAAACAATTACAGTTATAATATAATATTATAAAAACATGATATAATATAAATAAGTAAACCAATTTGAAAAATATACCTATCAACATCTTCTCATCAATATTTCTTTTCGGAGCAGTCAAGATATACACTGTAACTGAAACAACTCGTTAGGAAATTGAACTCTCTTGTACTCCTTCACCAACGTATCGAGCTTAAATTTAAGCATGTAAAGATGATTACTTGCATGTTTTGAACTTAAAAAAGTTTGTAATACAAAAAAATAAAAAAAATAAAAAAAATTCCGTAAACATTTCCTTCTTAAAATTGGACCATTTGTGTACATGCAGCATGTATAAAAGTACCCTACATTTATATTCAATAATATTAAATAGACAATCTTATAAAACAGTACTTTAAAAAATAACATTAATACAGTTTAAGAATAGCTAACCTCCTCATCATGAAAAATAGACTCTCTTCTATTTACTCCTTTATTTTGCTTGCTTTCAGACACCTCATAGGTGCACATTAATCGAACATGAATGGCTTTGTTACTGCAATCTGGATTAAGTTGGGAAGCAAGGATGAACTTGTCAGCCGTTGCAATATTTGAAGCTCTTAAGGGTATAGAAATTTTAGGATGTTCTAATGGAGATTGTGTGTTCTTACCTCTGTGTATATATATACAAATACTAAAAGGAATGCTCTATAAATAATCATCATCGAGCCGCCAACATTCAAAATGTAATAGGGTTCCAAGAGATGCAATAGTAGGATATCCAAGAGACGCAATAATCATTATACTAACTGCTTTAAAAAATATAATAAATATATACACCAATTAGATTAACTCTAGGGCAGAAAAAGAAAACAATTAGGATAAAACTTAGCCATAAATCTAATGATTACAGTCTAACAAAACAGTTTAACTTGTTCCAACACACACGTCTCCTACAGCAGATCAATTGGAAATCGAAACCAATATTCTCAAAATCAATAAAATAAAATAAAAAAGACATATGTGCACTATAAAATAGGCATTTACTTAAGGAAATAAATTTAAAGAATAAAAGTTTCACAAAAAAAAAAATAGGAAAACATAAATTAGAGCTATTAAGTTGAGTTGGAAAACATAAGAATTCTATTAGCAAAATCCCCTAACTTTATTAGTATAAGAGATTGCATGAAAAATGATGGTTTGTATAAACTTAGGGGTTTAGTTAGTTTTACATTAGTGTCGCAGTGTCGGTGTATAAGCTTTTAAGGCACTGGCCTTAAACCACTCTGAACAGCTACAAAGCCACATTGATGGTTAGTAAGCACACTTTTGTCAAATTAAAATATAATAATGTACAGCATTTTAAGAGCAACTAGCAGTTGACCCGTGCGATGCACGACATGAAAATATATCAAGTCAAAATGAAATATTGGCGAAAAAGAAAAGAAGATTAAACAATATTAATAATGAAAGAATATATAAATTATTAAAGACCTCTTTGTAAACTGCATTAGTAGTAGAATTACAATCTTGTTTTGATTGATCACATACTAAAATCTTCAGTCCGTCTGGTTGACTAACTCTTGATGCGGCAACATATAATTGGCCATGCACAAAAACTGGTTTCTTGAGTATCAAGCCAACATTGGAAAGCGTCTGCCCTTGACTCTTGTTAATAGTCATTGCATATGATAGCATAAGTGGAAATTGTCTTCTGTTGAACTTGAAAGGTAATCTCGGGTCCGATGGGGTGATAGTCATTCTAGCAATTAATACCTTAGTCCCAGCATTAGGACCTACTAATATGCTTCCTTCAACAACATGATTACCTAATCTTGTTACCACCAACCTAGCTAGTTCCATTGCATAAACCAAGACTATGATCAATGTTCCTCATTAACGTTACAGGAGACCCCACTTTCAAAGTCAAAGAATAATTTGGAAGGCCAGATGCTCTTATGGTATTTAGGAATTCTGGTGTATGCACATCGGCAAGAACTGAACTGGAACCATCGCCTTTACACGTTGTGTCGGAACTCAAAAATGTTTTTCCTTCCCCCTCAGTTAAGTTAGACATATACTAGTTGACCTCATTGACCACCTCTAACGTTGGTGCTAGCTAGTATTGCACTGTTCTTAAAACAACTTCCATCACTGCTTGCACCAATAAAGTTGGGGAATATACTTTTCACAATAGAGGAAATAGGATCACCATTTGAGTTTAATAACAATTGAGTGGGGATGTCAAAATTAGCGTAACCATCAATATCTACCCCAATATTACCATCACCTATTGAAATTAGCCAATTCGCAAATTCTTCAACTTTGTCTTGATTCAATCGAGGTTCCATTGTAGTTAATCTCAAATTTTTTGTTAGGCGCATAACTCTACAATGTCTCCAAAGATATGAAGAATTAATTGTTGCAGAAACAATGTCCTGTCTTAAACCCTTTGGCACCACTGATAATATTTGCCTAAAGTCCCCATTCCCCACCTAAAACCATTGTCTTCCCGCCAAAAGTCTTGTTTTGACTTTCATTGTTAACAAATCTCTCATTGTTTTATCCAACGCCTCAAAACAATATTTGTGCATCATCGGTGCTTCATCCCAAATTATTAGTTTTGCATGAACAATGAGTTCAGCTAATTGACTACCTTGATTTATATTGCACGTAGAATCTTCATTGACAGAGATTGGTATTGAAAACCTTGAATGTGCAGTCCTGCCACCCGGAAGAAGTAAAGATGTTATCCCACTCGATGCCACATTGATAACAATTTCGCCTTTTGCTCTAATAGAAGAAGAGAGCGCACGCCACAGAAATGTCTTTCCTGTACCACATGCCCATAAACAAAAAACAGTCCACCATTGTTGGAATCAATATCGTTGATAACGGCATCATATATTGCTTTTTGTTCTTCTGTTAGTCTCTCCTTAAGCTGTTGACTCTCTTCATATTTCCTAGCACGGTCATATGCTAACTCTTCCCACAACAACCGATTTTCCACATGAACATGGCTTGCTTCATTAATTACCGGTATGTTTGGAAAATCTCTCAAAGTCTTGTTATAGACTATTAAAAGCTTTGACACTTCCCATAGCGCAAAATTCATTTTCTCTTCATCAGTTAGAAATATATCTGTAACAAAAGATAAGTCCATTAAATTAAATTATACAAAAAAATGAGTACATAAACCTTTAATAGTTGCATAATAATACCTTGCAAGTTTAATAATCTCCAACGGGTATGTTGAGCATCATCAGCCAGATGTGTCCACACCTTCTCCTATACAATTTCAGGACGTGCCATTGTATTTGACAATAATAGAGTAACAAACAACTTTCTTAGTGAGTGGGGAGTTGCAAAATGGCTAGCTTCCATAATTGCATCAACATATTCAGTATCATCTTGTAATAACCCCCGCGCATAACATGCCTCCTTAGAAGTATTGTACTGTACTTCATTATATGACCTTATGTCTGAAAAGCTTGTTGGGCCACTGACTATGTTCAACAAACATCGTAGATAATATAATTCCCCATTACCCGGTGGAACATAAAAGATACGGCCAATAGAAAAACCTCTTTTACGTGGATGCCAATGACGAATATTTTTCTTCCACACAAATTTATTGGGCATCTCAATATAGGTTAGCAATTTAGCTTCTTTGAAAGTTTTGTTTGCCTCAAACCATTGTGTGAACATGCTTTGCCCCAAAGTTTCTTTGTTCAATACTGTATCAACATCTTCATCATTCTGAAAGAAGACTGTTTGGCTATCTGGTAAATGGAAACTAAGCCTCTCAACTGGCGGGTTTCTACATTGAATCTCAAAACTTAGTAGACGCCAAGTAGCCTCAGATGTAGAAACGTATCTACAATCATAGTACATGTTGATCTCATCCACTAATTGTACACCATCTGCATTTGATGTTGTTTTATAAAATTCAGCAGTGACGCGATCATTTCCCTTGTTCACATACTTGAATAAGTATTTGATAGATCTAGATTGGTTGCACCACTCCACATTCATATGTGCCTTGTATCTCAAAAGCAAGTATCTGTTATGGGGTACCACATATATATTATCCAACTGAATACCATTCTTGGTAATTGTTTTTCCATCATCCCGTCTTCTATATATTGGGTAACCATCTGCATCAAAATTTGAGTATTCCACAAATTTTTTGGGAAAATGTTTAGAACACCGTCCATTTACCATGCATGGAGATGTCTTTCTAGCAACACCACAAGGACCATGTAACATAAACTCCTCGACTGCTTGATGGTACTTAGGATCTAATTCTTTGCTCGGGATTTCAGCGGAGATTATTGAGTCAACTGTAGTTTGACATGGAATACTTGTGTTCAACCCAAGAAAAAGAAGTATATGAGCATGAGGTAATCCCCGTTTCTGAAATTCAATTGTGTAGATCACTGTCATAACAAAAAAATAATTATAAATTAAGAGGATAGTACAATAATTTTTAACATAAAAATATTTTAAGTGTCTTTTTTTCTTACATGCTTTTACCGGACCAAATAATTGCCCAGCCTTGAATTCTTTAATTAATGAATCAAGCTTCATTTTGAAAATTCGTGCAACAATATCTAGTCTGTCCTTGGCTCTAAAACCTCTTAGTTGAACATATCGTTGGATTTCCGACCACTTTGGGTTACATGTGAATGTAATGAATAAGTTTGGATACCCTATCCAACGACATATAGCCATAGCATCTTGATAATTTTGTATCATATATCTTGCACCACCCGTAAAACTGGATGGTAAAATAACTCTCTTACCTTGCGTTGAAGGGTCTATATCTCCTCTAAACAATGCATCAGACAAACCTTTGTACACTTCACAACGCAATGCCTTTTGATTGTTACGAATGAATAGTAGACGACATGCTTCCACCATTGTGTACCCATCAACTAAAAATTGTTGTAACAGTCTCCTTGCATGCAATAAGGTTGAAATTTAACTTCGTCTTTCATGTATTTTAAAAGTAAAATACTCTCTTGGGGATATACGTTGCCTGCTACCACCCACTTCGTTAGTATTTGTACAAAATTGTATATCATCCCTATATCCATCTTCTCCAAAAGGAAACAATACAGGATACTACAATGGTAAGTACGCAGGGTTGAGCTCATTAATCCTCTTAAGCAATCCTGACTTACACTCAACTATAATGTCTCGCATACCCATGTCCGGGTCTAAATCACCAACTATCAATGCAGCAACATCGGAGACTGTAGGTAGATTATATGTCCTTGCATCTTTGGACCTCTTTCCTATTAGTCTCATCCTTATTTCAGTTCTAGGAATTTTTTGAAATCTCACTTCTGGCCATTCGAAACGACTTAACCAAAACATTATGCTCATCTAAAGCTGTCTTTATATCATTAACAACCTCCATCTCTATTGATGAACTAACAATGTCATTCCTAAATAATTCAAAAAAAATTGATATATATTACAAAAAGTATTTACATTAACGAAAATAATATTTATCAATAAGTAGAAAAGAGTGAATCTTACCTTATTGATGTAAGACGGTTGTTAACTTCATTTTCCGTGTCATGGATATACAATTGTGCAAACTTTGGTGTAGCACCATTCACAGGTTGCAAGCTTCCAATTAAGTGAAAGTTTTGGCCATTCATACGATACACAGGTGGACCACCACCTTGATTTATTGTTCTATCAACTCTTCCACCCATTGATGTAAAACAAAACATATTGTTATATGAGCAAATATTTTGCAAGAAGTGGTCTCTTTTCTCACCGACCTTAAAAAAAAGATCCAAAAGTTGTTGTGGAGGTTTGTTCTCAAGTGGTAATTTAATCTTACCATTGGTACAACATAATGAATATTTAGTATATCCGTTAGAGTTCCGTGCACCTACACGCTCTTCGTACCAAAATAGGGCACCGCAATGTTGGCATGAAGCGCAAGGATGCCCAAAATCAGCATAAGTCACTACAACAAAAATATAAAACTAAATTTTTAGCAAGGCTTGTTCAGTAATTATTTTAATAATATATTAGTGGCAAAACTGCAAATGTAATAAAAATGAACTAAGAACTAACCAATTGATTCATTATTAGTTAAATCTTGTTCCCCATGGCTTCGTTGAAGTCATTGTTTAAGTTTCTAAACTCCATTGTAGAAGACCTCATTGCATTGGTAATAGTACTGCTTGTACTTTGGAAGGAGGAATCTAAATTCATATATTTTGTAAGAAGGTAAGTAACAAACTTACAAAAAATAAAATTTTAAGATATTTAATAATAAAAACAATAAGCAATTTCTTGCTAGTACTTACTTGAGTTCATAGGTGGATGTATGACAACTCCACTGCTATTTGTTATACAAATTTGTGTTTCTTCTCTTCTTGTAACAACTATATTGAAAATGAATATTTCATGTAACACTAAACATCTAGTTGAGAACCAAATGAATTGAAAACCACAAAAATAATTTTATATATGACAAAAGTAAATTAATTTTTTACAACACTATTATTTGTAACACCTCGTTCTTGATTCATATTAGGTGTCACGGGGATCTCCTGCAACGGTGTCCTATTTTTGTCAATCACAATATTGCTCAACCTTGACGGTCCTAAAATAAAGTCTTTATGTTAGATTAAAACACTTAAAAATTTGCTAACATTAGTAGATAACATTTTAAAATTTGATAATAATGTACTAATTAACCTTCAGTTAATACGCTCAAGGTAAGGGGGTAACTAAGGATGATTGAAAAACTCCAAATAATTGATTTGGAGTAGTTATTGAAGATAACCGATTATGTTTTGGAGTAATGACATTCTCATATCGAATTTTCATTTTCTACATAACAAAAATAAATTAAAATTAAATTTCGATATATCACGACAAAAATACATAACAAAATTTTAACAAAACCAAATTATTAAATTCGACAAAAACTCACGTACAAAAACTAACCTACTAAAGATTGAATATAACAATTTAGTAACCACAAAACTTTTAATACAACACAACAAATAATAATTATTTAATATATATATATATGTATATATATATATATATGTATATATGTATATATATATATGTATATATAAACAGGGAAACGGGATATTTGGATCATATTCCAGATCCGTCTACTACTCACTATACTCCTTCTGCTCTCTACTCTCTGCTCTCTGATCTCAATTCTCACCTACCTACATCTACACTTTCCCAATTCCATCAAGCTCTCACCTTCCTACACTTTCCTAATCCAAAGATTTGAGCCGACGCAATCCTTAATTCGGGAAACCCTAGTCCTACGAAAATGGCTACTATCGGTGCAGATTCAAACTACGATGGATTGCAAGGTAAGTTCACTCTGTTACAAATCAAAGTTTTAGCACCAAAATCTGTGTATTTAGGGTTTGTTATAGTCGAAATCAAGTTTGATTTTATAAAAATTGTTCATTCATAGGTGGCCCTCTCTTAATCTCTTTATGTATATATAGGGTTTATGAGATCTATATTACAGACCCGGACACCCAAATCTATAATTTATAGTACTCTCCGTCAAGTCTGGGTAAGTTAATTTCTCAATCCGGTGTGTTTTTATACTGTTAATTTCTCAAAGTTCTCAATCCAGTTAATTTATCAAAGTTCATTGTTCTTTTAATTTTTTCTAAATCTCACTAATTCATTGAATATCTTGACGCAATCCAGTGTGTTTTTCTAGTCATTGACCACCTTGAACCGATTTAGGGTTTTAGAATGTAAGCTATTTTCGTTTAATGACATGTAAGCTATTGTTTAGCACTTAATGTTTGGTTCTCTTGGTTGGTTTCTTGGTTCTAAGCTATTGTTTAGCACAATACATATTCCTATAGTAATATACTATGAATAATAATAGTAGTACACTCGTAGGCTATATGCAGATTAATGGAAGAAAACAAATAGCCCGAAAAAAGATAAGTACATTTCATTTGCTATGTTTAGCTTCAATCTACATCTGTTTACTACATTCAGATTTAACCCGAAGCTCAATGAGAACTTTTAATCTTTTGCAGGTGAAACAACTCATCAAACTATGCTGGAAAAAGTTAAGTATTCTTTAAGCTAAATAGAACATATTTAGTGAGATATTTTGTAACAACTACAACTGTAAATCATATTACTGTATGCGCAACATTTATAGATTGAGCTACATACCTTTATTCTCTGAATGTACTTTCATTTTCGCTTCTACAACTGTGGATCTTGTCAATTTCTTCATGTCTTCAAGCTAGTGTATGGACAGTGTATTATCTGAAAGTTGGTATTGTTTTCTCATAGTGGCTTTTATAGATTGTAAAGGTTCAGGGCAATTATGATTAACAATAGCTATTAATTGTTTCATTGGAAATCCAACAGTTTTAGTGTACTGATTGTTTATTGAATCTGTAAAAAATACCAATCTGAAAATGATTACAAATATACCACATGTACATCTTAATAACTATTTACTTGGCCAAGCTGGACTACAATATGTTGCATTACATCATGATAATCACACTTATAAACCTATTTTGTACTCACTCACTGTGGATTAAAAAAACCTCAGAATTGCTTAATTATAAGTTGAATCAAAACTGCTTGTTTAATACTTTATTTGTTGATCTTTTTTTTTTTACTAACTTGTCTAAATAGAATTACTTTCAATACAATCTCACAGAGGTAGTCTATATTTGTCTTTAATTTAGCATACTATAAGACAAATCATTTATAAGAACATTCTTGATACTTAATGTAATTGTGTCTTTGATTTCCTTTAATTACTTTACAACATAGAACTAACCTTGCATCTTTCATTTAAAAGTCACAGTCTAATTCTGTCTTTAATTAAGCACACCATCATGCAAATCATTTGACTATAAAGGAGGCATTTCACTATAATTGTAACTAACTTTCTATACTTATGTTTTGGCAGTATCAATCTTTCTAATCTGCGTATTAAGGATAAAGAAGTATTTTCATTCAAGTGTACGTCCTCAACTGTGATACTTTCAAGGAGAAGAATATGGCTATCCAGATAAGTATTCTTTCTATTCATGTTTTAAAAATTACTGCAATACATTTTCAAAACATGATAAAAACTGTAAAAAAAAAAACAAAACTATAAATCTATGCCTAAGTATAACAATATCTATGTACAATTGATGCCTAAATTACATAGTTCAAATAGCCCTGTGTGACTTGATATTTTGTAAATGTGACTTCATTATAGATGTGTCTGGTTGTGTCAACCTTTTGCATCAAGTTGACTTCAAATATTGCCTTCAATTATAACCGCAAACCTTGCCCTTGAAACTGAGAACTTTTTAATCATCAAGTACCTGAAAAATCACAAATTCTCTACAAAAAAAGAACACTAAGCAGTATATTACTGATTACTTAGATAAAATCACAATCATTAAGGCAAGTAATTGTAGGCAGGATCAGAAAACTAAGACCATACTGAAATAAAGTAGATCAAATATTGTTAACCCTAAACTATTAGGGTTACAAATCAAGGGCTATGATTAATATTGTGCAAAAGACAACAACACAAAACCCATTGTAATCCAAATTCAACACTGCCATAGTAACCATTGTCCAAACATTTCATTGTTCACCAGTAGGTTCTTTCTCATTCTTCTCCCCTTTCACTACAATCTGTTTCTTCTTCTTCGATGTCTGTGTACTGGAGAATTCATCCAGCAGACTTCGCTTCACTGCTTCCGTTTCATTCACAGCTACATTCTGCTTTCCAGAAGTAGCACCAATTGGACTTTCTGTAGGATCATCTGAAAAAAACCCTGAATAGAATACAAATAAGCATAGTGCTACTGATACTTAAAAGGTTGTTTGATTGAAATAATTATATAAATACCTCATCTGAGTTAGAGTCATCCTGTGTTAGTTGTAGCTTGGAAGAAAATTCATCATCGTTATGCTTGATTAGCCCAGGATAGTAAATTTTAAACATTTCAGGAAAGTGTTTGACTTGCAGTACTGGTACTGCATTATTTAGGTTATCAAACTGATCACTTCTCACAGAAATCTTAAAGAACAAACCTCTCCCTTTTAAATTCCTGATGTCTTTAGGAATCTTGGTGCATTACCTAAGACATTAAAACAAAGAGCATTAGAGGTTAAGGCATGTCACTAGTCTATTATATAGGCATCTATCTTAAGTTCAAAAATAGGGAACTCACAGATGGCTGCATAGCCTTCAATTCATCTGCCTTTACACACAACAACTCAAGAACTTCACGGTCCCATAAAAGGAGTGGGGTTGTCCCGTTAACATCAACTACACGAATTTTAAGCTTATATCTTAGGTTACCTTTAATAAACCGATCATCACATTTCCCACAATCATACATTCCAGACTTGAATCCAACTTCTTATTACAGTTTTGTTTAGGGCAAGAGTCGTAATACCAATCATTGGGATCAGACTCAATACCTATAATCTTGCATGGTACCCAAAAATCACCAGTCTGTCATGAAAACAAAAAATAGATTTGTAATTGAATCTGTTTTATAAGTACAGAACTACACTGGATTATTAAGAAGTATACCTCTCTTTTAGAAAAGATCTTAGATAATGTTGTGATCTGCATTTTTGTACTGCTTAAGTCCCCTCCACTTGTAGTACCATAACTGAAAGTAGAATTTGATGTAATGCTCTTCAAAGGTGTTTGCTGCTGCATACATAGACTGAATGCAGAATTTCGGTTAGTCAATTACTGCATCATACTCGTATATGAATTTGTTGTTCTCAGTTTGTAGAGATATGTAACATTGATATGTTAAAGAAACTGCATCATACCTATCTCTGAATTCCACAAACTCCACAGTGTTTTTGTTGAATAGCAAATTTGTAGCATCATAAGAACTGCAAATTTTTACTTCTCCAGCTACACAAATATAAATTACAAAAGCATAATGATTAAGAAATACTCATGTATTGAAAGAACAGATGAGTACAATACTGTAAATGAGTTCTGTGATTGCAGGAACAGAACATTAACAAAGAAACTTAGGTAAGAGTTCTGTCATTGCAGGAACAGAACAGTCACAAACAAACTATTATCAACTAAAATCAGTTTAAACAAATACTCAGATTTACTATAGTCTGTTTATAGTACTGCAGATACTCAAGCAGGAACATGAGGTAGATATTGGCATATTGCAGCAACACAAAGCTCTTAAAGAAACAACAACCATAATTGAGGAAGACATTCAAAAAAGTACTATCAAGGTAACTGTTATGTAAAAATAAGATTACTTACACTTTTCGACTAGCTTAATCCGACCCATCTAAATTAGAACAACCACTGGAGCCAAAAGATCACTTCTAAAAAAAGGCATCACTTTCTCTACATGGTCATCCCAGACAGTGCATTTCACTTGATTACCCCTGCATGAAAACTTTTTTAAAAATTGATGCATATTTTCAATCTATAAAATAAAACATTTCACTTTTTTGAAACCTTACTTCAAATCTTCAATCAGAAAATCTATCAACTAAGAGGGTCTCCCATTAATCATCTTCTCCAATGGAGAGTATATTTCAACTACACGGCTAATGACATCTAGGCTAATGACATCTAGGAAAATAAAAGTAGTATTAAAATTGCATTATAGAAATTAGATCAGTAGTATTTAGTACTGAACCAAAAGCATGAAAAAATTGACTATTTTCTAACTTACCAACCAAAACATTTGCATCCAGTGTGTTCAAACTTTCAAATGGCTGTAGTCGATACATATTCCTTGGAAAATCACATCCTTTATAATCTTTGACCAATGTTTCAGAATAAAATTTCATCATGTACTCACCATGACATGTCTTATAGCAATACCAATGAGCAACTACCAGAAAATTTTTTATACAGTACACATTTCCCTCTACAAAATTATTCAAAGGAAAACACTCTTTCCTGGAATATTTTTTTTTGGTGAGCATCTTTCCTGGAATATGCATGTGAATGTAGGAACCCTAGAAATACAAAAAAAAAAAAAGTGTATTAAATAAAGATTCTAGGAATGTTTCTACTGCATTTTTTACAATGTTTTAGACATTAAAAAAAGAACAGATTACCGCTTCATCATGGAAGACACACTCTCTTGACTTGATTTGATCTCTTCCTCTACTGTGCAAAACATTGTAGGTGCGCACGGCCCTCAATCTGATTGCAACTGAAGTATGATGCTTCTGCAACTCTTCAACTAAAACATACATCGGAGCCATAGCATTTATGAAATTAGATTTGTAGCTTTGCTTGTAAATATCTTCTTGATAATCTCTGTTGTATATATATTGGTAGCCCTAGGGTTATGTAATTATAATGTTGATCAATATCGGAAGAGTCACGCCTGTCATTGGAAAGCCAAAGAGTTGTATCCATAAATAACTTAGGTTCAAATATAAAATGTAACCAAATGATTCAATACAGAACACAGCCGCAATATTATTAATGTTCTCAGTTTCCCATAAAAATGCCCAAAACGGCGTAGTTTCCATTGGGCAGGAAACCAAAATTTTTTTATTTACCAAAAACTTGTCTGTTTATATATATATATATATATATATAAGAGACCAGATGTGGTGCTTCTCACAGGTGAAAAATAGAGTTAAATCTCAACAATTGATTTTGTCCAGATCAAGCGTCCAGAATGAAGATTTGTTTTTTAAATGCAGTGACATTATGATAATTTTGTGTAAGTTCATTTTTTTTTTCTTTGGATGCATTATTTTCCTTCTTAGAGTGCATATTTTTTCTCTTCGAGTGTATAATTTCTCTTCTAATGCATATTTACTTTATTAGCTTCTTAGAGGGTAGGTGCATTATTTTCCTTCTTCGAATGCATATTGTTTCTTCTTCGAGTGCATATTGTTCCTTCTTTGAGTCCATGTTTACTTTATTTGATTGTCAAAAGATAAGTGCATTATTTCCCTTCTTCGAGTGTAACTTTGCAGTGTAATTATATAAGGTGCATAACTTTGCACATTGGGGGGTGCATAGAGTTTAGCCTACGAGTGCATAAATTTTAATCATCAGGTGCATAGCTTTGCTGCCTTAATGTGCGTAAATTTGACTCTTTAGGTGCTCTTTATGTGCATAACTTTGAACCTTCAAATGAATAATTTTAAACCTTGAAGTGCATTACGTTGGTTGATCTTTTAAATTGTTAATTCCAATTAGTTGACTAAAGCTTGATTAATGGTTTTTGTTGTGAACTCAATCTGCGAATTATTTCATTAAGTATTAGTAATGGTTGATTTTGATCATTAGACTATTATTAGTAATATAATCTTAGTGAATTGTAAAAGTGTTCTTTACTTTCAAGTTTGCGATTTGAAGAATTCAACTTCCGGGAAGCTAACCTTTTTTTTCTTTATTCTTTATTCTTTTTAAATTTTCTTTCCTTTTGGACACTTGATCTAAATTAGAGTTGTTATTTGGTAATTTATGCATGCATGATTTTTGTACTTATGAAAATGAAAATAAAAAAGTTGTTATAATATTATCATGAAATGTACATCAATATTATTACATATTCCTCCTTTACTGTCAATTTTTATTTTCAATTTTCGATCAACTCAATCTCTCATAGTTTGCTATGAACTGTTTCACCTTCACTTCTTGTTTCGAAATCCAATCAGCTCCAAGTACGAGGCTTAGGTTGGAGCTTCGGACCTTGAAAACGACGTAGTTTAAGTTGTTGGCTAGGAAGAGGTAAGACAACGGCACGTCTCCGTATTGTCGCGCCTTGCTGTCTAGCTTACAGAGGAGCACGAGAACGAGCCACGCGAACTTCGCGGAGACCGTTGAAGCGACGGAATCGTCGTTCATGAACGACGGACTCGAGAAGTACGACTCCGGTAAAGGAGATTGGGACGACGGCGGCCAGTCTGCTATGATTTCGGAAACGGTGCCGCTGTAATCGGCGAGGAAAACGAGGAAGTTCATCACGTACCGAGTCAGTGGATGGATTGCGCCGCCTGGAGGTGGTTTTGTGGAATCCTTCTGTATCGCCGCCTCAAACTCCGACAACATTGCTCTAACGGCGTCGCCTAGCATCGACACCGACGCTGCAGCCTGAGACTTCACGGCGGCATTAGAATCGAAGCTGAAAATCGAATCAATTTCCGGCGAGAGATCCGAAACCGCCTCGTAAAGGTCCAAATAGCGAAACATCTTCTCGACCGATATCTTCTTATATTTAGCCGCCAATTCAACGAAACCGAACAAATTGATCGCACCGTCTTTAGAAATTTCGGCGAAACACGACTCTCTGATGTTATCGGAAGCCGAGAAGACTTCATCGCAGAGAATTCTCTCGCCGAGGAAAAGAGTTTTCACCGCGATTCTGATACAGCTCTGCCAATTCAAAATCTTCCTCTCCAGTACTTCCCAGTCCATTTTTTGAATTTGAGAATAACTGAATCTCTCAATTCCCAGATGATATAACGTCTCGTCTATAACAGATTTTCTGATTATGTTATATACCTTCACGCATTCCTTTCCATATCCGGCTCCAATCATACAAGTCGCAATGGTTTTCAAATCTGGAACTGCAGGGTCGGGGATTGAAATTCCGGCGACTTTATCCAGAACCTCTCCGTCTTCGGAATCTGAAACAGTTGACCGCGAGGACGCTCTGGAAGACCTGGCCGAGACGGTTTCGAGATCGAGAAAATATCGGTTCCCAGAAAGAATAGTGTAAAACTCCTTCTGCAACCTCTTCATGGCAATCTGCATCAAAGTCTGAGCACGAACAAGCAGCTCAGAATCCGAACACTTGCTAACGAAGAACAGCATAGCGCGCTGCAAGTCATCGACGTAGCCGAGAAACTGCTTCGCCTCTACCGGACTGTCCCGGAAGAGGTACGATATTCTGTCGAAGGTGACAGAGGCCTGAACGTCCCATTTTCTGATCAGCGGTTCGACGGTCGCGATGGTGTCTGCCAATAGCGTTTCGCAAAATTTATACCGCGACGATGGCGACGGTGATGACGATCGGTTCCTCATTTTGTCTGTGGCTGTTATCTTCTCGCAAAATTGTATTGAAAGAGAGTTGGAGAAATAAGTGACGGGGAAAGAAAGTATCTATAGAGGGAGGTCACGGCCCACGGGACGGCTGAGAATGACGATGGATGTTGACTGCGTGGCAGGACGCGGTAACGTATTATTATTTTCTTTGTTTCGGTTTCTTTGTTACTTTTATCATTGAAGGTTTCAAAGCTCATATTACGTCTGATATGGTAAAACACTATTATTATTATTATTGTATGATTACAATATTACATCAGAAAGTGAAAATGAGATGAGTTGATTAAGTCCATGAAAGTGTAGGTTTGTCTAGTGATGGATGCATGTAAAGTTTAAATGTTTAATACACAATTACACATTTATTTAAGAAAAATAAAATTACATTTTTAACTTAAAAAATAAGTGTTAATTTAATCTTTAATTATTAATTTAATCTTTAATTATTACGAGTGGTAAATTTGACCCTTAATTAGTCATAAAAATAATAATTATTTTTATTCTTATGATACATTATTGGTGTCTAATATATTTTTAGAGAAGAAAGCAAGATTGGTCCTTAAAATAAATTATTAACGCCAAGCGCCTTGCGTTTAATTGGTAGAGTAGTGACTTTCTCATATAAGAGGTCATGAGTTTAAGTCTTAGTGGAGTCAATTTTAACTCTTTGTCTATACGACAATGTAATAAAGTTAGTTGTATTAAAAAAAAAAGGGTTATTAGTGGTAGTACTTCAATTCGGATTCCTTTACACACACATATATCAAAATATAATTATAAAATATTCAAGAAGGAAAACATACAATTCAAAATTTTACTTAAAAATCACAATCTTGGTGCATATTTAATTGTAAAATCACATTAATTTTTTTAATTACATCTTCTTTCAAAATTTCATCTTTCAATTACAATTAAAACTAAAATAGTATAAAAGTAATTACAATCTATACAAATAGGTGATAATCAAAAAACATACACATATACAGATAATCAAAAACCACACACACAAAAAAAAGAGAAGGAATTAATAACTGAAATAGTCTTTTGATTATAGTAAAATTATTAATTGGGTGCTTGACTATTATGTTTTCCGAAGAGTTAATTCCAGCAATGGTCATCCGACTATGTTGATTTTTTAAAATTAGTCATCGACTTTTAATTTGGACAATTTAGGTCCCTTGACTTTCAAATTCTTTCCAATGTTGGTCCTTTCATCAAATTTTGGTTAAATTAAGGTCAAATGAAGGGGTAAAATTGTTCGTTCACCTGTTTAGTGTATTATTACTCATATTTTTCCTGTCATATACGATGTATATATAAATATAATCTCAGTCGAAGTCTCAATCGAAGCCATATAATCTCAGTCGAAGAGACTTCGACTAACATTATATTCATATATATAGCGTATAGGACAGGAGAAATACGAGTAATAATACACTAAACAGGTGAACGGGCAATTGTACCCCTTCATTTGACTTCAACTTAATCAAAATTTGACGAAATGACCAACATTGAAAAAAAATTGAAAGTCAAAGGGTTCAAATTGTCCAAATTAAAAGTCGGGGACTAATTTTAGAAAATCAACATAGTCGGAGGACCATTGCTGGAATTAAGTCTTTTCCGAATTAAATGCTCGAGTATAAAAACTCTACCCAATTTGCCGTCAAATATCGAGCAAATACCAATTTTAGTCCCACGACTATTAACAAAATGACAATTTTAGTCCACATGTTTAATTTCTACCAATTTTGGTCTCACGACTATTGTTTTAGTACCAATTTTGGTATCACAACTACTCTTTTAGTGCCAAAATTCATCACGTCGATCACCCATTCGTTTAAAACGTGCCGAAATCTAAAATTTTTAAAGGTACTTTCTTCCTTTTCAACTCAATATCCNAGTTTAAGCTTGAATAAAGTGATTTAAGCCCTAAGATCGATCACAATTTACAGTTCTCCTCCTCAAATTAAGGTAAAATAAGAGGAAAAATTGCGAATTCTGATCGATCTTAGGACTTAAATTCATTTACTCATTCTCAAATTGGGATATTAAGTTGAAAATGACAAAAATACCCTTAACAATTTTAGATTTTTGCACGTTTTAAACGAATGAGTGACCGACGCGATGAATTTTGACACTAAAATAGTAGTCGTGGATGAAAATTGGTACTAAAACAATAGTCATGAGACCAAAATTGGTAGAAATTAAACATGTGAACCAAAATTGTCATTTTGCTAATAGTCGTGGGACCAAAATTGGTATTTGCTCGTCAAATATCTATGTAAATGGAGGGTATTTATGAAATTTCATAGTGCTGCCCCTGTTCTCATACTTTTCCGTAGGCAGAGGAAGAGTATGAGTAATAAGAATTTGATCGCTGATGTTTTTGCAGAGAGTAACGTCTATTTCCGGGAAGGTTCGAACTCCACCGGAGTTCCGACTAGGTTCAGAGGATAAGCATCTATAACCCAGCTACATTTTATGCTATTCATGTCAACTCTACACCTATCAATCTGATAAACTGTTGTTGCACCAATCAGAAAATGTGCTCCAGCGCTCTCGTTCCATCTCCGTGAAGCCGATTTATATACTGGTACTGCGCTTGTCACTGGGGTCTCAGTGGAATCAAAATTTTGATTTTTACTGCTTCTTTGTTCTACTGTTGTTAGTTTCACACTTTCTGCATTATAGATACTTTTTGGATTAAATTTTTGGATTTTTTTTTATTGAATTCTACTTCTTCAAAATTTGTGGTTAAATTTCTTTTTCAATTAAAAAAAAAAATTATTTTCTCTGTCTTCATTAATGATGTTATATCTCTTGCTTGATTCCTGAATACACACCAACTGTTAATGGAAGTTATATGCAGTTTTTGTATTTGTATCAGATATGCACACCAAGTGTTTGTTAAAAAATTGTAAAGAAATATCTCCCGTTCTCCCAAGAATAGATTTAAGAGTTAAAGAGGGATATTATTGAAGAAATTTTGGGAGAAACTCTGGAGACTTTTATCTAGCTTAAGCATCTATACTACTATCTTGTATTCCTGTGCACAACTTCTTGAAGGACCTAGAAGTATATGCATCGTAACGGAATATGGTGTTGCAACTGGGTTATTTGAAGCTTTTGTGTAATAGTACTGTAAATTGGCATATATTTGACACCATGCAACTGTTGTGTAGTTAGGATTTGGAATACTATGAGCCTTTGTGAGCCTTGCCTAGAAATTCATGAAATTTGTTGTGTAGTTAATTTCATCACAACCTCAAATCAGATTCATCACAGATTGTCAATTTGATGTAGAAGAACTAAGATGAATTTTATGTACAAAATCAGTGAATTCACCTACTTGGGGCTCAAACTAGCAAGGTGAGTCTAGGCCCATGATGTAAATAGCGCAGCACGCTTTGTTTATAGTCTAGGCCCATGATATAATTTACATTGCACCCTTTGTTTTGATTCCATGTTAGTATGTTACACTAGGTAATAGCTTCAACTCTTTTCCTGAAGTACCACTCTTTATTTAATTTTCAGTTGAGTAAAGCCCTCTAGAGCTCCAATGAAGAACCAATCCCATGTTCTATTTGTATTTGTTGACACTTTACTGGTGCACTCCAATATTTTTTTTTACCACTAGGCACTAGGTCAATCCCCTTTATTAATGAATTAGATACTAATTTATTTTTTAGTTTTCTTAATCATGGTAACAATTTAAGATTCTGCTATATTCTACACATTAAACCTTTTAAGACTTGATTGTAGCAGTTTGGTGCACTGGGTATTTGAAATTTGTCTGTAAACTATCAATTTTCTATTTACTAGAATGAAATGCAATATTAGTAGGGTGGGTTCTACTCCTCCCCATCTTTTATTTTTAAATTTTATAAGTGTCACCTCAAGTGCTGTACATGTTAAACCTAAATATGGAAGAGTTTATGTATTTGGCAGTTTGTCTTGGGGGTGAACAGGGTATTTGATATATGCCTCTAGACTATTGCAGCTTTCAATTTCTTGTTGAAATGCATTCCTCCTTTCTTTTTAATTATTTTTCTTCTTTAATTTTCACCTCCCACTTAACTTTCGTTCCAGAAAAAATTGAGTTTATTCAATCAAATGAATAAGAAGTGTTGTGATGTTTTTTCTACAGATTAAAATTTTGTATATGTAACTCTTACATGCCATGCCAGGGAATCTGATGTTTTATGCTTCAGCAATGTTTGTGACTTCAAATTTTGTTGCATCTGTCTGTTTACTTATTTTCTTTCAGACCTGACTTGCCCTTTGACATATGATTATATTTACATTATGTTGCAGAAAATGTCATTCTTAAAAGATCTTTGCTTTGATTGTGAGGCCCAGTTTATGTCACTGGTTTTGCACAGCTCTTCAACATTTTCAGGTCTGAATTAGAGTTCAGAATGCAACTTTTCTTAATTCACATTCTTACATGATTCAGTTTAATTCTCATTGAAGTTCTTCCAAGGAGCAGTTTGTTTATTGACTTAGCCTAATATGACAGAAATTTTTAGCTACACAGCATTAAGACAATTATTGCAAATGTTCATTGCAATAATGTTCTTCCATGTTTCTGAGTATCTTCTTGCAATCACCGTTCACGGGAAGTCAAAAGTAACGCTCAAGTCCCTTCTGATCAGCAAAAACTATATAGTGGCCATCATCTTTTGCATGTTAGAGTATCTCGTCGAAATATACTTCTTTCCTCATATCAAGGAACATTGGTGGATAAGCAATCTGGGCCTGGCAATGGTTGTTATAGGTGAGATCATCAGGAAACTAGCTATTGTAACTGCTGGTCAGTCCTTTACTCATCTCATAAAAATCTATCATGAGGAACACCATAGGCTAGTTACTCATGGAATCTATAGATATGTACGCCATCCCAGCTATTGTGGTTTCTTGATCTGGTCTGTTGGTACTCAAATCATGCTTTGCAACCCAATTTCAACCATTGCATTTGCTATAGTTGTCTGGCGATTCTTCTATGTGAGGATACCGTACGAGGAATATTTCTTGAGGCAGTTTTTCGGTAGTCAGTACGAAGATTATGCCGAAGGAGTTCCTTCTGGAGTTCCATTTGTGAAGTGATGCTCTTATAATTTGTTAGTAAGACATTTGATTTACCTGTAACATGTGGATTGGCAATGCTAGTTTTGTGAAATGGCCAAATATCATGTTTCGACTCTCATGGCTTATATTTTGTTTGATGTTTTTTTTTTTCATTCCACGGGGAGTGAGTAACCGGCGACTTGGTTTAGGTATTTGAAATTATGTAATGCAGATATGTAAAAAACACACCAAAATTAATACACAGTTGAATTTGATAATGCAGTTGGAGAACCACAGATTTTACTGTGGATTGCGGTCCACAATGGATTGTGAACCATGCATCAAAACAACGTCGTTTTGATTAATGAAAACAGACGGCTGAAACGGCTTCCGTTCCGTGCCATTCACTTTCAGTTTATATACACCGCAGTTAGTATTTGAACACAACTGTAGTTTTTTTAAATATAACTACAGTTTCATTCGATATTATACACTCAAATATATGAACATGTTATTCAATTTCCTTTCAACAAAACTATAGTTTCTTTTATAATACACTGCAATTTTCCTTTCAACACAACTACAATATCATTTCGATATAACTACAGTTTCATTGGACAATATACACCAAAAAATGTG
>CM008344.1:42382323-42395667 GCA_002525835.2 Ipomoea batatas
TCGCCGGAAAAGTTAAGTTAAGGACCAAAAGCGTCCAAAATATGGTAGTCTGGGGTGTTAAGGGACAAAAACGATAGTTTGAGACTAAATGTGGAATTGATACAAAAGACAATGGACTTTGTTGGAATTAACTCTATAAACTTTTAAAAACTTTTTTCATATTAAAAAGTCTACGATTAACTTTAAACCGAATACACCCTTACAAACATTAAATAACTTCTATTAATACATTATTTATAATTTTCTTACAAAAACTACTATAATACATACGTTGAAATGGAATAACACATAGAATAGCACATGTAGCAAAAAGAAGAAAATTCTTTAGTAACAAAACTCAACATGTATAGATACATAATACATACATTGAAATGGAATAACACATAGAATAGCACAACATCAAAACACCGCAAGTATGCAAATAATCATTTTTGTGACTAATTATTGGTCAATATTCTCTTTATTTATGCACACAAGTAATATATTCTAAAATACTAGATTACATAATTAATTTAATTCGTTGGAATTTTTTTTTAAAAAAAATGATGAATATCAGAATCTGTGGTCATGTTAAAGAGTTGCAACTAAATTGTAAAAGTCAACCTCTGACTTATAGATATGGTCTATATTTTCTAAAGGATGTAGAGACTGATTCTATTGTCAAATATTAATGGCAAAAAGTATAATATTTATGGTGCTGGTGTATTTATGAGAATGGAAAATGATGTAAAAGTAGGTGTCGGAGACATTAATTAAGTGGTTGATTCTTCTATCAAAGTTCATGTTAATTATTCGATAAATTTTAATGTAATATTGTAATTATAATACTTTTATTTTACTTTTGGCATAGGAACACACGCAATTTTCTTTTCAAAGAGTATCAATATGTTCATTTCAATAGCTTCCGAATTTTTGCTTAAGTGTTCATTTGATACTTTTTCATTAATTAATTTTTTTTTTTAAAAAAATAACAATTCAATGCAATGTATTTTTTTAGTTAAGTAGTCATTTGATATGATGGATATATTAATTATTAAGAATGGATTCGGGCAGAAGCAAATTGACCCAAAGAAAGATTGAGAGCCAACCCAGACAAGGTCGATCAGTCCAACGTGGACAAGGTTAACCACGAGGTCGGCCATGACTCGGGCTCAACCAGTGTGGTTGTCTACGACATTGGAGATGGAGGCAACGAAGAGCCTCGACCGATAAGGTTGGGCTCCGTGGTCTGCCTCCTGGTGGTCAGTTTTCGTGGTTGGCCCTGGTGGTCGATTTCCATGGTCGGGCTTCGAAGACGATGGGGTGAAGACCTATTCTCTTGGGTCACACTATTTTCGGGGAGTTGGTTAGGCTTACTACTTTAAATAAGCATTATTTGTCCTCATTGAGGACATCTTCATCTTCATCTTGTCTTATCACTATCTATCTTGCAAGCACATTACATAAGTCATTAATACAAAACATTATCTTTCCTACGAAATATCCTGTCTTTACTATTTATTTCTTAATTATTGGTTTTAGTTTATTCGGGCCACCTGGGTTAATTAACTCCATCATTGATGCTTTCATTGAGAGTTTGACAAACAAGCTCGAGCGTGTTACACTGCTACTTACTATCAAAGGCGAGGTTGTGTTTAACTGTCACAACCCTTGCGATTCTAGCAATACCCATATCACCCCAAACGGAAACGGCCTCAATGGGGATGCAAGTCGACAAACCCTCTCTATGAGGTCGGAGAGGGACTTATGGACCAGCTCAACAAAAACCGCAATGTTTGGTCAGCTCTAATCACCCTACCTTCGTCCTCGGGACTCTTGAGTGAAGTGGTCGCAATCCAACAAGTTGTAGCCTTGCTAACTGGCCTAGTCGAGGGGCTCCAAGGAATAGTACAGCCCCCTCAACTCGACATCGGGGCGTCGCATGGGGTCGTGCAAGGGCAGCCGACCCCCTCTCCCCCCCCACCCCTCTGAGGCCAAACGTAGTGTTTGGCACTCGACCTCTGCGAGTGAAAGGAGCTCAAGTTGATGGGGATGTCAGTTTGCCCCAACCACCAGCACGACATTGAGGAGAAGGAACGAACCCGAGGCTACGCTGATGTGGAGATCAATTTGCCTAGTGCAACCCAAGTGTCGACCTCAATTCCATGAGAGAAGAGAAGGGTCCGAGCACGCTTTATTTTGACTCATGGCCGACCACAACTTGATCGAACCCCACTTTTTGCCGAGCACACATTGAGGGACTCATCTTGTCCTGGGTGGACATGCTCATGATTTTCCAAGCTCATGCCGAAGGGCCTGTCCACCGAGATACCGAGTTTGCGTTGAAGAACCTTCCTTGGCTCGTGAAGTTGGGGTCATGATTTTCTGACCTCATGCCGAATCATGAGTTTTCGAGCTTGCGCTGAGGACTCATCTTGTCTTGAAAACCCAGTTAATGTAGTTCCAAGTTCATACCATTGGGCATTGGGCTCATCAGGCTCAAGCCAAATAGCTGGGCTGACCTCGAGGCTAAATAGATCGAGGTAAGCTAATCTTGAGGTTATTCTCTAGGCATATCACATCGCGAAGTATAGGGTTACTAGTGAAACCCCATTCTCACTATGTTGGTGGTGCACAAACTGAGCGATACGGCTAACACCCTAGAGGCGATACGAGACCCGACCTTGCCTATCGCCGAACATAAGAGTGTTTGGCCTGATGTTGAATGACTTTGGCAAAAAACAACTAACCTTAACAAAAAAAATCCTAAATGAGTCCATGACACAATCGCATACTTTAGAAGAGAACCGACCTCAACGTCAAAGGTGGATCCAAGGCTCCGTATTTTTGAGCAAATGACATTAACAAAGTGTTAGAGAGGGCCAAGCAAGAGCTAAGCAATCTAAATGGCCCAAAGTCCGGACCAGGGGAATTCGAGGTCGAGTTACCAGTCCCATAGAGAACTTGTAGCTAAGCTCGGTAAGGCTTAAGCCAAGGTCGAACCCCAACCCAACCGCGAGGTTGACCGTGACAACGAAGACAATGAATCAAATTTTCTTGGGAACAGGTGGCCTGGGGCCTCGACAGGGCGATGAAACACCCCAAAGTCATCGTAGGTGATGTAGGCCTTGACCTCAATCCACGAGGCACCCCAAAGTAAAGAAAACGATCGAGGAGGGGAGAATCAACCAAGACCCCCAGGCCGAGCCAAGCTACAGTCGACCCCATCAAGGTGTCAGGCCAACCTTGTCCTTGAGGTCAATCAAGGAGGAAAATCGAGGGCTTAGCACATGGGCCACCTTCAATATCTTATATTTACTATTTATTCCTTAATTATTGATTTTGGTTAATTCAGGTCATTCAAGTTAATTAATTTCATCATGCTATTTTCTTGTCAATTAAATTTTTTTTAAATAAGTTTAGAAAATGTATTTACCTAGAAAATCCTAGCTTAGATTTATTTTTTACTAATTTCAAAGAATCACATTTATTAATGATTCGAACTTTCTCAAGCCAAAAGTCACATTAAATATACTTAACTTTTTTTTTCTTCATATTTTTAAATTATTAAAAAATTGAATTTTCCTAATTACCAAATGGATTATAAGTATATTACAAAGCATTTGTCGGATATGTGGAGTAATTATTTGTAGATATATCAATTTTTACCCAAAACTGAAGGACTAATTTAATAAGCTCGAAACCAATAACTCATTGCATTTTCCAAAATGATCAATTGTTTTTATTTAGAAAAATAGTAAATTTATAAAATCAAACCCATAAAAGTAAAAAAAAAAATAATACTATTAATATTATCATAATCAAAATATAAAAAAAGATATACTATCATAATCAAAATACTAAACAAAATAAATAGTCTCTAATTCTGCCATAAACATTAATTAGCAGAAATGAGATTATTCAAAGGACACAATCCAAAGTTCACGTAACAATGAATACTAATAATACTAGCACAACCATTAAAAAAAAAACACACACACAACATAAAACTTAGATATCCAATTTTTCCAACCATCACATAAAACACAACAAACAACATTGAAAGACACTACATTTTTTCCAAAATTAATTATTGCAGTCCTAGGCCTTTTAAGAATTTCAATCTCTGTGAATTCATGCATAAGAGATCTCTTCACAGAACCTCCAACATTTCATGATGATTTTCCTTCACCATCTCCAATCAATTCAACATCATCATCTTCATCCTTTCCAAAACAATCTTGTAAATTTTAAGACACTGCTATAACAATATATATATATATATATATAGGGGCTGGATCCAATGAGATCACCATCTAAGATGAGATCATGAGATTCCATCTGAGCCATTTATTAAATTGGAATGAATGGTTAGGATTAATATTTAAATATGAATTATTTTAGGACATAATTAAGAGAAAAGGATAGAGTTCTAATTTGATTAGAATGTATTATAATAGGAAAATAATTGAACATAATAATTCTCATATATTAAGGAATCCTAATTATGGTAACCAAGTAGAAGTTTTATGGGATGCTTTGTCTGATTTGAACACACACCGTGAGAAAAGTGAACGAATTAGTCGCAGTGGTTAACAGAGGCTTCCATGGCTAATAGCTTTGCCGGTATGTTTTTAATAATTTCTATTTTAATTTTAGTTTTTTGTTTCTGCTATGGAATGTGTGTGCATTTATAGTGCGGGGTGTGTGCATATTGCTGAGTTTGAGCCACGCCACATACTAATTGCGCGTGCAAACGCTGCCAGGGGTGTGTGCGTTTCACTGCAATGGAGATTACAACATATGACCACAAATTAAATGGGAATTTAATTTGGAAATCCAATAGAAATGACGACGTATGAAGTGAGAGTGCGTACCATTGGTGTTATTTTTTTATACTGCACTGATATAAATGAGTTTCTCACACTCAGTAATTATTTTATTCTTAAATACAAAATGGACGGTGTAAAAATAGTACTGGTGTGTGCAGAATTGATTGGCAGTGTGTGCATTTCTTTGAGAGATGAAACATTTGTTTAATTATTCTATGATCTTGAATGAACCGATGTGGAATTTGTTTGATGTTGGAATTTTTGTACGCCAGGTTTTAGTAGAGCCATGCCACATACTAATTGCGCGTGCAAACGCTGCTAGGGGTGTGTGCGTTTCACTGCAATGGAGATTACAACATATGACCACAAATTAAATGGGAATTTAATTTGGAAATCCAATAGAAATGACGACGTATGAAGTGAAAGTGCGTACCGTTGGTGTTATTTTTTTATACTGCACTGATATAAATGAGTTTCTCACACTCAATAATTATTTTATTCTTAAATACAGAATGGACGCTGTAAAAATAGTACTGGTGTGTGCAGAAATAATTAGCAGTGTGTGCATTTCCCTGATGGACCACTAACACCGTTATGGCCTATAATTGTGTGCAGTGCAGGTCAGTAGCGTGGCCTATAATTAATACAGCAGTTTATGCCAATACACATGCAAATAAAATTAATAGTAACAAAATGAATAATGCACACAGACCGGTGCACATACTATTTGCCTAACGAGTACAAACTGAAATAATAATACAAATAACTACTATAGCAGTTTATGCCAATACACATTTGAAATAAAATTAATATTTACAAAACCAATAACGCACACTGACTGGTGCACACACTGACTGGTGCACACATGCAATAATTGCCTAAAGAGCACATACCCAAAAAACATAACCATAAAAGCTACAGTAGTTAGTGAGAATATGACATATCGGTTTGAATCACAACGTGAATTAACTATCTAACAAATGAGACAGTGTACCCGTATCCCTGATTTATTCGAAAACATTAAAGATAAAATCTGTTGGGTACAAAGTGAAGAGCATAACAAACCAATATCTAATAAATGAGAAGTTAATTAAGAAAAGCATAAAACTACTGAGTTTCGTCAGCCAACATTAGCAGCAAATTCGTCTATAGAAGTGGCGTTGGAAAAACGATGTGTGTTGCAATGAAACAATAATAGACCTGACAAGAAACGCACACGAAGTTCACGCAAACACCGAGCATCACCCCTGCGAATACCACAATCCCACGCAGCCATCGACTGCCCTACAACGGAGGGTTTGGTTGGGCACTAGGGGGCAACACCACCGGGGGAGATACGAAGTCGTTAGATGACGGACTATCCACCAACCCATTTTGATTACCTTCATCAACGTACCCTGTAAATCAATGCAGATCAAATTAAATAACACCAATTCACAAATTAAAAATTAATATTAACATAATGAAAAACGCACACAGACCGGTGGATACAGGAATTGCCTAACGAGCACAAACCCAAATACTAAAAAGAATAATTACTAAAGCAGTTTATGCCAATACACATTGAAATAAAATTAATATTTACAAAATGAATAACACACACATAATAGTGCACACACTAATTGCCTAAAAAGAGTACATAGCCAAAAAACATATAAATAATAACTACAACAGTTAATACCATACACATTTAAATAGAATCTCTGTTTCAAAATAAATACATATGTGAATTTCTCAACAATAGGAACTTCAAAAGTTTAAGATCACAGTTTTCAAACTCATTAATTTTTCTCAATATTAAGAATTCTCAATCCTAATTAGCAATACCATACAGGTGCACACACTAATTACCTAAAAAGAGCACAAACCCAAAACATAATAAAGAAACACCATACTGTTGCACACACTAATTGCCTAAAGAGAACAAACCCAAACAGTAATAAAAATGAATACTACATAGGTTTGTACCAATACATTTGTAAATAAAATTAATATTAACAAAATGAGTGTCGCAGACAGACCGGTGCACACAGTACTTGCCTAACGAGCACAAACTGAAATAACAGACCCATACAATTAATACAGGATTTTATGCGAATACACATTTAAATAAAATTAATATTAACAAAATGAATAACGCACACAGACCGGTGCACACACTAATTGCCTAACGAGCACAAAATGCAATAATAATACAAATAATTACTGTAGCATTTTATGCCAATACACATTTAAAATAAAATTAATATTTACGAAACCAATAACGCAAATTGACTGGTGCACACACTAATTGCCTAAAGAGCACATACCCAAAAAACATACTCATAAAAACTACAGTAGTTTATACCATACACACTTAAATAGAATCTTTGTTTCACAATAAATTCATATGTGAATTTCACAACGGTAGAAACTTTAAAAGTTTAACATCACACTTTTCCAGGGGATTAATTTTGAAACTATTACGGATTCCAAATCGTAAATAGCTATACCATACTTGTGAAAGGAGAGAATATTGAGAACTACATGCTGAGCACATTATTATCACAATATCATTATGCAAATTGGCCAATCAAAATAGGGATGCTTGCTGCAGCAATTTAAGAAATATAATGTCCAGCTGAACCAGGTAAAGAAAACCTCCAACTAGACTATAAATTTTCTTAGTTCACCAGCAGAACACACAAATTACAATGATATTGAAATCCTTTTTGTTAAAAGTTCACAGTAATTTCACATTACTAAGGAGTCAGCTTAAAATTCTTAGATTTTCAAAATAAAATATTTGGAATCTCTTCTTCGAAGAGAATATCCCATCAAACCAGCATAAAGAGTGAAACATACTACAAAATATAATGTTTATTTAAACACCCCAGTAACAAGCCCTAAATTCTTCATGATTTATATACATCAATTCTGATTTCTGAAAGTCTCCAGTTAAGATCAAAGAAAACATACTCATGAAATTCTATATGGACAGATGAATTTCATTCATTTTTTAGACATATGTGAGATGGGAATCCAATAACTGCATCCAAAAGCTTTCTAAGAGAGCAAATGTTCAGGGCATTTTGGAACACTAGTACACATACGGGCGCACAAACATAAAAGAACATGCTAACCAGATTTATACATTCAAAATCAATCAAAATGAAATAATACTGTGAAATTTCATTCCATTTACAAAGAATTGAGAATTTGTAAAACTTAATGAATATTATTTAAAAACCAAACTTAAGATGAAGACTTCATTTAGTAGTGTTGAGCACATGGGAGTGAAATAATAGTACAGAAACATTAAACTTCATTGATTTCACATACCTAGAACATCGACTGCGCAGACCCAATTGCTATTCTGGGTAAAATTACCACACGCACATACCACTGTATTCAAACTCATGAAATATGAAATATCATCTCCCCCCCCCCAATTTGATTTGTATAAAACAAATACGAAATACGAACACCACTCACCGCCCCAAAACAGGGTAACCTGCAACACCAACCCACCGCCCCAATGCTAACCCTAACCAAAAAAACAAAAAGCAGATAAACAAATAAGCAACAAAAAATTGAACACGAAATACCTTCAACACCATTAGACGCATTCCTCCTCAAACGCTTCGACCTCCGAATAGAAGTGCCCGCCATAGAACTTCAAGCTTATGCGTATGCCGACAAGCGAGAGTGAAGAAGACGCGACCGCAAGGGATGGAGACCGGCGCCAAAACGTGGGAAGATATTGTTAAGGATTAGACCTATTCTTATGGAGTTTATATTTGTATTTAATTTATTTGTATTTATTTTGGTTGTTGGTTAGAACTACCTTCCACTATTCTCTGTATGTTTTAGCTATAAATATCTTGTATCTACAGGAATAATATACAAGCATTCATTCCTTACATGGTATCAAGAGCAGTTCCTCCAACGAGATAAACTTCCCTCAAATTTTTTTTCTTTGTTCAACTATGGCTGCTCCTCTCATTCAACTAAATGCTCCTACCAACTTTCCCATACGGTTAACCCCATCAAATTACTCTGTCTGGAAACGATAGATTGAAACTACCCTTACTGCGCTTGATCTTATCAAGCATGTCAACGGCACTGCGGCTCCGGCTAGATTTGTCGACGAAGGCCGTACTCAAGCCAACCCTCTATATACAGCATGGTTTCGCCAGGATCAAATTTTAATTAGCGCATTACTTGGGAGTTGTTCAGATACACTTCAACCTCTAGTTTCTTCTACCATCACTGCTCGTGAGGTGTGGACCAAGCTTGCAGCAAGTTGTGCTGCCTCTTCTCGTGGTCGAATTGTATCTCTGAAGTCAAAGTTAGCAAAAAATCCACAAGGCTCCCATCTGATTGTTGCAGCTGTCCGTGTTCGTTAAACTCCGGTGAGCTTTGATGAATTATCTGATATGCTCACTGACTATGAGCGGCTTCTGAAGAGAGTGAAGCAGTTTCTCATGATGTTTTGCCTACAGCGAATATCACCCAGCATCGGCCTCCTGGTTCAAGCGCACCGCCAGCGTTTGGGGCAGTAAGTACTCGCCAGAATTTTTTTTCAAGTCGTCGAGGTCGTGGGGGTCATAATGGCTTTCGGCATCATTCTCCTTCTGGGGGCGATTCTTCTCGCCCTCAAAGATTTTGCAAGTTTTGCAATTTCTCGGGTCATGATACTAAGCATTGTCAAAAATTGGCAAAATTCTTGAAGGAGAACAATATTAATGTTGTGGAGGCACAAACTTCTAATAAACCAATTGTGAACACTACTATGGCGGAAACTATTCCACAACAATCATGGGTAATGGATACTGGAGCCTCACATCATACTGTGTCTAGCCCGTCTTCATTACAGTCTCTTCAGGATTACTCGGGCCCTGATGAAATTATGTTAGGTAATGGTACTACTCTTCCCATCTCTCACTCAGGCACTTCCTCTTTGTCTACTCCTTTGCGTCCACTTTTGTTATCCAATGTTTTATGTGTTCCGAATTTACATAAAAAATTAATCTCAGTTTCAAAGCTATGCCGCACTAACAATGTTTCGGTTGAATTTTTTGACTCTTATTTCTTGATAAAGGATCTACCGTCGGGGATGTCATTAGTCCGCGGGGAGATCGTCAATGATATCTATTGTCTTCCTGCTTCGAGTCCTGGCCTAGTTAATGTCACTATAAAGTCTCATGTCTCACAGTGGCATCATCAATTCGGTCATCCGTCAAATAAAGTGTTAGCTTCCATTCTTAAATGTAATAATGTCCCTTTTAATTCAGACTCTGTACTTGGACATTCCTGTTTTTCATGCAATATTCATAAAAGTCACAAATTGCCATTTTCTGTTAATTCCTTATCCAGTACAAAACCGTTAGAACTTCTCTACAATGATGTTTGGAGTACAACGCATATGTCTGTCGATGGTTTCCGATATTACCTTATTTTTGTTGATTATTATACCAAGTACATTTGGTTTTATCCACTTAAACTTAAGTCTGATGTCTCTGTTGTGTTTCCCCAATTTAAACGTCTGGTAGAGAAGTTTTTTGGGCATGATATAGTTTCGATTTTTTCAGACAATGGGGGGGAATATAAAAAATTAATACCACTCTTTAATAAGTTTGGTATATCTCATTTTACCTCGCCACCACATACCCCTGAGCATAATGAGACCGCCGAAAGGCGACATCGGCATATTGCTGAAACAGGGTTAGCGTTGCTTCATTTTTCCTCGTTACCTGTTTCGTATTGGGTCCATGCTTTCCAAGCTGTTGTTTATTTGATTAATCGCATGCCTACTTCTATTTTAGGTGGTCAGTCCCCATTTCAAAAATTGTTTGGTCGGTTGCCTAATTATACTAAATTACGCCCTTTTGGGTGTTTGTGTTTTCCCTGGTTACGGCCTTATATGCGTACCAAGTTAGATCCAAAATCTGTTGCCTGTGTGTTTCTTGGTTACTCTTTAGGTCAGTCTGCTTACAAATGTTTGGATCCCACTACAGGTCGGATTTATTTGTCTCGGCATGTTCGTTTTCAAGATACCGTTTTCCCTTACCGTGACATGTCTATGCCCCAACCTCAGTTCACTACACCATGTGACTCCTCTAAACCAATTTTTATTCCAATACCTTCACATCTCCCAACCCCGTTACCTTTGCCAGTTCCACAAGACACTCCACCGCATGACGCTCCTCCTCAAGATGTGCCTGATCAACCTGTGCCTACTGATGTGTCAGTTTCGGTTCCACCTCAAGATGTGCATGATCAACCTGTGCCTACTGATGTGTCGGTTTTGGTGCCAGTGCCCGCCGATGGGTCAGTTTCAGGCTCGGTGTCTGCCAACGAGTCCGTCTCTATTCCGGTGTCGAGTGTACCATCATCTTCCACTGCTCCTGCTGTTTCTTCTCGTCCTAAGCGGGTTCGAAAGCCGAATCAACGTTACTTCAATGATAAGTTTGTTAATTTTGCTACAACCCATCCAATGCCAGAATCTATTGAGCCCCGCTCTGTTTCTCAAGCTCTCTGTGATGTTAGGTGGAAGCAAGCGATGGTTGATGAGTTTGAGGCATTGCTTCGAAATGAAACATGGGAGCTTGTACCTCGTAGTAGTCATGCTACGGTGGGCTCTAAGTGGGTATTTCGTGTTAAACGTAAACCTGATGGTTCTATTGATCGGTTCAAAGCCCGTTTAGTGGTTAAAGGTTTTTTACAGCAGCCAGGGCGTGATTATTTTGAAACTTTTAGTCCCGTGATCAAACCGGTGACTATTCGCATTATTCTTTCTATTGCCTTGTCCCAAGGTTGGTGTTTGCGCCAACTTGATGTCAATAATGCCTTTTTAAATGGGACTTTGTGTGAAGATGTTTATATGGAGTAGCCCCCGGGTTTTGTTAATAAATCTTGTCCAGATTATATTTGTCGTCTAAAACAAGCCATTTATGGGCTTAAGCAAGCTCCTCGGGCTTGGTACATGGAGTTGGCTAATTTTTTGCTTTCGGTTGGTTTTATCCGCTCGGTTGCCGATCATTCTCTGTTTATTTATAGATCCGGTACATCTATCATTTATTTCTTGGTGTATGTGGATGATATTGTACTCACAGGGAACGACTTGTCCACTTTGAACTCTTTTGTCTGTCAGCTTTCACACAGGTTTTCCCTGAAGGATCTTGGTGCCCTTCATCATTTTTTGGGGGTTGAGGTGGTATCGACCTCTACTGGTTTAATGCTTTCACAAAGTCAATATATTTCTGATCTTTTGGAGCAGTTTCAGAAGACGGGGGCGAAGGAGGTTGCTACACCTCTATGTTCGTCCATCACTTTACGAGATGGTGATGGTGAACCTATGGATGCTCAGTTGTACCGTAGGGCAGTCGGCAAGTTACAGTATTTGGGTATTACTCGCCCAGACATTTCCTTTGCGGTAAATCGCTTGGCACAATTTATGCATGCCCCAACAGAAGCTCACTGGCAAGTCGTTAAACGATTGTTCCGGTATTTGAAGGGAACGTTATATTTTGGGTTGTTCCTGAGACGTGGTGTGCCACTTACTTTGTCGGTTTATTCTGATTCTGATTGGGGTGCTATTAATGCATCAGGTCGGTCTACGACTGCGTACGTGGTTTATTTTGGTTCAAATGTTGTTTCATGGAAGTCGGCTAGGCAGCGGTCAGTGTCTCGATCTTCGACTGAAGCTGAATATCGTGCTTTAGCTAATGCTGCTGCAAAAGTTTTATGGATTCAAAATTTGCTTGGAGAACTTGGTGTGGTGCTAAGCTCAGTTCCTAAATTACTAACGGATAATCTTAGTGCCACGTATGTATGCAAGAATCCAGTGTTCCACTCCAGGATGAAGCACTTACCACTGGATTATTTCTTTGTTCGTGAACGCGTTGCAGATGGCTCTTTGTGTGTTCAACATGTACGGTCCTCTGAACAGGTGGCTGATTTGCTTACCAAACCTCTTGGACGACAGTTATTTTTGCGCTTCAGACCCAAGATTGGAGTCTCAGACGGATCCTCCATCTTGAGGGGGCGTGTTAAGGATTAGACCTATTCTTATGGAGTTTATATTTGTATTTAATTTATTTGTATTTATTTTGGTTGTTGGTTAGAACTACCTTCCACTATTCTCTGTATGTTTTAGCTATAAATACCTTGTATCTACAGGAATAATATACAAGCATTCATTCCTTACAGATATCACCTACGGAAAATGTATATCGCCAAAACGAGGGAGGATGTTCACCGGCACCAAATCGAGGGATGGATACCGGCGGAAAAACGTTGGAGATGCAAACGCAAAAGGAAAAAAATCGAGTAAAATAAGGGATTCACAAAACGTAATTATGCAAATAACAATTAAAATTACCATCAAGCCCTCCCTGATCCCAAAACTGACCGAGAAACAATAATAAATAATAAATAATTATAATAAAATCTGAACCGTTAAACAAAAACAATGAACGATCGAGATGTAATAATCTCATGATCTCGTCTAAATAGGATGATCTCACTGGATCCAAATCCTATATATATA
>CM008344.1:42430901-42444754 GCA_002525835.2 Ipomoea batatas
TCGGTAACGCTTAAGCCAAGGTCCAACCCCAAACCCAACCGCGAGGTTGATCGTGACAACGAAGACAATGAATCATCTTTTCTTGGGAACAGGTGGGGCCTCAACAGGGCGACGAAACACCCCAAAGTAAAGAAAACGATCGAGGAGGGGAAAATCAAACAAGACCCCCAGGCCAAGCCAAGCTACAGTCGACCCCAGCAAGGTGCCACCGTGCCAGGCCAACCTTAGGTCAATCAAGGTGGAAAATCGAGGGCTTAGCACATAGGCCACCTTCAATATCTTATATTTACTATTTATTCCTTAATTATTGATTTTGGTTAATTCAGGTCATTCAAGTTAATTAATTCCATCATGCTATTTTTTTGTCAATTAATTTTTTTTAAAAAAATAAGTTTAGAAAATGTATTTACCGAGAAAATCTTAGCTTTTAGATTTATTTTTTATAATTTCAAAGAATCACATTTATTAATGATTCGAACTTTCTCAAGCCAAAAGTCACATTAAATATACTCAACTTTTTTTTTCTTCATATTTTTAAATTATTAAAAAATTGAATTTTCCTAATTACCAAATGGATTATAAGTATATTACAAAGCATTTGTCAGATATGTGGAGTAATTATTTGTAGATATATCAATTTTTACCAAACTGAAGGACTAATTTAATAAGCTCGAAACCAATAACTCATTGCATTTTCCAAATGATCAATTGTTTTTATTTAGAAAAATAGTAAATTTATAAAATCAAACCCATAAAAGTAAACAAAATAATACTATTAATATTATCATAATCAAAATACTAAACAAAATAAATAGTCTCTAATTCTGCCATAAACATTAATTAGCAGAAATGAGATTATTCAAAGGATACAATCCAAAGTTCAAATAACAATGAATACTAATAATACTATCACAACCATTAAAAAAAACACACACACACAACATAAAACTTAGATAGCCAATTTTTCCAACCATCACATAAAACACAACAAACAACATTGAAAGACACTACATTTTTTCCAAACTTAATTATTGCAGTCCTAAATAAGCCTTTTAAGAATTTCAATCTCTGTGAATTCATGCATAAGAGATCTCTTAACAGAACCTCCAACATTTCATGATGATTTTCCTTCACCATCTCCAATCAATTCAACATCATCATCTTCATCCTTTCCAAAACAATCTAGTAAATTTTAAGACACTGCTATAGCAAAAATATATATATAAATATTACTTTATTTAAACCTCTTGAATTTGATTTGTGCTGCCCAAATCACAAACCAAGTTGCCACAGTATTTTGACAAAATATCAACATCTTTAATTTACACACACCTAAAACCACAAAAGCAGAATGCAGACTATCCACATGTTCCTTCTTCATAACAATTCTAAACAACAATGACATTCCATAAAGAGACTCCAACTCAACTGGAATTACACCAATGCCCAGCTTTAAAAAAAAATAAAAAAACCATTGATGAATAAATTAGATAGTTATAAGAATATAAATGTACAGACTAGTTAATGTATTAGGAAAATTTACCTCAAAATACTTATCTCTAAGATTCGAGGCTAGAATGCTTACCAAATCAAAACACTCACGGTCACAAATCAACATAGGAGCATCACCTGTACTGTCCATGACACGAATTACCAACCTATATTTTAACTACCCTCCTGCCAACTCCGATCGCACTTACTTACAGTACATCAAGCCATTTTGTAGAATGACCTTCTTGTTACAGCTACTTCCCTTGCATGACATGTAGTACCATTTCACTACACTCTCAATCCCAACAATTCTAACAACCACCCAATACTCACAAAGCTATGACAGAATCACAATTTCTTTTTAAAAAAAACTTATTCAAAGTATAATGAAAAATGACAAATCCAAAATAATTTTTAACATCTTTCCTATAGTAAATTTCATCCAAGGAAGTCACCACAATGTCCTCACACAAATAACTACCAATTGACTTAACAAAAAAGAAAGTCTAGACTTAGAGTCTAAACTCCTTAAAGGTGTAATTTCTTATTTCTGTCTTCTGATAGTAGATTGCAGCATATACAAAACAATGTCAGGAATATAAACACAAAAATTAAAAAAAAAAAAAAACATTGATAACACTAAAAATAAATTGAAGAAATTTATTTTTTCTTAAACATTTCAAAATTTGGTAAATTGTGATTGAACAAAATTTTGGTGGCATCAAAGGAGCATGAAATATGCGCCTCCCCATATGTAAATAACATACAAACATGCACTAATAAATGGGAAAAAAATTAACAAAATAAGATGTATTAAATAAAACAATACTTACTTTCAAAAATCTTGACCCTACACAATTGCAACAAAACAATCATGGGATCTTTTGTGATTGAATTGTAAAAAAGGTGGAAATTTATCAACATGTTTCCCAAACAGTACATTAAATATGATTTTGACTAAGAAAAAAATCATTAAATTAACAAAGAACATTGGTTTGCATTTGTTTCGAACAATTTCTTCATATTTCCTAACACTCTTCATATAATGAAAATAAATAATATATAACTGAAATTAAACATAACATAATTACACTTACTTTACATCTTTTATCACAAAATCAATAAGTCTTGCCTGCTTTCCAGCTACCACCTTTTCCATAGGTGAATATATTTCAACAACCCTTCTAATAACATCTAAACAAAAACAATTATAGTTATAATATTATATTATAACAACATGATACAATATAAATAAGCAAACCTTTTTAAAAAATATACCTATCAACATCTTCCATCAATATATTCTTTTCGGAGCAATGAAGATATACACTTTAATTGAAACAACTTGTTAAGAAATTGAACTCTCTTGTACTCCTTCACGAACATATCAGGCTTAAATTTAAGCATGTAACAATGGTTACTTGTCTTGAACTTCAAAAAGTTTGTAATACAAAAAATAAAAATAACAATTCCTTAAACCTTTCCCCCTTTTGATATATGAGCATGTATAAAAGTACCCTACATATATATTCAATAATATTAAAAAGACAATCTTATAAAACAATACTTAAAAAAAAAAAAAGAACATTAATATAGTTTAAGAGTAGCTAATAACCTCCTCATCATGAAAAATACACTCTCTGCTATTTACTCATTTATTTTGCTCGACACCTCATAGGTGCACACTTATCAAACACAAATGGCTTTGTTACTGCAATCTGGAGTTAGTTGGGAAGCAAGGATGAACTCGCCAGCCATTGCAATATTTTAAGCTATTAAGGGTATACAAATTTTTGGATGTTATAACGGTGATTGTGTGTTCTTACCAGTGTGTATATATATACAAATACTAAATGACATGTTCTGTAAATAATCATCATAGAGCAGCCAACATTCAAAATGTAATAGGGTTCCAAGAGATGCAACAGTAGCGAGCTAAGATATTGAAGAGACGCAATAATCATTATACTAATTGTTTAAAAAATAATATAATAAATATATACACTAATTAGATTAACTCTAGGGCAAAAAAAAAACACAATTAGGATAAAACTTAGCCATGAATCTAATGGTTACAATCTAACAAAATAGTTTAACTTGTTCCAACACACAGTACGTCTCCGATCCTACAGTAGATTAATCGAAAATCAAAACCAATATCGCTGTTGGTCCCAATAGGGTGGGAAAAGTCTAGAGGGAAGGGGTGGGAGGGGGGAGGGTGAATAGACTTTTCAAACAATTCAAAATATTATAACACTTTAACAAAAATAATTCAAGTGAATAAATTCAGCTTGAATTGCACAGCGGAAATAATTAAACGGTAAAGTGTTATGAATTAAATCAACGTAAATATGAAGAGATAGACTACATGCAACACGTTAGGAATACTTAGAATAGCTCAAATAATTAGTGTATGAAATTTGGTGCACATGCATACGTGAAAACATGCAAACCCAGATGTGCAATCTCACTTACACGTATGAAATGGGTTGTGAGTCAAATAGCAAGATAATAAAAGATAAGTCAGAATGATATGGATATGTCTTGCATGCAAAAAGTAGTTTCACACAAACCCAGATGATAAGATAAATATGAGATGAATAGTAAATGGGTTAGCTTCAGATCAGTTTGCAAAAATAAAGCTACTGCAAGTAAAGTGACAAAGAGATTTATAGTGGTTCGGAGGTGTTGCAAACCTCCTACTCCATTCTCTTCCTTTCACTCCAAGGAAGGTTTTCACTATCTTCAATCATTCAGGTACAATAGTGATATGTGCCAACCCGACACTTTCCGAGTGTCTTGCACACAGCTACACTCAATCTCGAGCGTCTCGCACAAAGCCACGCTCCCGAGCGTCTCGCACCCAGCTACGCTTCTACAACCAAGTGTCTCGTACAAAGCTACACTTAGTCCTCCGAGTGTCTCGCACAAAGCTACATTCAATTTTTATATACTCAGTAGAAATGAGTTTTACAAAGAAGATATTTTTCTTCTCTCAGACTTGTGTTTTCACGTTTGTAGCTCAAGAACTTGTGTTTCTCAATTTTTGGCAAGCTTGTTCCCGTATCTTATCTCACAAGTTCATACAAGTTCATATCTTCATCTTAAGTCTGTTCCTTTTATAACTTGAAAAAGTTATTTGCCCGTTGTGAATATTCAAACTTGAACGTTCACTTGATCTGATAGTTCTTCTAGCTTGATCTGCAACAATAAATGTCCTTGGTAGGCTTTGTCAGGTGAATTTGAATTTTGCTTGCTTATCCCCTCAAAAAGTCTTCTAGCAATCTGACAAGTATGGCTTTGTAGCTTGTTGCCTCCAATTTTGACTTCTTGCACCTTTTGGTAGTGTGAACATTTGACTTGTTTGCGTTTGATTTTGACAAATCAAACATTTCTTTTCAATAATTCACTCCGTGATTCTTGCTTGAACTATAAATAATTTTCACCGAAAAAATCCTTGACTTTTTCGTAAATAATATCAGCTCCAAGTAGAAAATATTTGATTTTCTCCCTTCGAATTTCTTCTCGCCGGTGCAGTCATCCTTTTTTTTCATTTTTGGAAGTCAGCCTCATCCTAAATTGAATTGATGTCATCATGTTTCCTAATTTGGAAGTCATCCTCATCCTGATTTAGAATTGAAATCATCCTCATCCTGATTTATTTTCCAATTTTGGAAAGTCAGCATCTTCTCCTTCAATTGATTGAAGTCATCCTCTTCTCGATTGAGATGTCATCCTCTCCAATTTTGCAATGTCAACATTATCCTCTTCAATGTTATCCTCTCGATTTCAATGTCATCCTAATCAAGGGATCAACCTGATTTCAATTAATTTCAATTAATTGAGATAATCCTGATTGAACTCAACCTGATTTCAATTAATTGAGATCATCCTAATTGAACTCAACCTGATTGAGGTCATCCTGATTAATTGAGATCATCCTAATTGAACTCAACCTGATTGAGGTCATCCTAAACCTGATTTCAATTAATTGAGATCATCCTAATTGAAAAACCTGATTTCAATTAATTGAGATCATCCTAATTGAACTCAACTTGATTGAGTTCATCCTGATTAATTGAGATCATCCTAATTGAACTCAACCTGATTGAGTTCATCCTGATTAATTGAGATCATCCTAATTGAACTCAACCTGATTGAGGTCATCCTGATTTGAGCTGTCAACTTCTTCCTTAAAATTGATTTGTGAGAGGACTCATTCCACTTTGACTTCTTCAATTTTGACTTTGACTTTGTGCTAGTCATCCTCTTCCTCTTGATTGATTATTAATTCTTTCAAAAGAATTAATTCGAGACTTGAACTCATGACCTTGGCTTTGAAGATTATTCCGGTGCTTGATCATTTTTCCACTTCTTCTATTTTTATTTAGTGGAAGCAAACGATTTACAAGTATAAAATAATTTTATACTCTATTGTAAGTTTCAACTCATCCTTGCTAATTTTGACTAGGCTTTGACTTAGAGTAAAATGTTGCTAGACTCAAAATAAAATTGGGGGTCTAAAATTACATATTTGGTTCATCAAAACAATTACACTGTATTCCTAACAATCCCCAAAACCAATAAAAAAAACATATGTGCGCTATAAAAGAGGCATTTACTAAGAAAATAAATTTAAAGAATAAAAGTTTCACAAAAAATCAAGGTTAAAATAATCGCTAGGCGCTCGGGGAGCGCATAGCGCCTAGGATGCTTAGGTGGGATTAATCGGGGGCTAGGCGCTTGTGTATTTTTTTTTAAATTTATTTAAGTATGTTCAATTTTTTAAAGACTAATAATTATAAATTATATAATACTTTAACAGTTAATACTAAAATATTAAATATTAACCTAAAAAATATCTAGAGTTTGTACAATTTAGGATAATTTCACTAAAAACGTTATTGTTTTGAGTGAAATAATCCATTTTAAAAAACATAACAATAGTTAACTGGCTGACTAGTCGGCGCCTAGGAGGCCTAGGCGGTGCTTAGGCGACCTAGGCGGTCGCCTAGCCGGCCAGCCGGCTAGACCCCATTTAAGGTGATACGCTAGGCAGTCGATCGGCGCCTAACACCTAGGCGAGATTTTTACAACACTGCAAAAAAATAGGAAAATACATAAATTAGAGCTTGTAAACATAAGAATTCTATTAGCAAAATCCCCTAGCTTTATTAGTATATGAGATTGCATGAAAATGATGGTTTGTATAAACTTAGGGGTTTAGTTAGTTTTACATTGGTGTGTATATATATATATATGATAAGAGATTAATTCGCCCTTGTACTCATGTGTATATCAATGTATGTAAAGTACTAAGATGATGAGAGAATTTGACTCAAAAGAAGTTCTTTTATTCATTGTTTTTCCATAGTTTTAGAGATAAGGGAGAACAGTACTTCTAGGGTCTTGTTGAGAGAGAGAGAAGAGACCCAAAAGCCCCTATCATGAAGGACTCAAGTATTTTTTATAGGGCTAATAACCGTACAATATGCTGGGCATACGTATAGTATTCATAAGGCGGTATAACCGGGGTATATTCCCTATCAATATATATATATATATATATATATATATATATATATATGAGATTAGATCGGTGTTTCTCCCAGGTGAAAAATGGGATTAAATCTCAACTATTGATTTTGTCCCAAATGAAGAATAATTAAAAAATAAATGCAGTGGCATTATGATAATATAGTGTAAGTTTATATATATTTTTTCTTTTGGGACATTATTTTCCTTCTTCGAGTGCATAGTTACTCTTCTAGTGTATATTTACTTTATTAGCTTCTTGGAAGATGAGTGCATTTTTTTTATTTTTTATTTTTTGTCATTTTCTTTTATTCTGATCAATTGGTCAAGATTAGATTAACGACTCAAATGTGTTTTGTATAATAGATTTGTTATTTGGGAATTTATGCATGCATGGTTTCTTTACTTATGAAAATGAAAACAAAAAATTGTTATAATAATATCATGAAAATGTACATCATACATATTCCTCCTTTAATTTACTGCTAAATTTTATTATAAACAATTGAATTTTAACTTTCGATCAAGTCAATCTCTCATAGTTTGCTATGAATTGTTTCACCTTCCCTTCTTGTTTTGAAATCCAATCAGATCCAAGTACGAGGCTTAGATTGGAGCTTCGGACCTTGGAAACGATGTAGTTTAAGTTGTTGGCAAGGAAGAGGTAAGACAACGGCACGTCTCCGTAATGTCGCGCCTTGCTGTCTAGCTTGCAGAGGAGCACGAGAACCAGCCACGCGAACTTCGCGGAGACGGTTGAATCGTCGTTCATGGACGACGGACTCGAGAAGTACGACTCCGGTAAGGGAGATTGGGACGACGGCGGCCAGTGTGCTATGATTTCGGAAACGGTGCCGCTGTAATCGGCGAGGAAAACGAGGAAGTTCATCACGTACCGAGTAAGTGGATGGATTGCACCGCCTGGAGGTGGTTTTGTGGAATCCTTCTGTATCGCCGCCTCAAACTCCGACAACATTGCTCTAATGGCGTCGCCTAGCTTCGACACTGACGTTGCAGCCTGAGACTTCACGGCGGCAGTTGAATCGAAGCAGAAAATCGATTCAATTTCCGGCGAGAGCTCCGAAACTGCCTCGTAAAGGTCCAAATACCGAAACATCTTCTCAATCGATATCTTCTTATATTTAGCCGCCAATTCAAGGAAACCAAACAAATTGATCGCACCGTCTTTAGAGATTTCGGCGAAACACGACTCTCTGATGTGATCGAAAGCCGAGAAGACTTCATCGCAGAGAATTCTCTCGCCGAGGAAAAGAGTTTTCACCGCGATTCTGATACAGCTCTGCCAATTCAAAATCTTCCTCTCCAGTACTTCCCAGTCCATTTTTTGAATTTGAGAAGAATTGAATTTCTCAATTCCCAAATGATACAACGTCTCATCTATAACCGATTTTCTGATCATGTTATACACCTTTGCGCATTCCTTTCCGTATCCGGCTCCAATCATACAAGTCGCAATGGCTTTCAAATCCGCAACCGCAGGATCGGGGATTGAAATTCCGGCGACTTTGTCCAGAACATCTCCGTCTTCCTGCGGAGAATCGCCTTCGGAATCTGGAACAGTTGACTGCGAGGACGCTCTGGAAGACCTCGCGGAGACAGTTTCTAGATCGAGAAAATATCTGTTCCCAGAAAGAATAGTGTAGAACTCCTTCTGCAACCGCTTCATGGCAATCTGCATCAAAGTCTGAGCACGAACAAGCAGCTCAGAATCCGAACAATGCGTAACGGAGAACCGCATTGCGCGCTGCAAGTCATCGACGCAGCCGAGGAGCTGCTTCGCCTCCACCGGACTGTCCCGGAAGAGGTACGATATTCTGGCGATAGTGGCGGAGGCCTGCACGTCCCACTTTCTGATCACCGGTTCGACGGTCGCGATGGTGTCTGCCAATAGCGTTTCGCAAAATGTATAATGAGGCGGCGATGGCGAGGACGATGGGTTCCTCATATTTTCTGTGTCGCTGTTCTCTTCTCGCAAAATGTGTTAGAATTGAATTGTATTGAAAGAGAGTTGGAGAAATAAGTATTTATAGAGGGAAGTCACGGGACGGTTGAAAATGCCGATGGGTGTTGACTACGCGCCACGCGGTAACGTGGAGTACTTTGTTTTGTTTGTTAGTTTGTCAAAGTTTCAAAGGTCATAGTACTACGAAGTATATGTCTGATGTGGTAGAACATTACTCCGCAAGTCCGTATTATTATTATTTTTGTTTATTATTCTATGATTACATCAGATAAAGTCAAAAAGAGATGTGTTGATTAAGTCCATCAAAGTTTGAGTGTGTTGAGTGATGGATGTAAAGTTCACATTTTTGACTCATAAAATAAGTGTTAATTTAATCTTTAATTATTACAAATTGTAAATTTGATCCTTAATTAGTCATAAAATAGTTATTTATTCTTCTGATCAATATAAATATATAATTACTTGTAAAAGTTATATTATTGGTGTCTAATATATTTTCAAAGATAAAAGCATGACTAATCCGTAAAAAAATAAAAAAGTGATTAGTATCATAATTCAATTTGGATCTCTTTACTATAAGTAAAAATTGCATTTCTAATTCAAATTATAAGGTGACTGTAAAATTAGTTTATAAAATTGATGGTTATTTAATATTTATAAACACAAGTGACTTTGTTAGAATATTTTTTTTTTATTTTTAAGATGATTATCAGAATCTGTGGCCATGATAAAGAGTTGCAACTAAATTGTAAAAGTTAACCTTTGACTTATAGTTTTGGTCTATATTTTCTAAGGGATGTAGACTGCTTCTATTGTCAAATATTAATTGCAAAAAGTATAATATTTATGGTGCTTTATGGTGTATTTATGAGAATGGAAAATGATGTAAAAGTAGGTGTCGACACATTAATTGGTTGGTTCTTCTATCAAAGTTCATGTTAATTCGATAAATTGTGTACTGTAATTATAATATTGTTTATTTTACTTTTCGCATTAGAACACACATAATTTTCTTTTCAAAGAGTATCAATATGTTCATTTTAATATCATCGTAGTGTTGGCTCAAGTGTCATTTGATACTTTTTCATTAATTAAATATTTTTAAAAATAATTCTACGGAATGTATTTTTTAGTTAAATGGTCATTTGATATGATAAATATATTAAAAATGAATCTGGACTGAAGCAAATCGACTCAAAGGAAGATTGAGAGCCAACTCGGGCAAGGTCCCAGGTGGACAAGGCCAACCACGAGGTCGGCCCATGACTCAAGCTCAACCACCGTGGTGGGCTATGACATTGAAAACGGAGGCCACGATGAGGCTTAGCCGACAAGGTCAACCTCCGAGGTGGCTGGCCTCCGAGGTTAGCCAGTGGGTCGGCCTACGAGAACGGTTAGACGAAGACCTATTCTCTTGAGTCACACTATTTTCCGATAGTTGGTTAGGCTTACTACTTTAAATAAACATTTGTTATCCTCATTTAGGACATCTTCATCTTCATCTACTTGTCTTACCATTATCTATCTTGTAAACACATTACAAAAGTCATTAATACAAAACTTTATCTTTCCTACACAATATCTTGTCTTTATTTTTATTTATTAATTATTGGTTTTGGTTAATTCGGTCCACCCAAGTTAATTAATTCCATCATTAGTGTTTTCATTGAGAGTTCGACATACAAGCTCGAGCGTGCTACCTACTATTAAGGGTGAGGTTGAGGTCTAACTCTTGCAACTCTCATGATTCAAGCAATACACATATCACCCCGAGCGGAGACCGCCTCAATCAACTCAATCTCTCGTAGTTTGCTATGAACTGTTTCACCTTCACTTCTTGTTTCAAAATCCAATCAGATCCGCGTACGAGGCTAAGATTGGAGCTTCGGAACTTGGAAACGACGTGGTTTAGGTTGTTGGCTAGGAACTAGGAAGAGGTAAGACAACGACACGTCTCTGTAATGTCGCGCCTTGCTGTCTAGCTTGCAGAGGAGCACGAGAGCGAGTCGCGCAAACTTCGTAGAGAGGGTTGACGCGTCGGAATCGTCGTTCATGGACGACGGACTAGAGAAGTACGACTCCAGTAAGGGAGATTGGGCCGACGACGGCCTTTTCTTTTCAATATGTTTGGTTGTAATTTCAATTTGACATTTGTGTTTGAACAATGTATGAACTAATCTTATGAATTATAAACATTTTATTTTACTTTATATATTTTCAAATATATGTTCTTACTTTATATTTTATTAAAATATATTGATTTCATTATTTTATATTTTAATATGTAAACAAACATATTTAAATTTAAAACTATTTAAATTTTATGAAGATATCCTTTGTAGTCTTTTTACATTTATCAGCTTATCAAAAAGTTAATTTTACCAAACACTTTTAAGCATAACAGTTCTTCCAGCTTCGAGCTTATAGCTTTTCAACTACTTTTCAAATTTCAGCTACTTTTCAGTTAAGTTTGCCAAACATAGTCATAACAGTTTAATTGGAGTAGCCTTTTTAAGTATAGCAAAATTAATGAGTTAATACCCAATATAGTCCTCGACTATAGTGGTTTTACTCAATTTAGTCCTAAGTGACTTTTTGTACTCTATTTAGTCCTCGACTTTAATGGTTTTACCCACTTTAGTCATCTGTTAAGAATTCTGTTTGTTGGGTGTTAATAACAAGGTTAACATGGTAATTTCATTTCTATTTTATTTTTTTATCAAATTAATTATTAATTATATGTCCTAATTTCTCTCCCTCTTCTGTATAGTTGATACAGTTCCCACATTCCCTTCCTCAGGCCGAAGAAACGCACTGCAGACACATTGGCAAATAGCTAATTTCTAAACAAACAATACACTTCCTTAAAAAATTACGTAGTATATATATTTGCATCCAATGCACAAACACCTTCATAATTTAAACAGATTTGAATCCCCATGAGTTAAATCCACATTAAAACATATTTGATCTAACAACCAGTAAGAAATGAGTTAAACCTACATTAAAAAAAAAAAAACTACTAACAATATTTTTTTGTGGGAACTGTATTTTAGCGTGAATTTGTATCCAATTCTTCGTCTTGAATCCCCCATGGTGTGTTGCTTCCAGTTCGGCGCGTTTGCTCCAGTGCTAACAATGGGTAACATGTTCAACAATCGTTGAAGTGCTTTGCCGTGTGTTTGCTTCTGGTGAGTTTGCTTTGTATTCGCTTCCAGTGAGTTTGATGTGTGTTTATTGGCCTTGAGGAAGGGAGGGAGAATTGTATTGGCAGAAGACCGAGAAGAGTGAGGGGATGGGGGAAATGTATCGGCGACAAAAGACGGAGAAGAGGGGGAGAAATTAGGACATATAATTAATAATTAAGTTGATAAAAAAAATAGAAATGAAATTACTATGTTAACCTTGTTATTAACACCCAACAAATAGAATTCTTAACAGAGGACTAAAGTGGGTAAAATCATTAAAGTCGAGGACTAAATAGAGTATAAAAAGTCACTTAGGACTAAATTAAGTAAAACCACTATAGTCGAGGACTATATGTCTATATTGGGTATTAACTCAAAATTAATTGATTTGGTATTTGACTATTATGTTTTCGGAATTAAATGCTCGAGTATAAAAATTAGGAAAAAGTGTCAAATAGGCCACTGAACTTATCGCTTTTGTGCAATTGGGCCATTGAACTTAAAAAGTGTGCAATTCAACCATCAAACAAGTAAAATTTGTGTAATTGGACCATTTTTACAAAAATTTTCTGGTAAAATCCAATTATAATACTAACATATATGTATTTTATTTTTTTTTGAATACAACTGACCCTATTACATTGTAGTATCTGTTCATCTATACTTTTCTCAACCTGTTGAAGCACAAAGAGTCAATTTCGAGATCTCCTCCACTGAGACTCGAACTCATGACCTCCCATCTGAGGATGACCACTACATGCCAAATGAGCACAAGGTGCTTGGCAACATATATGTATTAAGAGTGACATTTTCTTCTACCATACTAGTTGGGAGTCAATATTGAAATGTTTTCAACTCAAATTAAATTAAAAATTTTTAGAAAAATGTCCTAATTGTACAAATTTTACTTATTTGATAGTTGAATTGCACACTTTTTAAGTTCAATGACCCAATTACACAAAAGCCATAATTTCAGTGGCTTATTTGACACTTTTTCTTAAAAATTAAAAACTCTACTCAATTTGCCGTCAAATATCTGTGTAAATCGAGGGATTCGAGGGTATTTATGAAATTTCATAGTGTTTCCCACAAGTGACGATTCCCCCTGGGCCAGCTCCCGTGCCTCCCGGAGCGAACGTGGGTGGACCCCGGACCGTTAAACGGACGGAGAGAAAGACCCTGTAAATTTACCAAAAAAAAAAGAGGAAGAATTTGATCGCTGATGTTTTTGCAGAGAGTAACATCTATTTCGGGGAAGGTTCGAACTCTACCGGAGTTCCGACTAGGTTGCTGTCCGTAAACAGGTTTCAGAGGATAAGCATCTATAACCCAGCTACATTTTATGGTATTCATGATTTCATGTCAGCTCTACACCTATCAATCTGGTAAACTGTTGTTGCACCAATCAGAAAATGTGCTCTAGCGCTCACGCTCCATCTCCGTGAAGCCGATTCACATACTGGTACTACGCTTGTCACTGGGGACTCAGTGGAATCAGAGTTTTTATTTTTACTGCTTCTTTGTTCTACTGTTGTTAGTTTCACACTTTCTGCATTATACATACTTTTGGATTTTAAATTATTTGAATTTTTTTTAATTGAATTCTACTTCAAAATTTGTGGTTAATTTTTTTTTTTTTCAATTAAAAAAATTAT
>CM008344.1:42454763-42467263 GCA_002525835.2 Ipomoea batatas
TTATTTGTGATGTAATTGTAATTGAAAACCATGTAATAGTGCATGTAGTAACATCAGGCAAATGTCTTTGGGCACAAGCTTTAAAAAAAATAAAAACCATATGAGGATAAATGTAGTTACAAAAGAAAAATAAATGCAAAATGTGAAAAACTATAAGGATAACTTACGTGATTGGTAATTAATAGCTTGTAAACGAATGAGAATATCTTGAGCATATCGTTCAGTATCCTCGTATTCTTCAAACACATAGCTTATGGCACTGTTGTACCTAACATTTTCAAATAATTTATCCAAGATGGAGTTGGAGAACATACATATTGATTGTCAAGAATGAAGTCTTTCTTAAAACTTACAAAAATTGCCATTGTAATGTCTAAATATGAAGAACACTTGGTATGAATTTGTTGAAGGTAGAATACTGCAAATAAATGAAGTTTGCGAATAAATGAAAGATATGAAGGAAATGATGAAGTTCGTAGTTTTTATAGTGAGATTTGGAGTATTTTTTACAACAAAAATAGCACATGTGGGTCAATCTTTATTTAAGTCCTTCACGGAATGTCTGACTCTTAGTCAGACTTTATTTAAGTCCGTGAAGGACTTAATTTTTTTTTTGTTAGAGGGTAAGATGGACTACATCAGTCCATCTTACTCTTTGAAGGACTTAATTTTTTTTTTCTTGTTAAAGGGTAAGATGGACTACATCAATCCATCTTACGCTCTCTTACTCACTTTATTTTATTTAAGTCCGTGTCCCTTTTTTTTTTAAAAGTCCATGTCCATTTTTTTTTAAAGTCCATGTCTGAGAAGGACTCAATTTTTTTTTTGTTAGAGGGTAAGATGGACTACATCAGTCCATCTTACTCTCTGATTAAAAAAGAAATTAAAAATATTCAAGAAGATGGACTTAATATTCAACAAGATGGACTTAAATTTTTATTACTTGTTTTTAAAGAGGGTAAGATGAACTACATCAGTCCATCTTACTCTTGTGATAAAAAAAATTAAAAAGATTCAACAAGACAAATCCTCGCAAATTAATGATTCAACAAGACAAATCCTTGAAAATTAATAAATATTTTTCATTGATGATTTAAACGTGGACATTGCATCGAAGAGTGGGTTGATCTACGACAATAAATACATTTTTGATTGGTGTTGCTACTAAAGTCCATTTCATTGTGAAACCTACGTATCCGTCATTGGCCTCGTTGAGATCGTTGCAGAGTTGCGGGTTTTGGTGGAAGGCATTTGACATGTAGAGCCCACTGACTTTCTTCGTCGACGGGATAGAAATCAGCAGCATAACTGTTCATGTAGTTTTGGACGGAGTACACCTCTGGAACAAATGAGTAATACCCCTCCCTCCGGAAGTTACAAGCTGCAATCACATGAGCACACGGTATGCCATTAACGTTCCACATTCCGCATTGGCACGTACGATCTGTCAGGTTAACTTGAACGTGATTTTGCTGACTTTGGAGCATATATCCAGTATTTAGAGCAACACTGTAGATTCCAATCCTGTCTTTGTATCTTTCAATAGATGCACTGGCAGACTCAGCCTCTCGAGCAGACAAATCCTCGCAAATCGTTGTGGTGAAATGCAAGCCTTTTCCATGCATGACCTCTCCTGAAGTACGCCTATCGGCAAACATTATCCGTAACTTGTGGAAAGTCATTCTTGCTATTGCAGTCACCGGTAGCATTCTACAACCCTTAAGAGAGTTATTGAAAGACTCAGAAGAGTTCGTTGTCATTATGCCGTACCGATGGCCATCATCGTGACATAATGTCCACCTCTCTACGTTGATTATGCCAAGATAGTTGTATGCTCTCGGCCAATTTTGTTTTATGGTCTGCATGTGTTCAAGGAATTTATTCTCTGTAACAGCAACACCAGCTTCCCATACGAGACTCCGTAAGCTTCTATTTCTCCCGCACTTCGTTATGACATTGCTGCGAATGTGTCTTAGACAATAGCGGCGTTTCACACGCGGGCTTTGCAATTCTGGCAGATCATTAAACGCCGCATCTATTCCAACATGTCTGTCAGAAATGATGCACATTGAAGCGTGATTGGGGAAAACAACCCTGGCAAGATGTCCGAGAAACCAAGTCCAGCTGGCATTATTTTCAGAGTCCACGGTGGAATATGCCAGTGGATAGATTTCCTTGTTCGCCGTCATTCCAACAGCTAGCAGGAGATGGCCTCTGTACCTATTGTACAAGTGTGTACCATCAACAGAAATAACCGGTACGCAATGTTAGAAGCCATTAATTACGAGCTTAAAAGCCCAGAATGCATACTTGAAATGGACGTACTCTTCACCCCTTTCTGATGGTGTGCATTGTAGATGTACAATGGTGCCCGGGTTGGACAGTTGTAATTTTCGTAGGAATTGGGGCAGTTCATTGTATGAATCCTACAAAATAATACAACAAAATACGTAGTAGCAATAATAATAATAATAATTAATCAAGTAATGTTACAGAAATTAAAACCGAAGAACAATTATTTAGTTTCAATTTCAGTTTAACATTCAAGTTAAATTAAATCAAAATTGTTGAATTAATTTATTTTTCCATCAATAGTTAGTCAAACAGAATTGCAGTGATTTTACCTTAATAGTAACAAGTTAAATTCAAGTACCTTAATATTTAAGTATTTATAATAATAATAATAATAATAATAATAATAATAATAATAATAATAATAATAATAATAATAATAAAAATTCGAATGGTAGTGATTTTACCTTAAAATTCCCGTATTGCATCTCAATGCATTTTTGTCTGGCGTACCATGCCTTTTTGTATGTAATGTCTATGCCATAGTGTTGCCTCACATCCACTTGGATGTGTTTTATTTTGTATTGCGGATCAACATTTATTTTCTCGAATATTAAATCGCAGACTAACGTACTAGTGCACATTTTGTCACTTGCACCTTCGTTGAAATTTTTGTGTGCATGTGTGGGGCTCAAACAATTTTGTTACTTTCCATTGGGATGATGTCCCTCGTAATTTAGACGCTGATAAACTCCACCCACAAGGTTGTGTGTCCGAATGGTAATGAGGACAAACGACTCTCCAATTTGTTGCTTTCTTACCAGCTAATTTGAATGTCCTCATATTGGCCAGGTTGTATATACTCAAAGCCTTCTTTAAATCGGCAAATTTAGGAAAAATCATGCCGATGCGAATCACATTGGTCGATGGGTCGTAGTATTGCATTCTCGAATCGTCCCTTTCAGTAAATCCGTGGCTGGATGTTGTTGTTTGGGAGGGGGGTATTGAAGAGTGGTAAAAAGGGATGTTAGGATCGGGGAACTTTTGACCTCCACCCCCAATATGTTGTACACATTGTTGCATTGCTTCAAAGTTAAACGGACTAGAGCCATCAATATCTTCGTCGGGAGAATTTTCTTAATCCCCATATAAGATTGATTCACTATCTGAAGTCTCAGAACTGTCAGAAGATTCAGGCATGTTGTGGGATGAATTCGGTAATGACGTGCTAGCTGTATAGTGGGGTGGATTGGTTGAGGCATGATTATGATTTTGTGCCAGCACATATGTTTCTGATGTGATATACACGTGCAATTCTCCATTCGGCATTGTTTGTTGGATAAAATACTGCCACTCTTCTTTAGTTGTAATCTGAAATGGATAGTGTGTCATACCGAATGGAGTAGTCAGTACTACTCTTCCGATGACTGTAATATTTTCACCAGAATTTAAATTCATTGCATTTTTGACCAAATGTTGGAAAACATTTAATCGAGTATGCAAATCGATTGGAATAACCGCCTGCACATCGATGGTGTAATAAAGGGTTGGGGGCGTTGCATGTTGACATAATTCCCCGCCCCAAAAAACACACACATTTGCCATTGACACAAAATGTTCCTAGCCCAAGATCTACAGATGGATTTTAGCCCGAAGATTTTGTTCGTGTTTTTTTGAGTTGTGTAAGTGTGTTGGTCCGACTCCATGAGATGGATGTTATAAAAAAAAAGTTAATGTACTTACAGTCGGAGTCCTAGAGTCCGTCTTTCGTTATAATCCTTTTTTTTCTCAAAAAAGGTAAGATGGATTGATGTAGTCCATCTTACCCTAGGAAGAGTAAGAAATGTGGTCCATCTTACCCTAAATAATAGTAATAAGAGCATCCTTATCAGTTGGAGTTTTTTTCCCAGTTCTTAGTTTTTTGAGTACCCAGTATGTTATCCCACTATATTTTAATTAAGTAATTATTCAATATCATTATAAAATTATACTCCGTAATTACAATTAATATTTTTTTATTATATTTAAATGAAACATGTCAAAATTAAAATGAATTTATAATTATAATAGAAACGCCGAAAGAGAAATCAGCCAAAAAAATTTAAAAAGAAAAAACAAAACAAAAGAATCCATCCTGTGGGAGACCTGCCACCATCTGACAATATCCATTTCTCTGCAGGGACTCAGAGATTGAGTAAGATGGACTATAGGAGTCCATCTTACCCTAAACAAGAAATAATAGTAATAAGTCTGTGAATCTGACCACAGTAAGATGGACTATAAGAGTCCATCTTATCCTTTTAATAAAAAAAACAATTTAATAAGTAAGGGACTTAAATAAAGTTTTACCCGTCAGACTTTATAAGTCCTTAAGGGACTTAAATAAAGTCTGACCCGTCAAACTTTATTTAAGTCTTCCAAGTACTTACTATTTTTTTTTTCAAAAGTAAGATGGACTGATGTAGTCCATCTTACCATTAAAAAAAAAAATTTAACTCCTTTAGTTTTTGCCATTATAAATACGCGCACTCTGTTACATACATTATCAATTAAAACAACATAGCAAAATGGATATGTTTGTCGAGTGGAGCCATATTGACTGGAACTACGCTCATGTTTTACGAGACGCTAGGATGACTTTTTTTGTGTATACGCTGCATGGACGTAGGTATCCCATATTAGTTGTAGGAAAAAACATGGTGGTTAAAGAGTGGTTTAAATTTAAAGCACCGGGTTGGACATACTTAATTGAATACGTAATTCGATTGGACGTGCAGTTTCCATATAATTTGATCTCAAGACGTTGTGCAGAAAGATGGCTACAAGAGATTCTCTCCGGTCGTCCAACATGGTTATGGATATTGAACCCAGTAGTTGCGGAAAGTATAGCTCTTCAATCTAATATGTATGTTTATTTAATCTCTTTTGGTTCAGTACATTTTTAATGCTCTAATCTCTAATTTTATTTTTTTAGATTGTTTTTTCACACAACCAGTGGGACATCATCGGCATCCAAGATCAGGGTCGATTTGCTGGTTTGTGGTCCAAATTGATGACGTATGTCTTATAAAGTTGTCGCGCTGTATGTATTCCCACTTAATGCAGCACGTGAATTATAGTGCACAACTATTTAACGGCAATTCTAACCCCTGGGAGTTTCACACAAAACATTTGAACTTCGGACCTGGCAATTGTACATACACATTCGCAGAGCATTTTTGCCAGGCACATGGAATTCGAGTAGAGGACATATTATTATTTCGCCACGTTGGTAACTTTAAATTTCATTTTTTGTTATAAGAAATAATCAGCAGGTTGATCTTGGTGAGGTTCATGGCGATGCTGAAGACGTGAAACACCTACGGAAGCTGGCATCGGCGGTCTTATGTCTGTACCGGCCCGATCGAGCATCCTTCCAACCGTTAATTTGATGACCCTTTCAGGATGCAGGACACTGATGATTGATCGTGAAGTATTTTTTAACAACCAATCGTTACTTTCAGTATTTATTTAGGAGACACCGAACGATATTGATCATGTTGTTATCGAACATGGGCAACATCAGATTCTGATTCGTATTGCCGGTGATGGTGACCCTATGTTTAACTTTTCAAATGGGTATAGGCAGATTGAAGAATTAGTTGATCAGTATGGCGCTGTAATGTTCTGTTTCCTTAATTTTGAATTTGGCAAGATACACATACTCGTTTTCGACGTATGTGGGTTGGAAGTAATGTATGAGCATCTCTGGGACTATAGAATTGAGGATACACGATTTCCTGATGCTCGCTTCGAAACGCACGGACCGCCACGTTGGCATCGGCGGAGATAATGTATTCACTTCATGTCAATGTTGTTATTTCGATATTTTCGTAATAATAAAGTGGCAGCCTTTGTTTTATTCTAAAACTTGTTACATCTTATAAATACGAAAGAGTTAATTCCATTTTTAGTCCTAGATTTATAGGTGACATTCCACTTTTAGTCCTTTTTTTTTTCAAAACATCCACTTTTGATCCTAATATTATTGTGGCATGACCATTTTTTGTCCTCCATCAACAAAACAGTTTAAATTTCGTCAAATACAAGAGCATTTCAGCCTTCAATTTTGATTTTGTTTCAAAAAATAAACATAAAAAATATAGCAGGTCAACCTACTCTGTATAAAAAAGATCAAAATGTCATTGTATTTAACGGCATTTCAATGATTTTCTTGACGGAGGACCAAAAATGGTCATGCCACAATAATACTAGGACCAAAAGTGGATGTTTTGAAAAAAATGACTAAAAGTGGAATGTCACCTATAAATCTAGGACCAAAAATGGAATTAACTCAATACGAAACTATTAAGTATTTAAGTAAAACTCAACTTAACTAAAATTTTGTTTGATTTAATTTCTGTAACATTATTTGACTAATTACTAATTACTAAAACCAAACTAATTTCATTACGAAAAAATTGATATTGAAGTGTACCTTAGTCCATCTCTTTTTATTTAAGTCCCTTAAGGACTTATTAAATTTTTTTTTTTATTAAAAGGATTAGATGGACTCAAATAGTCCATCTTACTGTCCACAGAGTCTGAGGACTCTCTCTGAGCCTGTGAACCTTCACGGACTTTTATTACTATTATTCTGACTTTCTCTGAGTCTGTGAACCTTCACGGACTTTTATTACTATTATTTCGTGAACCTTCACGGACTTTTATTACTATTATTTTTTTTTAGGGATTAGGGTAAGATGGACTCCTACTCTCCCCCGAGTCAGAATCTCTGAGTCCGTGGTTCACGGACTTATTACTATTATTTAGGGTAAGATGGACTATATTAGTCCATCTTACCCAGTCATAGTATATATATATTTGTATATGTTATATACATTCACATACTACAGACTTATCAATTGCAACAACACGCATTTATCCTTACTCTACATTTACAAAAGTCAATTGTCAAGAAAATAGATTTGTTCACTCGCTACACCTATGAGCAAGTTTATAATATAATGAACGGTGATACGATTAAGTACTATGTGCACACACTCCATGATCGGCGCTACTGTATGTTTGAAATAAGTAAACAACGATCATATAAAAATTACGTCTTCGCCATTGCAGAAATGTGGACGGTTTAGATGAATGTTATTGGTTTTAACATAACATTTCCGTCAAATATCGACACACATGGTGGTGCAGAACAATTCCTCAACGCTTTCCTTTAGGGTTCAATCTTTATCGACTTGAGCTCAATTACCAACCAGCGTACGTCTTCGATTACTTATATGTTTTACATGTTTAAGTATAGTAATTTTTCACAACTAATTTTGTCATGATTTCTTAAATTTAATTTGTTTCGGACCTCATCCGCATCTGTCATCCCAGACGATTACTTGGTTTTTGGTGCCCGTTGTTTCAGTTTTGGAGTTGCAATTTCTGAGGTGTATGTATATACACCTCCTGCAACATGTAAACCGATCTGCCTATCTATTTCACGAACATGCACATCCATGGGCGTTACGCGTTTATTCGTTGGACGTGTATGTAGGGCTTGAACTTTGGTTGAATTCGCTTGGAATTCAAAAAGATGATCTTATTATTTTTCGACATGTAGGTTGTTTTAATTTTCATGTTTTTGTCATACGGAATAAACATCAACTTGCTATACCCGAAGTTGATGGCAATGCTTTAGATCGTGAACCAATCGACGATGAGGATGCTATCTTTGTTCCGGCCATGTTGAGCATAAATCCCGATGTTGGATTGGCTACATTATCTGGATGTATGACGTTAGTGATTGATTTTGAAGAATTTTGTAACGATCAATCAACTCTTACAAATTTCATTTACTGTACTGATAGTCACGGTGACAGTATTGACATCATACATGGCCAATTCACAATCACGTTCACGTGTGCTGGACTAGATAGTATAAATTATGCCGAACAGTATGCGTTTCTCCACTGTATTCTTTCGAACCCGAACAATGTTCCTGGGAAGTTGGTATTTTTTAATTGTGAAATTGGAGAGGTTCATGTAATAGTGTTCGACAGATGTGGGTTGGAAATACTGGCGAATCAAATTTAAAAAGCAAATTTATGCATGCCAAGAATAGTTTGACCTTGTTTCCATCACTACACTGCTTTCCAATGCCCTATCATTTATTATTTTTTAAATCATTTTAATATTTTTATTTTAATAATTTATTATTAAAAATTATTTTAAAATGTCAATTCACCACCCATGTAAGCAAGTAAATTGGTATTAGTAATTATTCGAATGACTATAATTTGTACTAATTAATTGTTATTCAGTACAGTCATGGCAGGATACTGGGTGCACCTGGGACCAATCGATCCGAGCATCTTGACATTTCAACCTTCGCACCGTAGTAGGGCAATATGGACGGATCCGCACTATGAGGGTAACATGCGGCTGGCTCACTACGATACCGTGACTAATTGCGAGGCTATTAGCGATTCACAAGTGGCGAAATATCTCCGTACAGCAGGTTTCTACGGAGTATCGCAGATGCCACGGATAAAACTAGACCATGCCCTTATTATTGCCCTTATAGAGCGCTGGAGACCGGAGGCCCACGCCTTTCACATGCCCTTCGGTGAAGTAGGAATAACACTTCAATATTGAAGTGTTATTCCGGGCTCAAGGTCGACGGCCTTCCAGTGACCGGCAATGACTCGAGTACTGACGATACAATTGCGCAATTATATGTCGAGTTATTTGGATTTAACTCTTGGTCTGAATTCAGAACAGGTACCTGGATGCAAAGTTCCTCCTTTCCAGAGGCACCCCGACTAACCACACACAGCATTGACGGACATGTGTTGTTGGCAACGCGTCGGTTAATTTTTCAATTAATGAATGGACTTTTATTCCCTGACACATCCGGAAACAAATATAGATTGTATTTGTTAGGTTATCTTAGAGACTTGGCTGTTTGTGGCCAATATAGTTGGGGTTCGGCTGTATTGGCATACTTGTACAGGGCATTGTGTAGAGCCGCGAGATTCGGAACTACTACTGCTGGCGGTTGTTTGGTTCTTGTGCAGATATGGGCATGGGAGAAGGTGCCTATGGTAAGACCACGTAATGTTTTGCCAACTGCACAGTTGGGCGATATGCCTCTTGCATATAGGTAACTATTTTTACTGTGACTACAAAAGTTTATTTTCGGCGTGTATGTTTTTTTGATTATATTTTCATATAATGTAGGTGGGTGTGTCCACACTCATGGGTCACAGTACCTAACCACACAGTAAGAGCATACCGCGATCAACTAGATCGCGCTTCGGAAGGGAGAGTAAGTTCGTTTAACGCTAGCAAATTGTTATTTACGATTATATAAAATATTTTAACACCTATTCTTTTTTTTTTCTGCAGTTTGTCTGCACTCCCTACGATGACTTTTTGAACCACCTCCCTTTGTACTGCAAGGCCGGGCCGGTATATGGACAGCTCATGTGCCGCTCATTTTCTACCACGTCATTGAGCACCATTACCCAGAGCGGTTTTGCAGGCAGTTCCGTGCCTTGCAAGATGTACCTCCGCCGGTGCTGTACTCGCAACGATTGCACGACATGGAACAGCGTGGGAAACCAGGCACTGACTAGGCCCTAAAACATGACCAGTATGTAACTAACTGGAACGAGCGTCAATGGCATCTAGTGGATATGAATTTCACTGCTGGTCCACAGGCCACTGACAACTACCGCGCTTGGTACTACTTGCATGGTCGTCGAGTCATCGGTAACCCCATGCATCAGCACGATGTAGGTTATGTGCAGTGTGCATCATCACTAAATCAAGCGGTTAGTATTTTACTTTCATATTTTGCATTACAAGATGATTAGTTTTAGTTTGTGATTGATGATGTTTTAAATTGTTCTCAATACAACTTTGATGTAGATGCATGCTCTTCACCGGATGAACATCCGCGGGACAGCAGCTGTCAACAATCCCGATGAGGACCACGTTGCAGCCTTAATGGAATTGAATGATATCTCGCGACTGGCATTGATGGGCAGCGACTATGAGTACTTGATGTTCATCACGCCTGAAGTTCTACAAAATGCTCCCATGCCGGATGAGCCAATACCCCCTCAACCCAGGGATGCGCGCCGACAAAGGAAACACTTGCGCGGTGGTCCACGAAGGGGTGGTCGGGGTAGACGCGCAATAAACATTGCGCTGCAAGAGCAAATGGCAGCCGCGGCTCAACAACAGCATCAAGCACCAGCAGCCGAAGCGGATGAGGCTGATAATGATGGGGATGATGATGGGGATGACGGTCACAACATTGATGAGCACAGTGCATTAGCTATTGTGGTCGCCCCGCAACGTGCTTATGGCGATGATCCTGGGTTCACCACATTTGAACATGGCCATAGTAGCGCGACGCATGATTGGGGCGAAGGCAGTTGCGGTTATGTTCCGGAAAATACCACGTTCGACCCGCTAATGTCTTCTGGATTTGGCCAATTCTCATCAACTCCCCACCAGTCTGTGGGGTATGGATTCGCAGCGTATGGCCAATCTGGGCATGACGATTATTACACCCCATTAAGTGCGGTGTATGATCCTACACAGCCCGGGTCGTCATCGCAAGTAGGTCAAGGTCTATTCCATGTTCAAGACCCGAGACAGTACTTCGATTCAAATCCTCTTCAACACCCCATCTACGACTACCTATTTGGATCCTCATCCGTGCAAGGGGCGGCGTTGAAAGCATACAGTCTCAACGGTCGCAATCAAATGTTCAAGAAGAGCAAGAACTGCAGCAGCCAACAAGGAGGCCTACAAGACAACGCCGCCCACCGCTTTGTGGAACCGGATCCCGACACCAAAGGTAAAACATTTTATATGAATTGTCTATGCTTTTATATTGTGCAATTAACTAATGCTAATTTTTATTTAGGCACGGATGAAGTCAACAGCCGATGGTGATTGTCTATTATGTACTGTATGATAGTTGCTAACGAATTATTAAATTTGACTACGAAACCACATTCTGGAACCTCAAATCAAAGGTGCAATTGTGTTGTGCTAATTTCAGAATTAATTAATCCGCTTTATTATTAATTTCTGTATTATTTAATTTGTTTACATAGTTTGTTATTGTTATTGGATCCTGTGAGTTTGGACTTTACAATTCCTATCACACTGCATAGGATTTAGACCACAAGTTAATAACGTTGTCGGATGCACGCACATAATATTGGAAATAGATAAGGTTTTTTGACGTGTACATGAAAACTATTTTTAGAAATGTTAACAACGTGACGCGGTGATTTGCAAACAAAAAAAAAATGAACTCATCATCTCTTATAATATGTGAACAAGCAAAAAAATATAAATTATAAAAAACAAAGCCGTGATTTTTTGGATAGATAATTGTATTAATAAAAACATATAATTGTATTAATAAAAACAAAGCCGTATTTAATAATAAAAAAAAAAAAAAAACAAAGCCGTGTTTGGCTTTTGTTTTTTGGCAACTGAAAAATAGACCGAACTACCGAAGTATATATATGTCCGTTATTATTATTATTTTTATTATAGTATGATTAAGTTGGAAGTCAAAATGAGATGAGTTGATTAAGTCCATGAGGTAAGTGTGTTGAGTGAAATTTTTATTTATTAAAAAATAGCATTTCTTGTTCAAATTATAGAGTGAGTGTAAATTTAGTTTATACTTTGTAATTATTGATCGTTATTTGTTTACAAAACTGATTATTTGTGTCCTTAATCGGTATAACCGTTAATTCTTAAAAAATAAATTTGAATTAATTCAAAATTAATTCTTACGAATCAGAATTAACACTTTCAACAAAACGGTACTTCAAAGAGTAGTTCGAGCAATACCATGAATAGTACGTAGTTCGAGCAGTACCCACAAATCAGAATTGATCGTTACTTGTTTACTAAAGTGATTATTTTTGTCCTCACTCACTTGTAAAAGTTAAACATTTGATTTATAATTGGTCTGTTTGAAAAACAGTTATCAATCAACTTTTGTTTTATTTAACCTATTTTAACTGTTTAACTTGGGTAAAAAAAAAACTAAGATGAGTGTTTCGTAAATAGTTTTGTTGACTTAGCTTATTGATAAGTTTAAAAAAAAAAACAAAAAAAAAACTACTTGGAGTAATTTTTTTGGAATCAAATGGTTACTCGCAGATAGTAACCATTTA
>CM008344.1:42500543-42514207 GCA_002525835.2 Ipomoea batatas
TGAGTTCAATTCTCGGAATGCCCCTTCTTTTTCTTTTTTTTGGAAACCCCTTTTTTATTTAATAAACTAATTATTCAGTTTAACATATCTAAAATCTGGCAAAATACATGGAGTTAAAATATTTTGATAAATTGGGCATTTGGTCTAGTGATCAATTCTCGGAATGCCCCTTCACCATTAATCTATAATAAATTGTTAAAATATATTGGTAAACCTAATGAAAGATTCAGTTTGTTTAAAAAACATACTCTTGGTTATAACATGGTTTCAGCATTCATCAAACTTATTAAGTAATCAAATGCATCCACATACAAAGTTATTTGCCAGGAAAAACACCAACTACTACATTTATATCTAGAATTAGAAAAACAGTAATACAAAGAAATTGCTCCATTATCATATATATTCATTACCTGCTTTATCACCATTCACTTTCCTTACGCACATACAACTAATTGTACCAGGTATTATTTTATCCGCCATTCATATCTTGCGAATTAAAATCAAAACACGTACATATGACCTCATCATTGAATATTATTGTCACTTATCAGTTACCATTAGTATTATTTATAGGTTTAAAAATAGAATTCCAAATAAATCTGTTATTTAAAAAATAATATAATAATTGAGAAATAGATGTTAATAAAAACACTTTTTGTTTATCTATCACTTTTAAAATGATAAAAAGAAGAAGAAGAAGAAAAAGTACACTAATGTTTAAACTCAAATAGAAAATTAATTTTTTTATTATTAATATTGACAAGTCAGCCTGAAGATTTCTTTCGTCTATGATCATTAATCCTCTCGATAACATGTTTATTTGAGAAAGTATAACTCCAACATTCAAACAACAGTCACCAAGCTTATTTGAATACACAGGAGAAACAAAAATAAAAATCTACAGAATATTTATCCACTCAAACATCATTCACCACTAGACTTACCAATCAAATTTCTGTACAAATAGTCTCTCATTATAACTTGGTTGCCGTGAGACACAGATAAGATGCAGTTTGACAGCCCAGAACACATTGCAGTGGGAAGGAAGGAAGAAAAGAGCAGAATTTATGATCAGCCATTCATAATGTTTCCATCTATGAGGCTAAAACCCTCTTGATGGCATCGACGTAGAACTCCTTGGGCATGGTACCTATGACAGAACCGCGTTTCTCCCCATTCTTGAACAGCATCACCACTGGCACAGCCTTGATATCATAGTCCTCAGCAATTTGCACGTCTGAATCCGCATGGAGTACAAAGCATTTTAGTCTTCCTGAATAATCAGTTGCAATTTCATCCATCACCCTATGGACCATCCGGCAGGGGCCACACCAACTTGCATAAAATTCAACAAGAACAGGGACATCGCTGTTCAAAATCATTTTGTCCCATGACTTGCCAGTCACAACTGCAGCTGTGGATCATAATGTAAAGCAGTCAATATCGTTTAACCTTCCAATTTTCAGTTTCACCATAAAAAAAAAAAAAGTTTCACTCTGATATCCTAATACAAGTCATGTCAGAAATGTTTTACATTAATGTGCAAACTGCAAAGACCAGGCCAATTCCTTAAACTCTCAGGTTTAAAAGTTATTGATGATGGTCCAACATCAAGTTTTCAGCAAATCAAAAATCAAGTTGCAGTAACTCCAGTAGGCAAAAGAACAATCACTAGTTGGTTCAATACAACCTTTAAGTAAGGCCTGTTTCAGTGAAAGAAAGCACATAGTTTCACAAACCAGTATAGTGTGGCAAGCTGACAAAGTGATACAAGTAAACAAACTAACAAAATAGACAGAAGCAGTGTGGCATAATTAAGAGTTTTGAGCACAAGAACACACCATCAAATGAGAATTCCAAAACTAGTTTAGGTTCGAAGAATGTAGCACAAGGAACTAACAATAAATTGACCAAACAAAAACAAGATCAACACTTCAACAGTGCTTGAGACCTTGATAGCACTCACAATTCACATAAAAATAGGAATAAGTTTAAGTTCTAAACAAGTGTTTCAGAATTAAGGATCCCTTCTTTGGTATGAAACAAAAAAAGAATGCTCACCACCTGAAGTGACCATGTAAACTCCATGGCAATATTCAGGAAATTTAAGAGTATCTATCCACCTATAGGATTCAGTACAATATTATTAGCACATAGTGGGGAAAACCAAAAGAGAGAAGAGGTGGAGGAGAAGCTAAAACAATATCTCCTGATTCACAGAATTAAGCACAGATTACAGATTTACAGATACCAGAAGTCCCCTAGATTCACACTGGATTTACTAAGGCACAGTAATTCAATTTATTTTAAAAAAGAACTATAATTTATGAAAGTAACTCTGAAGGTTGACTATATATCAGATCATATCATTTTCCGTAAGATAAAAATTTGAAATCACGAAACAATAAGCATTAGATCATGGTAGAATCATTCTCAACTAACACAAAACCTAGTACGCATTAGAAACTCACAATCAGATTTGATATATTGAAAAGAACACTGATACGTGAGAGAATGAGGGAGAGGGATTAGAATTTGGACCTTTGGCGTCACGATGGCAGAAGACGCGTAAATGGCAGGGGGACTTAGATTCTCGAGGCCTAACGTTCCGGTTGAGTAGAAAGGAGGTGCCGATGCTTGCTCGGTTCAACTGCGGTGGAGAATTGGACGGTAACGAACAGAGCGATCGACGGCGGAGTGACGGCGGGAGGTGTATAAAGGGAGGAGTGATGAAGTATACAGAAGTAGCCATTTACGGCCTCAAAATCTCAACAAAAAAAAATGCAGATATATCTTTCGCCGCAAATATCTTTGAGATGAAAATCGACGTTTTCTTTGAGCCGCAGGACAGATGACACAGATTGATTAATAATTAAGTCGCCGATTTGTTTGGGAGAGAGAAAACGTGATTATTTCGGATTCTGTTGGCGATGGTGATTGACAGATACATTTCTAATTTTGTGCAGGATAAAATAAAAGTCAGTATTTATATTGTATGCAAATATCTCGGGGCAGAATGGTCAGGAGCAATTAAGGCGGGGTGGAAGAGTGTAAAAATAATTAATTCACGCCCGGTGGGACTCGAACCCACAATCGCTTGATTAGAAGTCAAGCGCCTTATCCATTAGGCCACGGGCGCTATTAGGCTATTGGCTAAGAGCTTGACCATAAGAACTTTAATCTAAAATTGAGTCTGTTTTGCCATACGTACACGCACCATTCTTTCTTAAGAGCCAAGTCACCGATGCTTCCCGTGAAAAGTGTAAATTAATGTGAGCCATAGATCTAATATATTAAATTGTTGAAAATTACAGACGGGTTCTCCTTTAATTCTCAATGTTGATGGGTCCTTTAGAGGAGATAACAATCTTGCAGGTGGAGGTGCCGTCCTCAGAGACATAAATGGTAGATGGATTGCGGGCTGCTCCTTCTCTTTCCAAGCCAGTAACCCTCTGGAAACGGAATTAAAAGCGTTGGAGTTGGCTTTGCGGTGGACGGAGTCTAAAGGTATATATAACGTGGAGGTTCAGACTGATTGTAAAGAGATGGAAAAGGCCATCAATGATGCCAATGAGAGTAATTATCAGTTGGAAGCCCTGAAGCTTGTAGAGAATTAATTTGCAGAAGTAGGTGCACTGCGGTTGTTCATGTGTTCCGCGAGCAGAACTTGGTAGCTAATTTTTTGTCTAGGTTAGCTGCTAACAAGAGGGAGCCATGCATTATTTTTGTTTCCCCTCCCCTTGGCTGTGATAAACTTGTAAATAATGATCAAATAGGAGCTGTGAGTGAACGTCTCATGTTGGAGACAGAGTAGGCTGTTTTGTGTGTCATACCACAGCCTGGGGTTCCCCCTCCCTTCTGTATTTCCAAAAAAAAAAATCGTTGAAAATTACAGAAAATAAGGGGGAAAAAAAAAAGGAGCGGTGTCCATCTCATAAATATACAAACTTTGACCACTTGACTTGTCTTTTTTTTTTAAAAAAAATAAATTATTTTATAGTTATTGATTATCATAGATTGACAGATCATATTAGCACACACTTCTTATGTAAAACATAATTCTCATTTGTCAATACTTGTACTGAGTACTTCATAACCCGCATAACCATGACATATATTCTTTTCTCCACACAAACCTTGAACCCAAATAACCATTACCAAAACCCATCATATTACGATTTGAGAATTGAGAGGATTAATGGATTAGATACTTGAAAATATCTAGCTCATTGTCATCCCTACTTCATACTTTTTTTTTTTATTGTATAGAAGAGAGGAACCCAAGGTGAACCACTACTAGTCCTCGCTAGGTAACTCTTCTAGCACCCTGAATCCCTACTTCATATTATATATATACATATTTGTAGATTCTCTATCAGAGCATCCATAATTGTGAACTTTTGTTGGTTTTTGTCAGAAATAAAAATTGATGTTTGATTTTTAAACTAGTGTGGAAGATGATTTTTCAAATTTATTTCTCCTGTAAGAACTAAACTTTTGTGGGATTCACAATTTGAGAAAGGAAAGCAAAAGGACAACAAGAGAGAATCGTGTGGTTCACAAAAGGCGCCCAGATTTTGATTGCTACTTTTTGATCTTTTTATGAGGTATGTGTTAGATTATTTTTTTTTCTTTTTCTTCTTTTTTGTTGTTCTGCTTCTCTCTCCTAATTACGCTTAAAAAAACTATTCAAAAATCGCAAAAAAAAAAAAAAAAAAAACTATTACGGATGCTCTCACTTCAATTATCTTTTATTTTAGGGATAAGCATAAACATTTTATGAAAATATAATCAAATCATCAAATATTTTTGTTTTTAATTCAATTGACCTATTTTTATATAATTTTCAACTAGCCCTAATTTACAAATTTTCATTCTTGACTTTCAATTTGACCATAAATGGTCCATTAACTATTGATTTTGTTCCAAATTTGGTCCTCCAATTAAATATTCATTTAGTAAACATTAAATTTAAGGCTAATAATATAAAATGACTTATTGAGATGGCAAATTGAGTCCATAAACTTAATACATTAGGTTAATCATTAGTGGCCTAGTGGGAATGTGAATGACTAAATTTTTACATTATTATCCTTAAATTTAATGTTTACTAAATTGAGAGTTAACTAGAAGACTAAATTAATTTGAAACAAAATCAATATTCAATAGATCATTTATGGTCAAATTGAAAGTCGGTGATGAAAATTGATAAATGTCAATAGAAAATGGGCTATTTATGATCAAATTGAAAGTCGAGGATAAAAATTGGTAAATGACAATAATCAAATGACCATCCCTGAAATTAACTCTATATTAATTGTAGGAAAAAATGTCAAATAGGTCTTTAAATTTGTATGATTAATGCAATTAGACTATTGAAAAAAAATACAATTAGAACATTAAGCATTTTTTACTTGTTGCTACAAGTAAAACAAGTTAAATTGATGATGACTTGACATTTAATATAATTGATTTTAAAAAATTAATGTTTACGTGTAAGTGTTTTTTACCTATAAATAATGTACAAACCATATAAGTTCGGTAGTCTATTTAACGTTTTTTCCATAGACAGACTATACATCCCTAAAGCTCGCTAGGCTCTAGCATGATCTGGCTGCAAGCCTTCACAAGCTTTTTCTCTCCCAATATGAAATATCAGCAAATTAGGTGAGTTGAAATCCCCAGTCTCACATAGGAATGCCGTTACTAAGGGTGTGTGGAGGTGGTCACGGGTCGAGTTCGGATTTGACCCGACTACATTTATGTCACCCGAAAAATTTCGAGTTTAAAAATTTTAAGTCCGAAACCCGTGAAAATTCGGGCTTCAACCGAAATGTGCCCAGCCCTAATGGTATGCAAGCATTGAGCTGGTGGAGTGGTTGCATGCAAGAGGAAGAAGACAGGCTACAACTTGAATCATTACTGCTAAAATAGATTATTAGTATATAAACTGAGAGATTACAGAACTCAGATTACATTACTGTCACATTGTACAACAACCACCAAATATCAAACTGGAACCTTAAAGCTAAGAACATCCTTTCCTTAATTTACAAAATGACAGCTTACTTCTCTATACACAGCTATTTTATCATGCCCTGAATTGGAGGATCATAGTACACTATTCACTGAACCTGCCTAACTACATATGAGGTAACTCTGGTTGATCTTATGCTTCTGCCCAATTCTTTTACAAAGGTCCGGTCACCGTCCTCCTCAAGCATCTCGACTTGCCTCCCCATGGCATATTCACTTTCTTGTTCTGCAAACAAGTACAACATGATGCACAATGATCAAGAATAAATCCCGGGAGTGAGATTCATTGTGAAGTTTAGACAACCAAACATAAAAGATGTTTTGTGCTATGTTCGCCTTTGAAGATGTCGTAAGGATTAAACACTAATGTGATGCCCCTTTGCTTAGGATGCTTTTCAAGTGGTTGATTTTTTTTTTTTAGTACACTCTAACCTATCCATAGTATCTGTTCAACAAATTATGCCAGCCCTGACTGGGATGGGACTTGAACCTGAGACCTTCCTTATGAAAAGGAACAGTGATACCATTATATACTCTAACGTAGCAACTACTAAACAAAATATAGATTTTTGCATCATGAAACTATGAACAACATTCAATACGGCATGCAAATTTCAATAGAATGACATGAGACAAGAGTCGTTTTTACCTCATTCTTTTGCATCTCCATGAGTTCAGTCTGCAACAGCACAAAACAAAAACAATCACAATCATAGTTTTCTAGTATAATTTTGTCAACACAACGACACTTTGCTCAGATGGTGAAGTTACCTGTTTTTTCCTCAGTTCTTGGTTTATTTCCTTTAGTTTTGCTACTTCCTCTTCCAATTCTAAAGTATAGGCCTGCCATATTCATGCAACGGGAAAATCCAAAGCACGTGTTATTCATCAACTTCAGAATCACCAATCTATCATTTGCTTCTTCTCCACAGTAAATGAAACAGAGTCACAGACACTTTTTCTTTTTTCGACTAGTACTACATAATTGAATAGCAGATTCCTCAAAATAACAATTTCCTAAGCATGTTGAAGTATTTGTATCCATTCTGAATTAAAGTAATCCGACACATGGTATATGCATATCATATGATTGCAAAGACAAATCCATGGACATGTCCACTTATAATATTATTCTTCACTAGATAACATTCCATTTCTGTTGATTATCGCTCATTATCACATTACCAAAAACAATCAAGATTATCACTAGTTGTAAAGACAATCATTAAATATTATAAAGAAATAGGTTTAACCAAGTAATGCACTTAACAACTTATGGCATGCAATGCATCAATTTTGACACCCAGACCCGGAGTGCCTTTGTGTGTGTGTGTGTGTGTTGAGGGGGTCTATGAATTACAGTATATGCTACTGGTTCATAGGTTTTACGGTTTTACTGAGATTGGAAACAAAGTCTATATATGTGATTTTCTGCAAACCTTCCCCTGCAACAGGACATTTGAAAGCACAAACAAAAACGAAGAAGGTATTTGGTGAAAAGGATCCAAATGGAAAAATTAGAAGCTATAATATGTGTGGTGTTCAATTTATAAATCACCTGCTTCCGGGCTCGTGATCTTGCAGCAGATTCTCTATTTTTAATCATTCTCCTTCGCCTCCGTTCCACTACTTTCTCTAAAGAGCTACCTGCTTTCCTCCCCCTCCCACCTTCATTGAATGCAAAAGGTGAAGGGGACAGCGAAGATGTATCCAAATTACTCTTAGTAACAATATCTGAAGACAATGGATTCCTAGGCGATCCGCCTATTACTGTCGTTGCCCCATTGCATAAACCCGCCATGCTCATTGCTCCGCCCTGCATAACAGAACCCTGAGCAAGACTAGTGTTAAGAGGGCTCGACATTCCAACAATAGGGCCTCCTCCCACCCTTGGGCTAGCCAGCTGAGCATTGTTCCCTAATTGCATAGGGGAGGCAAAAGCCACGGTTGTTTGCTTAGAAAACAGCGGTAGCTGAAGCTGTTGTTGCTGGGACGATTGGGTACCACCTGCATTCAGCATTAAGTTAGATGCACCAGGAATCACACCGTTTTTATCATTTGCTGCAATTTGTTTGCTCAAACCGCCCGGGTTTTGAGCTGGCTGTTGAAAGGCTATATTATTCAGTTGGCTCAAACCACCAGATAATCCAACACCATTGGGTTGAATTTCCTCTCTCACAACCCCCGCCTTCACCAGAAACTCTTCCAGTGTCATTTCTCCCAGCGTAGATTGTCGCTGCCCAAAGTTTGACACCCCGCCACCATTTTCATCATTCTTGGAGCCGTTTTCTGTCTCTTTGTGGAAATCTCTCCACACTTCATCAACGGTTTTCTGGCTAAGCGTCCGAGGCAATGTCAAAGAGCCTTGTCTCTGCAAGTTCCCACCGGGGATACTTGCATCCGCTGCAATAGCAGAAGATGCTATGGCTTGAGACTCCTCAGCTGTCCAAATATTCTTCAAGAGGTCCTCCATGTTCATAGACCCCAAATCCTTCCCAAGTCCCCCATATGTCTGGAGCTCATCAAAGGTCAAAGAGTATATTGAAGATTGTCTAGTCAATGGGAAAGGACTGGCTGGCTTGCCTCCATTGCCCTCTGGCAGTGGCATCTCCCCAAAGTTCTTGAAGTTCAAATAAGACCCCATAACTGGGCTACTTGAAACTGATCATATGAATGATAAAGAAGCAGTAAGTATCAATTACATCTAATAATATCAATTAAATATGAATAGAATTCAAGCAGTGAAATAACAGGTTTCTCTTCCTCCTTTTCTGGTACATCAGATTTGAGGAGAATGAGATTGCAAAATTTAGACTCACAGACAAAGGGCATAAGGCCTTGGGCATTTTCTCATCCTCTTTGCTTAACTTTTCACCACACTCCCAACACAAATGTTTCACCACAAAAAGCAAGAACATCAATAATTCAACCAACAAATCTAAAGGCATCAACATTGTCTATACATAAATTTAAAGTGTCCTGCCAAGTTCTCCTCACTAAAAAACAAAATCTTATGCAATTAAATGACAATACATCTAATTATAGACAGAATTTAAATGCATGGTCTTTAAAGTTGATGATTGAATACAATTAAACCCCAAGTCAGTAGAATTGGCATCACTCTTTAAAAAAAAATGCTATCTTCTTTAAAAAGAAAACAAGAATATCTCTCTTTGAAAAAGATAGCTGCAAGATCAGATTTTGACTTCACTAACTTCACTGCTCCAATACACTTTCCCTTGCATTCAGATCCCAGATCAATCAGATCAGAAGGCTTAAGTCATAAGAAAATTGCACTATAAGCTTCAATACAAAGCAAACTCATTCATTCTTAAAGAATCCGCCAACTCTCTAAAACAACACAATCATTACATGCATCAGAACAAATCCACAATAACAAAATCCCATCATATCTTCTTTTTTTTCTTCTTTTTTTTCTTCTTTTTTTTTTTTCAATTTCTTGAGCTGATTAACAAGAACAGCGTCCAATTGTCCATCCCATACGATCAAGATTTGGGCTTTTGTCTTATTCCAAGAAGAAAACGAAACAAAACCCGGAGAGAAAACAGGGAAAACAGCAACCCCGCAGAAATTAAAAGAAGAGGGAACAAAATTATATATTACCCTTTTAACAGAAAAGCCAGACAGATAGACAGACGGAGTTGGGGAAGCGTGTCGTTGGCTTCTTCTTCCTCGCCGGTTGAAGCTTGGTGGAGGCGACAAGTGTCTGTTGCCCCTTCATAGACACGAGTCCCCCCCGGTTTAAATCTCCAAAAAGTCACTCCGATTTTCCCAATTTTTTTTTTAATGTTTCTGATCAGTTACGTGCCCTCTGCACCTTCTGCAACGTGGACCAGCTGAGAGAGGATGCTGTAGCGTTGAAGGAGACGTCCGGCCAATGGGAGAGCGCTAAGTGGGAGATTTTCCACCGCTGATTTAGACTTTCCGACCTGTCCATTAAATGATAGGTTGTGATAATCTTTACCTCTTTATTCGTTGGCTTTAGGGTAGATCCTAGATAGAGTGATAAAATAGAAATGATTGTTTAAGTATTTTATTCATTACAAGATATTTTTTACCTTCTCTTTTTGGCATCTCTAACTCAACATTTAATAAAAATTTAAAGGTATTAAATTAACATAATTGTGTAAGTACTTTCCTATATAATTATAATGTAAGATATTATATTAATTATGTGGTTGTAGTGTAAGTGAATGAAAAAGTCAATATGTGATTTAGTCGAAGGATTTAGGGTTCGTTTAGTTCGAACATGGTAATCGAAATTGAAATATGAATCAAATATTTGGTAATGGGGTGGGTTTTGGTAACTGTATTTTGATGTTTGGTAGTAGGGTGAAATTGAGATGTTACAAATATTGATGTTTTGTTATGTATGACTCTATAATTGGAATACAGGTTTTAAAAATACAAAAAAAAAATAATAATAATAATAAATCAAGACAATGGATCTTAAAAGTGATGATGAAGTGATAAGAGTTGAGTGAGGAGGCGAAAAAAATGAAGAGATATATTGAATTAATGGAATGATATATGATTTAAATTAGGTAATGTGATCTATATATAATTATTTGGGTAATTAACCAAATCATATACTTGCATTTTGGCCAAAGACCTTGTGGTCGAGTGGCACCCGGTGTCCCAGAAAACACTCTCACATGGATGATGAGAGTGGGTTCAAGCCTCAGTGGAGTCCACTGTTGACTTAGCTGCCTACTCTTAGTTACTACATTGTAACTGACTATACTTGCATTTTGAAAATAGTTACTACATTGTAACTGACTATACTTGCATTTTGAAAATTTGTCAACCAAACACTTAGTTACTACATTGTAACTGACTATACTTGCATTTTGAAAATAGTTACTACATTGTAACTGACTATACTTGCATTTTGAAAATTTGTCAACCAAACACGTATGACTTTCATTCTCATCCTTGTGCCTAACCTCATGAACCAAACACACTCTTAGTTAATTTGTATGACTTTCATTCTCATCCTTGTACCTAACCTCACACTCTTAGTTAATTTGTATGACTTTCATTCTCATCCTTGTACCTAACCTCATGAACCAAACACACTCTTAGTTATTCAAATTGACTTTAACTGAATAGCTGCCTACTCTTAGTTATTCAAATTGACTTTAACTGAATAGCTGCCTATAATGATTGCATATAAGCTTCTAAGAAAAATAGTCCACCCACATATCTTGTAATAAGAATGGACTGCACTATCTAGTATTCAAGAGAGAAGTGGTAGACAAAAATAACTAACGCTTAAATTTGATTTTATATTAGTTATATCTAACAATTTGTTGTTGCAAGTATTTGGTCAAATTAACTACTAATTAAGTTGATAAATATAGAGAATATACCCAGCTAAGTGGACGGATAATTAATTCTTGATTTAAATCATTTGGTTTACCTCTCTGCAGAGGCAGATCCATAAAATTATATGAGCAAGGGCGAAGTTCAAATGACTTTGAAAATGTCGGTAACAAAATATCAAACACTCATAATAATGTTCATATACAAAATACATTATAAATAACAATACAATGATAGAGTACATTATAGTTAGGGGCGGAGCCAAAAATATACTTGAGTGATGTAAAATTTTAAAATACTTTGAAATGCTACAAAAATATTTATGACAAAATATGAAACATAATCAATATGATAAAATAGTTTGAATACAAAAGATACTATAACTATAAATACTTTTTAATTTTAATTTCTTTTAGTTAGATCAAAATTAAGTTTTTCTAAATTAATTCGAATACGATGAAGTATAATATAAACATGTATACTACATTAACTAAATGATTCATAAAAAGTATACTTAGAAAATATTTAATTTGTCTTGTGAAGAGTTGAAAAAGTTAAAATAAAAGAGAGAAGCTGAAGACAAGTTATATCGGTGACATTTGAACCCATGACAAACAAAGTTTAATATTAAATTTAAAGTTCTAGCTAACTACACGCGCGCGCGTGCACACACACACACATATATATATAAGGGGGTGGGGATGGGTGAGGGGGGGGGGGCAGCTGCCTCCATTGTAGATCTGCTCCTGCCTTTTTGTAGTGATCTGTCCCTGCCATAAGTGTTATATTTTCACATAAAAATATTACTTGTTCCTTAAATTTTAAAGACTATTAGAGAAAATGTAATACTTATTAAATTAATTCATAAAAAAATACTTCATATTACATTTTTGCTAAAAATGTTACCATCTTACGTGAGACGATTTTAAACAAGATTAATTTTTCTTTTAGTAATAGTTTATTTACATTTTTCAATCTATTTAATGATGTAATAAATCTTTTACAAAAATATGAAGTAATAAAAATGTGACCTGCTAACTATATGTGAATAGTTAATTTAGAGACATATATGAATTTGAAATAGCTAATACGCATTACGGTATTTCTAATGTACAAAATATTACCATTAATTATTACTCCGTAAAATGGATGGAACATGATTTTAGTACCTAAATATCACAAATATAACTATTGCAAACACCTTCTCAATCAAACTTGTCGCACAAGACTCTTAGTACAATTTACGTCTTATTACACATAAACGATGTTTACTAGTACTTACTCTCAGGTGATAGCGTGAGAATTCGTTGCGCTTAATTTTGTAATATGTAACTTCTAATACATGTCGTAGCATTTTTATTTTATTAATTAATTACATATAATTTATATAACTCTAATTAACAAAATAACCTAAAAACAGATTAAAACTTTTTATATAAATAACATTATCTTAATCGTTTTTAGTAATAAAATTCCCTAGGAGTTGTGAAAAGTTCAAAAGCGTGGGTGCAAAGCAGTATAACAAAACAAAACAAAAAAAATTATTTGCGCCAATCCTAATGAAGGTACGTACTTATTTAATGAGGTAATAAAATTAACAATTATAGTGCATCTAACACTCTCAATTTTCCTTTTGGTCAGTGCCAACAGCTTCCCCATCATACATCACTTTGTTAGCTCAATTACTTATAGTTGTATTTTACTTTGGATTTAAAAAACTTACAAATTTAAACTAATTAAAGATGATTAAGTGTGTTACTTATTGTACCTTCAATTAATACATATTTACAGCTTATAAGTCCCAGTTGTTACGCCTGTTCAAATTTAGTTTATTTATTGCAATTCTTTGTTTTTCTTTCTCTAATTTGTTATTTCTCTATTTTATATCCATTTTATCTCCCTTTTTTTCCCCTTTATTTCTATAGTTTATCTTCTCTTTTTTTCTTTTTCTTTATTTGAAAAATAAAAATCATTGGATTGTGGGCAGACCTATCATTTGAAGAAGAAAAAAGAAAAGTTAAAACTCCATTGAACACAAATTTACTTAATTAGTAGGGGCAAAAGTGAAACTTCAGATATTTTGCGACATTTCTTTAATAGTTGCCTATGGCCTAGGCCATAGGGACCATCGTAGTTGTTTTATTCATATTTGTCGTGACTTGTAACTTTATTCATTATATAATATCACTAAAAGATATATTTGCATCTAGGTAAAAAAGTACTCCTTAATTAAAAATTGATGAATTTTTAAATTTATTTGATTTTTAATGTTGTGATAA
>CM008344.1:42535528-42562848 GCA_002525835.2 Ipomoea batatas
TTTGAAGAATTTGGGGACCAAATCGTCGGAGCTCAGCTGGTCCATCCTCTCGCACCCGTCCGGCAGCCCGGCCTCCGCCGCCGGGAACGTGATCGCCCGGACGGCGATCTCGATGCCCAGATGGTTGATTTTTTGGATGGCTTTGGTGAGGTAGGGGACGTTGAGAGGGGTGGTGATCACCGTGGCTCTAGCGCCGCGGTATACAAACAGCTTCGCCATGTCCAAAGTGGGGATCATATGCCCATGAGCCATCATAGGAAAGAAGAAAATATGAACCTGATCCATTGCACAACTCTAAACACAAAAGTTGAAAGCTTGAAACTCTGTTTCTCTCAATCAATGGCGGAAAAATTCCGATCCTCTGATCTCTTGTTGATCCACAACAGATAAGAATCAGTACGAGAATGCTTTTTTAGTGCATCACGTACTATTTAAACGTGTGGGGTTTTCTAGAACCACGGGGTGGGAAGGGAAGGCTACGCGCCTTAAAGAATCAGTACGAGAATGCTTTTTACTGGAAAAGTGGAGATTCTTCTCTCCGGAGAAGCTACCGATTTGATGTCACTGATGACACCAATAAATGAATAATATACATGAAAGAGTACTAGTAAAAGTACTCAAATTTTTATACTTCTACTTATTCATTAAAAAAATAATAATAAGTACTGAAGTAAAAAATATATATAAATATTGCACCATTAGAACTCAAATTCATGATCTTTCATATAAAAACGGTCATTTTGTGTCACCTGACTACAAGAATATTGACATATATCACTTTTCTAGATGAAAATATAGTAAAAAGTTTTAATAATTCTGCATTGTGAACTTTAGCCAACAAAAATCAAGAAGGTCAATAAATCAATTTTACTATGAATCAAATTTGAAATATTGTGTTACCAAATAGAATTGCATGATCAAAAAATCTAATGTATTTTTATTTTTCACACTATATTTTATGTGATTTATTTTAATTCACTCGATAATGTAAGTCACAATTTTTATGCATTTCTTTCTATCATTTCTATACATACAATATAATTAACGATAAATAAATTTGAACCTTACATTTAAAATCTTTTAACGTCAATTTCTTTAAAGACTAGTGAATATGAACAATATTAAAGATATGATAGTAATATAGATGGTAGAATCAAACAATTGACGGAAGTCACGGAACATAGCACCGGTAATTAAGCTAAATATCATCTGGTCAAGCGATATAACTGCAGCTCTTTTAGATGGGAGATAACAAGTTCGAATTCCAGTAAGAATTAACTCTTTATGTTTCAGTAGGTTAAGAAAATATGTATAAATAGATAATATATTGTAATAGAGTAGTAATATTAAAATTAAAAAAATTAAAAAATTTAAAAAATAAAATAAAAAGAGCACCGGTAGTTAACGTTGCTTCCATATAAAGTATAGGCAATTAGGCATGGAGATACCGAAAGCAAGCTAAGCTATATTGAATATAGTTGGACTTTAGTTGAGTTAGTTAACTAGCCAAGGGAAAGAAGGCACGCAATGCAAGGAAAAGAAGATGTGCCACCTGATGCTCTAAAGTCTAAACCCGTGACACGTTTCTTTGTTTGATTTCGATGGCATATCCTTAAAGCAAGATGATAATTGTACTATTATAACTAAAATTTTAATCACGTCTATATTTTATTAGAAAGTAAAAGAAAAATAAAATTATGTCAATATGGAGCACGCACAAGCGTGTAGTACGTTTTTTTTTTTTTTTTTTTTTGGGAGGGTAGCGTGTAGTACGTTTATGAGATGTGTAAGTGTAATATTTTGTATTGACATTATTTTTTGTCTTATTACTTTTATGTTTTTCTTAGTTTTGGATGGTTTTAATAGAGTTTCTTAGAAATTGAAGTGTTACGTGATCAACAACTTAGATTATAATTTTCTTTTTTTTTAAGAAACTGTTAGTCTGTTAGTGTGAAAGTTATTTTTAAAAGATTATGATTTGTTGGAAGAAGTTGATTTATTATTTAATGTGAAATTGGTTAAAATTAAATTTGTTATTATCACTAATTATTTATGAATTATAACTGATCATACTATACGTTTTACATATAATAAGTAAATATAACAAAGTATTTAATAAAATATATCTCGTGATAAAAATACATTACATAAAAATTACAATGGTAGGGTGGGGGTTCAGTTGTTATATTGTGGAATATGGTCCATAAAGTTTTGTGGATCATGGTCTAAAAATGACACCATTTCTTTAAATAAAGAAACGGTTGCCGTCACATTTTAATGGAGCTCTGTAAATGAAATTATAGTTTATCTAAAATGAAACTATCTAACATTTGTTTTTATATTATCAAATGAAACTGTAGTTGAATTTAAATGAAATTGTAGTTGCGTTGAAATGAAACTGTAATGTATATATAATGAAACTGAATAACAGTTTCATATATTTGAGTGTATATTGTCCAATGAAGCTGTAGTTATATCGAAATGGTATTGTAATTGTGTTTTAATGAAACTATAGTGTATATAAAATAAAACTAAATAACAGTTTCACATATTTGAGTGTATAATGTTGAATGAAGTTGTAGTTATATTGAAATGAAACTGTAATTGTGTTGAAATGTAACTGCAGTGTATATAAAATGAAATTGATTAACAGTTTCACATATTTGAGTGTATATTGTCTAATGAAACTATAGTTATATCGAAATGATATTGTAGTTGTGGTGTAATGAAACTATAGTATATAAAATAAAACTGAATAACAATTTCACATATTTGAGTGTATAATGTCGAATGAAACTGTAGTTATATGAAAATGAAATTATAGTTGTGTTAAAATGAAACTGAATATGTTATACAATGAAACTGAATATGTTATACAAATAGAGCTACTATACTCATAACGGTGCGGATAGGTGCCGTTTCTTTTCATTAAAAGAAATAACATCATTTTGGACTATGGTCCACAATATAATTTACGGTGGAAGTTTGACTCCCACCAATAACATCTTGAGGCTAGGGCTCTCCAACCTAGAGTTTGGGCTATTAGGCCCCTTACATTAGAGATTATGCTCCCCAAGTTGGCAAATGTATGGACTTGGGTCTATCTTCCAAGGTAGACCCAAGTCTAAAACGCGCATATGGAATAACAGTGCGGTTAGTGGCACTGTTTCCTCATCCGATGATGATTTTTTTTTTTTTTGTCAATATACAATTAAAAAATTGTGAATATAGAGTTCTGTAGTTGTTAATATCGAGTTCAAAAATTGTGAATATAGACTTATGCAATTCTGAATATTGAGTTTTGTAATTTTGTATATTAAGAGGTATTACGAGAAACATGGTGGAGGCTTGCCAAAGCTGGCTAAGGAAGAACTGGGAGGTTAGCATTTCTCATGTGTTACAGGAGCAAAACCAGGTTGCAGACTCACTAGCAAAAATGGGCAAGAGGAGTGCGGGGACTTGGAGAGATATTGAGAACCCTCCTAGAGAAATTAGAGAGATGCTCGAGGACGATAGAATGGGTTATCGCTGGGCTAGGCATGGTTGTATGAGGAATCTGTTTTGAGGTTTTGGGGTTACCCCATCCTTCCTTAAACCAAAAAAAAAAAAAATAAATAAAAATAAAAAAAAATCTAAAATTATGAATACTCAATTCTAAAATTGTGAATATAGAGTTCAAAAACTATGAATATAGAGGAAATAACTCTGAAGACAAACGGCAAGAAAGGAAGGAAGCATTTTGAATCTGGGTCCATCTTGCAAGGTGAACCCGAATCCATGACACAACAACTAAATCTGTTGTGCGCAGAGTCAACGGTAAGGAGTAAGGACTTACTTAGAAACTACTTAGACTATTCGCGATTTATCTCTTCTATTGGCTCTTGGCAGGGACAACAAATTTAGAATTAGTCTATTGTATGTTGAAAAACTTATATGTATAAAAAGAAAAAACAAAATTACAACATTTGCGTGACAAACTGACAATTGAGAATAAATTATGTGGCAGGAGTGCAGGACCACTTGGGTAAAATTTGAAAGAAAAAAAGAAGTAAAAAAAAAAAAAACTACATCAAATCATCAATTAAGTGCTCTTAGAGCAACTACATCAGTGCATCATAAGGGATTATTGGTACAATGAAGGCTGATTTGGAGGAGTGAGAAGCATGTGAGAGAAAAAAAAAATTCATCCTACAAAGAAGGGTTCATGGAACAGTGAAAAGTAATTCACAAATTTTGAAAGAAGCAAGAGAATCGCGCGTAATGGCCACAAAGTGCACCCAGCGGGCACGTGGCGGGCGCGTCAGTCGCGCCTGAGGCGCGATTGACAAGATGTTTTTTATTATTATATTTTTCTTTTCAAATATGATTTGTATTTTTTTTCTTCCCTTCTCATTTTCTCTTTCCTAATCACACTTACAAAAACTCTTCAATTACCGTGAAAAAATTCAATTGATAAGGATGCTCTTAAAGGGAGTACGACGTAAGAGTTGGGCAATTGGTCAGAAGCAATTATAGGAACCGTCATAAAGTTGCCAAGTGTGGCCATGTTATTACACAAGTACCGGCTTGCAATAATGTGCATCATATGGGTTGTGGACAGTTTGGTCGGCGTATGATGAATTGGCGCAGGGAGTTTTTGACATCTAATCACTGTTGCAAAAATCTCCGCCTAGATGCTCTTAGACCGAAGCAAATTGCTTCCTAGACGTTCACCTAGGAGGCCGCCTAGCGCCTAACTCGGCCGACTGGGCTGAATTTAGCAGAGTTAATTCGTCCAACTCGGCAGAGTTAGCCGAGTTAACTCGAGCGAGTCGGCTTTGTTAATTTTATTATTATATTTATATATATTTTAATTTATTTATTTTATATAAGTAAGAGAAGTAAGATATATATATATATATATATATATATATAATATAATATATGACATATACCCATACACATGAATTAATTTTTTGTTTTTATAGGTCGCCGCCTAGGTACCGCTTAGACCGCTTAGGCGTTAAGCGCTAGTCTACCGTCCAACTAGCGCTTAACGGCTACTGCAACCATGCATCTAGTTGTTGTAAGTGAGCTAATATGCTAAGGAGCGTGCCCAAATACAATTTTTCTTTGAAGTATATTCCATGACTTTCGATATCAGCTAGGTTTAGAGGGGAGTTATGAGCACTATATACATGCATAACTTGCATACCAAAATTAGCATGGTTAATAATATCAATCCAAGTATTAATTACACGGTCTTGACTATTAACCAGTCTTACTTAACCCAAGCTCAAACTAATTGCCTACTGAGTGACATGTGTCGATAATATTATTCTCAACATTATCAAAGATCTGGATAAATCGACTCTATATGGAATCATAGTTTGTCAATATGTATTACAAATACGGGTTGTTATTGTAAGCAGTTGTTATACGGAGGACCATGGTCCACAATGCATTGTGGATTATAGTCACAAAATGCCGCCATTGCATTAAGTAAAAGAAACGGTTGTGGCGGAGCTCCGTAAATGATACTATAGTTCATCTCAAAAGATAATGCACACATTTGTTTTTATATTATCAAATGAAACTGTAGTTATATTGAAATGTAACTGTAATTGTGTTGAAAGGAAACAACAGTGTATATAAAATGAAACTGAATAACAGTTTCACATTTTGAGTGTATATTGTCCAATGAAACTGTAGTTATATTTGATACTGTAGTTGTGTTGAAAGGAAACTGCAGTGTATTATAAAAAAAACTGTAGTTGTGTTGAAAGGAAACTGAATAACAATTTCGCATATTTGAGTGTATAATGTCGAATGAAACTGCAGTTATATCGAAAAGGAGCTGCAGTTGTGTTGAAAGGTAACTGCAGTCCTGTTGAAAAGTAACTGCAATGTATATAAACTGAAAGTTAACGGTGCAAAATGGAGGCCGTTTCAGCCTTCTATTTTCATTAATTAAAACGACGTCGTTTTGAGGCATGATCCATAGTAAAATTTGGGTATTGTAAGGGTAGTGAGTAATGAGCCAATGCAAACTAGGCTCAACTGTTTATAGAAAGGCCCAATAAGGTGGCCCAAACACAAAGTGAGTATATTAAGCTCCTACAACTGTAAGATATTTTTTAAATCTGTTTGCAGGAAAACAGCGTACTGATAGGTGTCTTTTCGAAAACTATAAAATGGTACGATTCTGTGTCATAATTTTGGCCTTGCAGATTTGCAGCCAATAGTTTATGTTTCTCAGCACTTTGGGGCGTTTGGTTGGAGGGAAGGAATTAGGTGGAAAAAAATTACTCCTTCCGTCCCGAAATGGATGTCTCATTTGCTTTTTGCACGCTTTTTAAGAAATTAAAGTAAATGTGGTATGCTTTCCCAATTATGCCCCCAACTTTTTCACTTATGGAAATAAAAGCAATAAAGAAATGAAAAGTCATAAGGGTAAAGTGGGAAAAGTAGAATGATGGTGATGTTCACTTTTAGAAAGTGGACAACATTTTGGGACAAACTAAAAAGGAAAGTAAGACACATAAAATGGGACGGAGGGAGTACAATTTTATGGGAAAAAAATAATACGAGAATAAAGTGGAGTTTAAATTTCAGTGTTTGGTTTGCAGGAATAAAATTATTGGGAATTTCAATTCTAATGTTTGGTATACATGGGAATTCAGAAGGAATAAATAGTATAAAGTCCAAAATGTCATTGTTGTTATTGTTGTTGTTGTTGTTATTATTATTATTATTATTATTATTATTATTATTATTATTATTATTATTATTATTATTATTATTTATAATTGACAAATTAATTCACAAATTGTTAGAGTTATTGCATATAAATAATGCAAATTTTGAAGAGTTATGCATATAAAGAATTCAAATGAAAATACATGAAAATTGTTGTATATAATTAAACAATGCATATAAAGAATGCAAATTTTGAATAGTTGTTGCATATAAAGATTTAAATGAATATACACAAAGAGAAGTCAAAGAATAATACACACTATAACTTAGAAGGGAAAGTCAAACATCAATTTTAGGTTTAAAAAAATGATGGGTAATTTTGTCTCATCATTGTCTTTTTTTTTTTTGTTCCTAAAATCCATGGAATTAAAATCGCATGAGGGCCATAGGATTCTAATTCCATAAAAGTGAGAGAGTTGCAATTCCGCAATTTCTCCCAACCAAATGAAGGAATTTAATTGTACTCAGAATTAGATAGGAAGTAAGTGGGAATGGAATTGTAATTCCCTCCAATCAAACGCCCTGTTATAACTACAAAATCACCCCACTAGCAATGGCCTTTCCTTTTCTATTTTTATAGTTCTAACCTATTTTAGAGTAAATCTTCTTAATTCATTATAAGAATAAAAAAGAAAATTGACACTTATAATCCCTCAGTTGTAATCAATATGTACACTTAATTCCTCAGTTAAAATTGTTGCGTAGATTTAGTTTCTCAAATAGTTGTGATACATATTTAGTTATTATTAAAGTGGAATATTAGTGGTAAATTTAGTCAAGGAACAAGATATGAAACTTTAATAATTGAAATATTAAATTTACCTCCAAGTAATTGAAGAATTAAATGCTGCCTCCCTTCTCTCTCTAAAACCAAACGTCTTTCTTTGCTGCTCAACTTCGGTTTCCACCGCCGGCCTCCGGCCGGAGCTCTAATGGAGATTTGAGCCGGCGATTTTGGTCACCTTCTACGTTTGCTCTCGCTCTTCTTCCGCCCCGATCACCGTCGCAGCTTCGTCCGCCTCCGACCACCGCCACAGATCTTCCTCTTCCGTTTTCTCTCCCTTTGAATAAAATAATAGTACGTAGGTATTGGGCTTTGTGTTGGTAGTCTTGAACTGCCAACCCTATTTTGACTTTACCACTTTTTATTTTCTTTATTGTTGTGTTTTCCTCTCATTACTTTCACGAGCATTTTTCCTCTCGTTGCTTTCACGAGCTTTTCATTTTCATTAGCATAAATCGTTTAGTTTGGTTTCGGCAAGTGTTGATCTTATCCTGGGCAACGAACAAAAAAGAATGATGACGAAGACCCAGATCTTTGATGAAGCTTTAAGCTCCCTGAAGGAACATAGCTTCCTAGTTATGAAACAGTCTGCGATTCAAGTTTTCTATAGCATAGTTAGAAAAGTTGTTTCTATGTCTGAATGTAAGGAATGATTTACCATTTCATTGATCGTTGATGTAAACGTTTTATGTTATGAATTAATGGAATAGCTACGTTTATCTTTCAAAAAAAAATAGAAGAATTAAATCTAAACATCAATCATAACAGTAGGGACTAAATATGTTTCTCAATATAGAACTAGCATTCTCATAAGATTTTCTTCTCACATTATTGTACGACAAAAACTTGCGTGAGACCATCTTACCGTAAGACGGGTCGGGTCGGATCGATATGAAAATTTGATACTTATACACACAAATGTCATACTTATATGCTCAGATGTAATACTAATCAGGAATAAAATTTTTGTTACTTATAATGGTAAATATAATACTTTTACATTTCGATTTAAAAGTATTACATTTTTCCTCAAAAGTATTATATCTTTCCTTATAAGTAAAGAGAAAATTACTTATTATGGAAAACGTAATAGTTTTGATGGAAAATATAATACTTTTGCATCAAAATGCAAAATTATGACTATACATTTTTCTTCAAAAGTATTACATTTTCTCTTAAATGACAAAAATTTTATTCCTGATTTGTATTACATTTGAGCATATAAGTATGACATTTGCGCTTATAAGTATGACATTTGCATGTTGATTCAACCCGACTCGACCCGTCTCACAAATAAATATATGTGAGGGATAGTCTCACACAAGTGTGATCTTTATTGTACAAGGTTTAAATATATACATCAAGGTTCTTAGCATATTAATCATGTTTTTCAATTTAGAACTATCATTCTAAAATATTTTCTTCTCACATTATTGTACAAGGTTTAAATATATACATCAAGGTTATTATCATATTAATCATGTTTCTCAATTTAGAACTAGCAATCTCAAAAGATTTACTTCTCACATTATTGTACAAGGTTTAAATATATACATCAAGGTTATTATCATATTAATCATGTTTCTCAATTTAGAACTAGAATTAGCAATCTCAAAAGATTTACTTGTCACATTATTGTACAATGTTTAAATATATACATCAAGGTTATTATCATATTAATCATTTTTCTCAATTTAGAACTAGCAATCTCAAAAGATTTTCTTCTCACATTATTGTACAAGGTTTAAATATATACATCAAGGTTATTATCATATTAATCATGTTTCTCAATTTAGAACTAGCAATCTCAAAATATTTTCTTCTCACATTATTGTACAAGGTTTTAAATATATACATCAAAGGTTCTTATCATATTAATCATGTTTCTCAATTTAGAACTAGCATTCTCATACGATTTCCTTCTCACATTGTTGTACAAGGTTTAAATATATACATCAAGATTCTTATCATATTAATCATGTTTCTCAATATACAACTAGCATTTTCATATGATTTTCTTCTCACATTATTGTACAAGTGTTTGATCACATGTCACATGATTAACCCCTTTATTTTTTAAAATTAATTTTATTTTTTTTTGGTAAAATATTCATTTAATTGTGTGATGCGTACAAGGTAATTGTTAGTATATATTTAATACAAGTAGAAGTTTGTGTAATATAATGGTGTAAATTAAGAACCAAATGTGGGTCTTAAATCTTTGATCAATCACGTACACATATTACTCGATAGGTGGAACATTATGTATGTCATTAAGCAATTGTTATACCATTGTCAGAGTTTATATTGCAGTGTGAACCTTGATACAAAAATTATGTACCTTCAATTAACACATAATAATAATATGATAATTACAAGTATATAAAATGTTAACTGTAGGTACAAAATGTATCAACTACATACATAATTTGAAAATTATTTTTTAACCGTGATCCACAATGCAAGGTAGACGATGGTCCAAAGTATAATTTGCCGGCATCAAGACGGTTGGCTAGAAATATATATATTATTAAATAATTGTCCAGCTATGTTTATACATATAAAATAAATTATCCATTTGCAGCATGATTCATTAAGGAAATTAAAAGATATTTTATTGGTAGCATACAGACCTGAGACCACCCTTACAATTATTATATTATGGACTAAGATCTATTATGCGCATAGTAGATCACATTCAGATTATGTGAATTATGTATTGTAATTACATAATTTGTATGCCGTTTTGAACCATAGTCCATAATAAAATGTGAACCCTTATCATGGTATAATTTGCACATGTTTGGCCAATCTAAAAGTTAAGCAATCATTATTCCATTAATTATGGTCTACACAGCTGTATAAATCATGAATTAAAAAATATATATTTTTAATATATTAAAAGTACATTATTTATGTACTTTTTAAAATAGTAAATACATTATTATTATTATTGTCATTATTATTATAATTGGAGAAATGTAAACAAAATAATGAATGAATTGTAAATATGATGATTTTTAAAGATAAAAAATGAATACCTCCAAACTATATATGGTTTACAATTGAAGACAGGGCTAAAGGATCAGCATAGAATTCAAAAATATCTGGGACGATCAATTAATGATCTTGGATGTACTCCTCCCCACCCTCTAAAAAAAAAAAAATATCTGGGACGATATATATACTATTTACATACATATATAGGAGTTGAGATATTTTTTTTCAAAAGTATAATCTAAGTAAATAATGAGCAATGATTTAACGCATTTCTATAAGATAACGAAAATGATTTATCTGTGACGTCCCAACCAAAGAAGCTTTGACATAGATGTGATTATCCACTTTTAAAAATATCTCCTTAGATATTAATAATTTTTAAATAGTATTACCGAATCATTGATTAGTCTACTTGGAAACTTCAATTCTGTAGCTTCAATGTGAAGTGTTTCTTTATCCTTATTTAGCTTTGATTTTCTTCTTAAATTTTTTTTCAATCTTTCTAAACTTAGAAGATAATTAGACAAGAAATTTTAAAATATAATTACGATTAACATTGATAAAACACAAAATGTAATTTTAAAGATTGTTGTGCAACATCAATGATAATTTAGAAAATAAAAATGAACATGATCAACACTCAAGAAAAATGAGACGAATTCTACAATTACCTTATAATATAGGGACGAAAAGTATAAATTTTTCTTATTTATAACAGAGAAAAAAAATGGGATTTTAGTCATTTTACTTTCTGCTGGCATCAGGCATCAGCCCAAAAAGGTAAAATCGGCATGTTCCGTTAAACGGGTTTCGGTTACTAAGAAAAAGCCGGGAATCCGGAAACGATTTTGGTTCCTGGTTGGAGCTAAAATATCTGGCTGACATTGGTTAGAGATATTATCACCGCCGCTGACCTGGCAGGTTTCCACTTTTGTGACACGTGTAAAAGCGTCGCCATGTGGGGCCTGTACTGACCCACTCCCTACACCCTCTCTAAAACCGGAAAACCAAGCACCTACGCGATCCATCCCGTAACCATCTTCTCGTTTTTTCTCCGTACTTTTTTTTTTTCTCTCAAAATATCTGCATTCCCTGAGAAAACCGATGGGAGAGAGTCACCGGACGGCGCCACCGCCGGGGTATGGAAATCCGGCATCGTCGCCCAGTTGTACCGATGAGTTTACTAGTTCGACCGCTGATGCGTCCTTCTTAACTGCCGAGAATTTTAGAGATGCTTTACATCACACTGCGAATGAAAGACTGGTAATTATATTTTTGAACTTATTCGCTTTAATTTCGTGACTTTTTTCTCATCGTTTATCTGTGTATCTACGGAGTATGTGCTTAGGTATTCGCAAAGTTATCCTTATCTTTTTTATCCTTCCTGATTTTTAGTGCTTCCGATGTACTTATTAAGCTTACATAGTTTCAGCATACAAGTACTTTAGGATACTTTGTGATTTGCGACGATTTTTAAGTTAATCTGTGTGTTTTCTGCTGTACGTGCACTTCGCCGGTGGGAGATAAGGTGGAAGAGAACAGGAGGGGGATTTTTGTATTGTTTTAGAAAGATTAGTAGAAGAAATTCGAAGATTATGAGTCATAGCATATAGATGTGCTTGATTGATCTCTACTTTTTAATCTAATTGTTTAAAATTCATGCCTGATATATATTTATCTGTGATTGGGAGAAAGAATAGACTTGACACTATTGGATAGTTAAAACATAAATCAACTCTGAAAATTTGTAGGTTGTGTAATTCACTTTGATGCAGGCTTGAGCGAAAATGTTCTTGTTGTATGCAAAGTCTCTGCCTTTTCCTTCCTTTCTGAGTAGGTGTCAGTATTTCTGGGTTGGGCGAAGTGTCAAATGTTATGATTTATCCAGTGGTTACTAAGTTTGTTTCTCTATGGTTGAATGAGCAGAAGATCTGCTGTTTTATATCCTCATTATTAAATATATTGGCAGTTAATTATTTACTTTATCTGTCTTGTGTCATTCCACTCTCATGCCATTGATAGACAAATGATGGATTGATCAACCTGTTTTGAGGATTGAAATGCATCATCATGGTGTGGCTTTAGAAGGGAAGGAAGAATATGGCATGTTTTCTAAGCCTCATTATCAACATAATGACACTTTTATCTGTCCTTCATCTTTGGTCGCTACTTAAATGAGTTTTTACTGATTTAGTGATTCATTGGCTCATTAGGTAAACTGGAAGAATTGGTGATACTGATAATATTCTGACTATAGTTTTTTCTTTAACTAAGCTGAAAAAAGAATGATATTTTACTAATCATCATGCAACTGACAAAATTGATCTAAAATGCATTCTAGCAAAGTTATTGTGTACTGAACTACCTTCTGCTCTCATTTCCTTGTGGCTTTCTGATTTATGATCATTGCATTTCCACTTTAGGGTGATTGTACAAGATGGACAAATGAGAAGCACAACTTATATCTTGATATTCTGGAAGCATCCTTTGTTAAACAGTTGTACCAGTCAACTTTGCTTTCCAAGTGCTCAGAGCAGAACAAGAATAATAGAAATGTGGTCAAGGAGCTGCCAGCCAAAATGGATAGAGTTTTCGAACAGGTGGAGTACCTAATTTGTTGTAGTGTCGGTCATGTCTCCAAATACTAGAGAAGTCAATACCCTGTATTATTTTAGTGCATTTCTGTGTTGATTGTGTTGTCTTCCCCTTTCTCGCCCCTGAGCACAAGAAGAAAAAACTAAAAATAAATTTGATTCAATCTAGGTTGATATTATTCCTTTTTCCAGTTTCCTGCTTTACAAGCTTCTTGTTGTAACAAGAACAACATTGAAAGGGATCGGCCTGCACTGTATACTGCTATACCCAGTTCTCATGCTCAACAACTGTACGAGGCAGATCTCCATAAATGTCATAAGCTTCATAGTGAGAAGAAATGCTTGCAAGAAAAGCGGAAATTTCCATGTGGACTTGCAAAAAGATCTGAGCTTCATACAGACTTGCAGAACTCAGTTTGCAGTGTGACAGGCAAGCTCAACTCAACCCCATATATGCACCTTGTAATTTTTTGCTTCTACATCTATTGGGTTTACTAACTTGATTTATTAGTTCTAAAATTTTATTGTTGTCACATCACTCATGTGTAAGATCATTAAATGCACTTTGCTTTTTCCAATTTCTATAAACTGGCTCAAGCAATTACCGAGTAGCTCTGAAACATGTTGAAATTTGAGGCATGCTATTTCCATGAAGACATGGGTGGAGGGGGTTGTATGGAAATCGAATATTTGTTATTTTTCATGTTGAAATGTGCATTAGTAAACAGCACACTTCCCATTTTCTTAATTTAACATGAATTACCAAAAATTTGCCCTCAATAGAGTGAATGACACCGCAGGATCTCCATGTTATCAACTACATTTCATGCGAAATAGGCATGCTGTGGTTTACTGACATCTTCTAATAACTGAACTCTGTGCATGTCTTGCCATGTCTCTATTTGACCTGAGATTTTAGACTTACACATTTACCAGCAGCATATAATTTCTTTTGTGTTTTCCCTCTTTTTATCCATGATGGTAAGGTTATGAATATTAGTGTATAACCTGACCTCAGAAGATTGTTGTCACTGCATACCCATCAGTATTGATTACTAATATCAGCATCTACAAATGAACAACATATCCCTTTCTATCCTCCCTGATGTGAGTTGCTAAGGGTTTTACAAGTAGTTTCATTCTTAAATTATCTTGCTTTAGATTGAATCATTTTATTTTTCCTCACACACTCCAATGCTGGGTTACACAGAAGGTTCAGGTCAAAACTTTGTAGATGGTTGTGAAGAGAACACAGACAGCAAAAGGAGAAAGGCAGCCAGAGGAGACATATCTAGCCATGAGGTCCACGACCAAGTAAAGATGCATATGTTCCCATAGTTTTCTTTAATGACTGTGTTGCTGATTGAATTCCTAATTTCTAAGACTTTAACACACTTTTCTAGATTGTGCCTTGCTGAAAGTTTGATAGTCCAACAATTGCCAGCTCTACTTAAAAAAGAGATGAACAGGCAAGTCAGGATTGCTTATTTGAGAGGTATGAGCACTTCGCCTACCCCAAAACTGACATGAAATCCTTTCTGGAAGGCAGTTGAAGTGAAGTGCAGTAAGGAGATCCATTGCTTCTTAAACAAAAGCATTTAATTTCATTTTATTTTTAAAATTTTTGCCTGCATAAAAAAATTGTAGCAATATTGAAAAGTTAAGATAGGAGCAAGGTGTCTAGCGTTGCAGATTGTTTTTGACTATATAATATAGAGCAGGGGAAATCTACGACGAGCATTTGAATATTAATATCTTTATGGATTTGAACTTTGTACATGAGATATATAGTTGGTAGTATCCATAATATATTTATGTTTTTTAATTTCTTTATTATCTTTCAATTCTAAATTTTTGGGTTCTGGGTTCTGTTTCTTGTTCATCTTTTTGTTGACAGTAAATCTATTATTCTTAACTCTTTGCTCAGCATTCAACTTTAACACGAAAAATGGGAATGTTTTCTTTGTATGACATTGAGTTGGCCTTCTATTAGAAGAAATAATCTTTAGCATTTGATAGTATTTATGACGCTACTTTACCTTCTATGAAAAGAAAGACTTGGTGAAAAAATAAAGTATTTATATCTAATTATATTTTAATTATATTTTGTGACAATTATATCTAATTATATTATCAACACACAATTAAAATGACCCAACTCTAAATTTGTTGAGTTGGAATATTTGGCAATCAAGCATCAACATCATTATTCATTACATTTAGCTTTATTACTTTAAATATATACAAATTGGGATACAAAATATCTTTCTCCCTCAGTTCCCAAACTATATTTCTGTACATGAATGATGGATACCTGATGCAATGTTCTTTCGAGTGTGTACTGTATCCTCTATGAGTGAAAGTACAATCCCACCACCATACCTAATTAGCGAATCTCAGTTCGGTGGCATTTGACATTATTTATGAAACTACTTTAAGTTTTTTTTTTTTTAAAGCCATTTGTTAAATTCATTGATTCACTACCTGTCCTCAATCCTTTGCTTTCAATTTTTGGTCTCTCACATCTTGCAAGATTGAAGTTGAAGGTAATGTAATTGTTGGTACAAAGATTATTGATTTTATGTACTTGGCATATATTGATCCATGAAAGGAAGAAATAAGTTTTGATGTAATTAACATGCATGCATATGTGTGTGGCACAAAAGAAAAGAAGAAGAAATATACATGCAAGGATGGATATGTGGCACATAATGAAATGAAATGGGAAAATGCAATGCATGGATATGAAAATGTGTGGAGCATATGAAGAGTGGTTGATGAGTCTGGCAAGTGGCAATCAAAGATTTATTCCAAAAAAACTTTGTGTGAACCAGATTATTTCTCTCTCCCATATTCATGCAAAGTGTCTGAACATGGGATGGATTTCCTAAAAACAAGGCTCTACAAACACTATAAAAGGGGAGCCTTGTAATGAGATCAAAGTGAAGTTTCAGTGAATAACAATTCAAGAGTCAGTGACTACACAAAAGAAACTTCAAATGTTTGGGTCTAGAAACGAGTACTAAATTTGGAGAAGCAGCTCCGCGCAGTACTAGTACACCTTGTGTCAAAATCCAGGTTGGCATACAATTTGTGTAATTGATAGATTAGCTCAAATTGTATTTAAAATTTTCTTACTGAGTTATTGTATAAGGTTGGCGTTAAAATAGGTGGTAGGCCTAGTTTTGTAAATCGGTTGAACCTTGTACTTGTAAAAACTAGCGGGTTGATCTAGTGAAAAATTTTGGGCGTGGCCCCGCAGATTAGGAGTGTTCTCCGAACTGCGTTATTAAATATTTGGTGTACTTATTTGGTGCGTTCATATTTTTACATTATATCTATTTGGAGTATTATCAGGAGTAATTGTCTCTTACCTAATTCCCTAGTTAAATATAATGTTTATTCGTTGGTATTCTGCATTACATACTTACAGTAATATTCAATATTGTGATTTTTTTTTTAATAACATACACTAGTATATATTGCAAAAATAGTAGGAAAAACACATCTTTAAATATAATCAAGAATATGTAATGAGATTTTTTTTTTGAGAAATATTTAACTTCTCATCAGCAATAAATGTAGAGAAGTATCATAACACTTTGATATTTTCATTCTAGTTTTGTTACAAAGAATTTTTAGGCCAAGCATATTGCTTTAACATAAAAAGGTTATTTTTAAAATAGTAAATGACATCATTATTTTTTTGCTAGAACATCTCTCTTTAGTATATTTCTTTGTTCCAACTATACCCTCTATTTAGAGGTGAACAAATGAATTAGAGTATTAAATCATTGCATTAATATGAAATTTAAAATTAGATTATAACCCTCAAAACTGGTGTTTTAATTTGGAACCAAAACTTTGAGGTTATACAATTAATTCTTAGTTAAAGTAAAATTATTCAATATTAACTCCTTAACTCATCATAATTACTTTACTTATTTCCATAATAATACACTACTAACATAGTAGTGGAGAAAGAGGTACTAGTAGAGATGCAGGTACTAGCATAGAAGTGAATCATTAGGCCTTCTCCAATGTTTACTTTTTTATCAATTTTGGAACAGTAAAATCTAGTGTTTGAGTTTTTATCAAATAGGAAGGGATTGTATTGGGTGGGTTCTTTCTCCTGCAAAATGGAGGGTTTTGACAGTTTGGGAGGGCCCCACTGGCAGAGTTCACTGTGCCTCATGCATGCGTGAGGCGCAATTAGCGCCCAGGCGGGCGCGTGAAAAATATTTTTAATTTTTTTTTTAGTTTTTGTTTTGTATTTGTTTTTTTTTTCTTTTTTTTTTTTTCATCCACTCCCATTTTCTCCTTCTTAATCACACTTACAAAAACTCATCAAAAATCACACCCAAGTTTAACTATTGAGGAAGGCCTTAGTAGTTGAGTTTTTTTTTTTTTTTTTTTTGCGATTTTTTATGCGCCAAGTAGGAAAGAGATGAAAGACTGAGAAAAAGGAAAAAAAGGGGAAAACATGAACTGTGAAATTTTACGCAATAAAAAAAAAAAACTTAAAGGTTTTAAAACGCCACCAGGCGCGTGCAAAGTAGCACCCATGTGGGTGTTTGCTATGCGCGAAACGCGCACAACAGCAGTTGCTCTCCCTTTCTTCCTCTCTCCTTATGGCCCACAAAAAACCATCAACTTGCGGGAGGAAAAAATGCATTCACACTCTTTCTTCTCTTTCCTTCACATTACTTTGCACTATTCTAAAAACCATAAAAAATTCATTGATATGGATGATCTTACCTCTCTGTCCACCTCTATCACATTTCTTTCCGCCTTTCTCTTCAATATGAGAAAGTAATTCAAATTTTGGCTACATTACAAAGCCTTTTAAAGCTCTATCTTTCTATTTTCATGATTACACTTTGAGAATCAATTTATCATTAACTCATTATCTATTATGGGTGTATGATTGTATAAATTTATTTCCTCACGTTAGAAAACACGAATCCATTTTGACTCCACCTAGATTAATAGTGTAACTCCCTCAAAATAATATCTCAAAATGTCATTTTAATACCAATTTTTCAACGGAGATAAGATAAAGAAATACTCCTTATAATTTAAGGAATGTAGTCCTACAACTTTTCAAACTGCAAAGTGCACCTTGTAACATGTAAAAGGCGTAAATCAAAAACTCAAAAAGTAAAATTCATAAACTATAAAAGTTCTAAAGCGCAATTTCTGGATTTGTTAATTGCACTTTTTAGTGACTATTATGCACAAATATAGAGTTTTGAAGTGCATTTTTTAAATATCATATCGTCATTATTGTGCATATTGAGAGTTTTTTGTTGTGCACATTTACTATTATATGGTGCAATTTTTAGTTTTGTACTGTGCACTTCTAGAGTTTACATATTCTTATTTGAGCGAGCGTGAGTTTCTTACCTGATCGTGCATGCCACGCAAACATATGTGTAAATATATGTATGCAATTATACAAAATAATATCAATAACAAGTATAATTAGGTTATTTAATTTGTATAAGAATGTATAAATGATAAGGCTAGCTTTTTTTTAAAAAAAAAATGATAAAGTATGATAGTTTTGTTTTGTTTGAGTTAATTCCATTTTTTGTCTTAAATTTATACGTAACAGTCCACGTTTAGTCCTTTTTTATTAGAACATCCACTTTTGGTCCTAATTTATTGTGACATGGTCATTTTTGGTCCTTTATCAACAAAACAATTTAAATATCGCTAAATACAAGAACATTTTGGTCTTCAATTATTGATGTTTTCAAAAAAAAAACATAAAAAATATAGTGGTTCAACATACTTTGTATAAAAAAGATTGAAATGCCTTTGTATTTAACGATATTTCAACAATTCGTTGATGAGGGACTACAAATGGTCATGTCACAATAATACTATGACCAAATGAGAATTTTTTAATAAAAATGGTTAAAAGTGTATTGTCACATATAAATCTAAGAACCAAAAATGGAATTGACTCACTTTGTTTTTATAAAAAATCAATATTTAGGAGGGGTTTGGGGCCTTGTATACTTTTTAAAGTAAACAAATAGAATATATCACTCATGTTTAATAACTCGTAAATTATGCCTGAAAGTTAATCATACTAAGAAGACTGTGATAGACTTAACGAAATAAGTGTTAGAAAAAATCAAACATGTAACCTTTAAATATACGAATTACACTTCAGTGACTTCAGTGACCCTCACTCAACCATATATCCTTTCGAGGTGATACTTAGACGTTTTGTAATCACAGTAGATTGCATAAACATGCTTTGTAATTTGTGTAGGTGTAATTGGTGAAATAAGTAAATTGAATTGTGGAAAGTGTACTGTGATGCTGGTCGATTTCATTGTAGAAATGTAGGTAGCGACCAAAACCGCTCCCGCCACACAATGCAATCTGGATCGCTGAGATCAACTACTAGCACAATTATGAAGTGTATGTACGAGGCGACTCGATCTAGTTACGGCAACATGACATCCATAGACAATCGATAGTCCGACTTCGACCTTTGGTGGTCCTTGAAAGACAACCTTAACCAAATTCAATTGCAATTTTTATTCCCTCGAACATGCTCATAGCTTATTCACGTTATGCACAACCTTATGTATGTTGATCTTACATTCCGTACACAATGGAAGATAGCCACCACTAGTACAAACGCGGCAATTGTGGATTTGTGGGCCAAAAATCTTGTATAAATTCCCAAAAAACACCCTGCTAAACGGGGCACTAACTTTGGACACGTAGCGATTTCAAAAATAACGGTAAAAGAGGCACTCCAGTAAAATCCACTTAACGATCTCCCTTCGACCCTTCACCGCGACCCTACTACGAGTCTACTACCCTTTGCGCCCGCCAAAAGGCCACAACCAAATACCACACCACACGCCCATCCCTACAAAATGATTGAAATTATCTTTATAATTATTTGCATAGGGTTTATAAATACACGAGTTAATTCTATTTTTTGTCATAGATTTATATGTGACAATTCACTTTTAGTCATTTTTATTAAAACATCCACTTTTGATCCTAGTTTATTATTGTGGCATGACCATTTTTGTCCTTTATCAACAAATTAGTTTATATATCGTTAAATACAAGGACATTTCTGTCTTCAATTATGAATGCTTTCAAAAAAATAAACATAAAAAATATAGCGGTTCAACATACTTTGTATAAAAACAATTCAAATGTCTTTGTATTTAACGATATTTCAACAATTTTGTTGCTGAATGACTAAAATTGGTACGATAATACTAGAACTAAATGAGGATGCTCTAATAAAAAAAGACTAAAAGTGAATTTTCACCTATAAATTTAGGGCAGAACTCTAAATACACCATTTACTCTAACACTTGATTCAAGACGGGTGAAATTTTGAAATTTTGCATCTACTAATTATGTATGGCCGTATGGGTATGAGATCACAATCACTCATTTGGACAATCGAGGCTATCAAACATGGAAGATAGCCACCACTAGTACAAGGCTTCGACCCTTCACCGCGACCCTACTACGAGTCTACGACCCTTTGCGCCCGCCAAAAGGCCACAAGCACATACCGTCGCACCGCACGCCCATCCCTACAAAATGCTCTATCGTATCTCCTCTTCCTCTCACCTCCACCACTCAACACCACCACCGCCACTGCCGCTGTCTCAACCGCCGTCTCACCATTTTCTCACTCACTCCTCCAAATGGCATCCCTCTCCGTTAAGTTCTTAGCACCTTCGTTGCAGATTCATCACGCCAATAAGCTGCCCAACAAGACTACTAGCAGACTCCACGCCACGCCGCCGCAGACGGTGGCGGCCTCACCGCCGCCCGAGATTGACGCCGCAAGGCTCGAGCCTAGAGTGGAGGAAAGAGATGGGTACTTCGTTCTTAAGGAGAAGTTCAGGCAAGGCATAAATCCTCAAGAGAAAGTAAAGATTGAGAAGGAGCCTATGACATTGTTCATGGAAAACGGCATTGAAGAGCTTGCTAACACCCCTTTCCAAGAGATTGAGCAGTCCAAACTTACTAAGGATGATATTGATGTTAGACTCAAATGGCTTGGCCTTTTCCATAGGAGAAAGCATCATTGTAAGTTGTATGATCATATCAATTTCTTAACTCCCTTATGTTGTAATGTTCTTATTTTTCTTGGATTTCATTATTCGAGGATATACATTAGGTAAACCTGGCTTTAGTGACCCAACCAGATTGTCTAACAGCTCAAATTAAGAAAGGCAGTAGGCCACTCCTGGTTACCAAACCAACAATATGACTAATGTGGCTTGACAGTGTCTAAATTGTCCATAATTAACCGCTCAAATCAATAGGTCGCTCGAATTTGAAAACTTATGATTACTACGTCAATAACCAGACCAGATGGATTTGTTTTTAATCTATCTAAATGTGTAATCAGATGGTAGGTTTATGATGAGATTGAAGCTACCAAACGGGATAACAACGAGTGCACAAACGAGGTATCTAGCAAGTGTAATCAGGAAATATGGGAAAGAAGGATGTGCTGACATTACTACAAGGCAGAATTGGCAGATCAGAGGTGTTGTGCTTCCTGATGTGCCGGAAATCCTCAGGGGACTGGAACAAGTAGGCTTGACAAGTCTGCAAAGCGGCATGGACAACGTTAGAAACCCGGTCGGGAACCCTGTCGCCGGGATTGATCCGGAAGAAATCGTGGACACCAGGCCGTACAACGATCTGCTATCCCAATTAATCACCGCAAATTCGCGAGGCAATCCCGCTTTCTCTAACCTGTAAGTAAACTTAAATTGCTGAAATTTAAGATTTTCTATGAGTGTGGTGATTGATTGTGTGTGTGCAGGCCAAGGAAATGGAATGTGTGTGTAGTAGGGTCTCATGATTTGTACGAGCATCCTCATATCAATGATCTTGCGTACATGCCTGCCATGAAAGATGGGCGTTTTGGGTTTAACTTGCTTGTGGGCGGATTCTTCAGTGCGAAGCGCTGCGCGGAGGCCATCCCTCTCGACGCTTGGGTTCCTGCAGATGATATATTTCCAGTATGCAAAGCCATTCTGGAAGCTTTCCGGGATCTGGGCGCCAGAGGGAACAGACAGAAGGCAAGAATGATGTGGTTAATTGACGAACTTGTAAGTAGTGAATTGAAGAGAACTCAGACTTCTTACGCTGCCTGTCACATTTTTCTCACAATTTTGATGTTGAGTGTATCTCATATGTACCAAATGGAGCAGAGTGGAGTAGCTATAACTTATAACTAAGGTCCAACTTTATTTTTTTTTTTATAGACTGTTAATTTTTACCAGGTTCTACATAATAATTTTTTCTCCTAACACCTGTCAGTTTTAACTGCACGGTTTTTACTTTTGAATTTGAAATGCAAATTGAATAGGAATGAAGCCCTTACAAACTAATGGCTATTACAGGATTGGTAATATACTCTTCATGAGTACTAGTGTTGTCTCCTCAACTGTTAGGGGTTCATCCTCACTTGACTAGGACTCAAATAGTTGTGTAATCAAGGCTTAACTTTATTTTCTTTATAGACAACTATCACATTTTCAAGAGAAAGAGTGGTGTACTTGACTTTTTACCCACTTCCGCCCAATAATTCTCTAATTATCAATTGATGGACTTGATCATTTGTTGACTTCTGCCCAACACATACACTTTTAGAGATACTTATAAGTATGTTAATTGTATCAATATGTGACAATTAATAATAGAACAGTTTCCCTAGTGACGCTTATTGCCTAAATCTCAACACTTAAAATTGCAGGGAGTAGAAGGATTCAGGGCAGAGGTAGTGAAGAGAATGCCTGAGCAAGAACTGGAAAGGGCAGCACAAGAAGACCTGATTCAGAAAGATTGGGAGAGGAGAGACTATTTCGGCGTTCATCCACAGAAACAGCAAGGCTACAGCTTCATCGGCCTTCACATTCCGGTGGGTCGTCTTCAAGCCGACGACATGGACGAGCTAGCTCGCTTAGCAGACCACTACGGTTCCGGAGAGCTACGCCTCACCGTCGAGCAAAACATCATAATCCCCGACATCCAAACCTCAAACATAGCCTCCCTGCTAAAAGAGCCACTCCTAACCAAATTCTCACCCGAGCCGCCGATCCTGATGAAAGGCCTAGTGGCCTGTACGGGCAGCCAGTTCTGCGGGCAGGCCATAATCGAGACGAAGGCGCGCGCCCTGAAGATAACGGAGGAGGTTCAGAGACACGTGTCGGTGAGCCGGCCGGTGAGGATGCATTGGACAGGGTGCCCCAACACGTGCGGCCAAGTTCAGGTTGCCGACATCGGATTCATGGGATGTTTGGCGAGAAACACGGAAGGGAAGGCGGTTGAAGGTGCGGATGTTTTCTTGGGAGGGAAAATCGGGAGTGATTCGCATTTGGGGGAGGTTTACAAGAAGGGCGTTCCCTGTGATGATTTGGTGCCATTGATCGTTGAGCTGCTGGTTGAGCGCTTCGGAGGTGTTCGACGACAGAGGGAAGAAGACGAAGATTAAACCAAATTCTAGGCTTCTTCTTAGTATTAGTAGTACCTATAATTGTATTCCATCCAAACATGTCGGTTTATTATTATTATTATTATTTTAATACAAAAGAGTAAGAGGCCCAAATTAAACAAATAGCAACTCACTTAAAATAGTATGAGATTATACTAGACAAGAAAAGGATCAGTGATCCACATAAGACCCTCGTATGTAAGATCGAGGACCTTATATAAATATGTCGGTTCAATCAAATGCAATGCAATCATAAATCATACGGAGTAATACATTTTGATTTGATATTATCAGCAAATCACCAATCTTAATGTGCCTATATCATGTTAAAAGGTGGCCAACAGAGAATAAATTTAATTCCAAATACAGAATATTAGGGAATAAAAGTGCGGATCAAACCTGTGACCTCCCATTTGGAAGGGTCATAACTATGTCACTTGACCACAAGGCCTTTGGCTTCTATTCAAGTTAATACCCAACTAAAAAAGTAATATACAGAGATACATGTATAATTTTAACAATATTATGCACATATAGAGGTCAAATCCATATCTGTCTATGAGCAAATAAAAAAAAAAAAACCTAGCTAATATGTATTATTTGAATAATATACAAAAAAAGCACCTCTTATGAGAAGGATGATGGATGATAAATTTTGGATTACGACGCCCAAAAACGCCATAACTTTTGAACTAGCTTTTGAACTTGAGTACAAATGGTAGAGAGAGGTTACAGTGAGGAAGAATATGGAAATAGTAGAGAGCTGTTAGAATACACAGTGGATGGATGGTCCTCTTCACGCGTGAGCCTTGGATGGTTGCCCAACCCGTTCTTGTTCAGAATTGACTCCGATAGCACACAGTACAAGTATTACATTTTTATAATGACCAGACCCGATTTATAATCTCACTGAAGTTAACTTAGGTCATTTTTTTTTCTAGCATAGCCATTACTTTTTTTATTGGCAAGCATAGTCATTACTTGGCTAATTGAATTGTGTGTGTCATGTCAAGCTGGTATAGAAGAAGCCCATCAGACTATAGATGTGGGGTTGGGCCTGTTTGAAACCCAAATCTAAATATTGCAACAATTTTGGGCTAGTAAAACCTGTTGTTTTTTATTCTAAAGTTGAACTTAGTTGGGGCCCAATCTTTAGAACCGGGTAAATTATATCATAGACTAGGTTTTCCATGCGCATGATGGACCTGGTCCATGATTTGGGTATGGTGGTGACGTGGCTTGAGTTTTTGTTAATATGTTATATGCTTAGGAATTGTTAGGCCTAAGCCTTGATATTTTTACTTTTTTTTTTTCCAAGCTAGTTTGATCTCAAACCGGATATTTGTTAAAGATTTTAAGAATTTTAGTTAACGTTAATTCAGTTTGAAAATTTAAAAGTCTCCGAATTGCAAAAATTCAGTCTAACACGTCTATGATTTAAATTATATTTACCCATCCATTCAATCCATCACTTAAAGGAAAATGCTTCTTATTCATCATGAATTTTCCTTCTTATTTTCTCTCTTGATGTAACTTCCATTTATTGAATGCTTATGAATTGACTACTCGCCACTAATTAAAAATTTAATTTAGTAACCAATTAAATGATGCCACATTCATGAGGAATGAATTAGAAAGAAAAAAATATGGAGGGTATCAAGCTTTACTCATTACTTAGTTAGCCAAAATCCAAATACACCAAACTATCTACTCATATTTATTTGAAATAAAAAATTTGCTTAATTTGGTGAATTAGACAAAATATAACCCAGTTTGATTAACTTAGTAAAAAAATTCAGTTCAATTAACAATTTAACCAAATTGATAATTTAGTTAATACGGTTAATTGTTAACCAAATAAACACCCCTAAAAATTATAGTCATTTCTGACTAGATTTGATCAATTGTGTATAATGTATTCCTCCAGGAGCAACATTTACATCCATTTTGAAAGAAGCCTTTCACGTCATAATGTGTAAAAATATCATAATTAAAAAAAAAAAAAAATCGGATCCCATCTACAAATGATTCATCAGTTAGTTGGATAAAGGAAATGATCGAAGTAGTAGTTGTTGTGCATATATTTAAAGGGCAGGTAGCAGGCACATCAGTATGTATTTCTGCAAAGCTCTCTTTCTCATTTATGTTCTTTCTTTTGCTACTGCGGGATTTGTGGCTTACTATGTTTATGAAATCCCAAAAGGAATATAAGATTTTATTACCACATGATAAACTCTATATTTGTTATACAGTGGACCATGATCGTTGAATGAAACAGTAGTAGAATTAAAATAATATTTTTTTCACCACACTAGTTTCATTGTAGCAGTACTTCAAAGTATCATTTTAATTCTACTATGGTTTCATTTGATAATATACATTATTGCTTGAGCTCTATTTTCTTGTTTCATTTTCTACACGTTAGTTTAATTATAGTAATGTTGAAGTATTATTTTAATTGTACTCTAGGTCATTTGACAATATATGTTATTGCATGACTCTGGATTTTAGTTTCATTCTGAGTCATTTCCATTTTTGGTCCTACTGTTATTGGAGCATTGCCAATTTTAGACCACTTCATTAATTTTTGCCACATTGTGGCCAGTCTTATTTAGTCCTTGCCACTTTTAGTCCACCGTTAAAATTTTCGTCAAATTGCCGTCCAAAATAGCGGTATTTTTGGTCTTTTCATGCTTTGGTCATCTCCTTGACCCTTTGCAGTGATTTTCCTTACACATTTTCATCCATTAAAGAGGTTTGACAAAAGCCATGTGAGCCACATTACAAAGCCATAGCTTTCGCCGGACATCTTTATTGGATGAAAATCTGTAAGGAAAACCACTACAAAGGGTAAAGGAGATGATCAAAGCATGAAAAGTTCAAAATACCCCTGTTTTGGACGGCTATTTGACGGAAATTTTAACGGTGGACTAAAAGTGGCAATGACTAAATAAGACTGGCCGCAATGTGACAAAAATTAATGAATTGGATTAGACTAAAATTGACAATGCCCCAATAACAGTAGGACAAAAAATGAAAATGACTTTTTCATTCTCCATGCACAATAGTTTCATTATATCAATATTACAGTATCATTTTAATTATACTACAGTTTAATTTGATAATAATGTGCTCTGTTTTGTAGTTTAATTTTACACACACTAATTTCATTATAATAATAATAATAAAATATCATTTTAATTATGCTATAGTTTCATTCAACGACCATAATTCACACAGCAATGTGTGGATCATGGTCCGATCCACTGAATAACAGCTGTCGGGAAACATGGATCATGGATGGAGGTGTGCAACGGGAAATTATAGGCACTACCTATAATTATATACAAGCAAATTGTTTTTTTTTTTAAAGTACAGTATATCTAACATCATTCCCTCAAATTTAATCTTTGCTCTAGACAACAAATCCACCCTGCGTTTATTGAGTCTGAAATGAATATCGCCAATTATACATACACACAATATGTAATGTATACATGCATCATTATAGTGTATGTATGCTGCCCGTCCTTGCCTGGGACCTCGATTAGTCTATTAACTCTAACATTATTGTTTTTCGTAGATGATGTGGTCCATGGTACAGCTTTGAAAAGAAAAAAACATTAACTAAAATCTATGAAACAACATGATAAATATTTATATTTATAGACATATAGTACAATTATAAGCT
>CM008344.1:42596197-42608267 GCA_002525835.2 Ipomoea batatas
ATGGTACATAATGCTATGTGGACCTTGGTCCATGATATAAATTGTCATTATCCAAGTTTACAATTCACTTATTAATTGAGTTAATTCCATTTTTGGTCATAGATTTATATGTGACAATCAACTTTTAGTCTTTTTTTTTTGTTAGAACATTCACTTTTAGTCCTAATGTTATTGTGTCATGACCAATTTTGGTCCTTTATCAACAAATCAGTTTAAATATCGTTAAATACAAGGGCATTTCGGTCTTCAATTATGAATATTTTCAAAAAAAGAAATTAAACATAAAAAAATATAACAATTCAACATACTTTGTATAAAAAAATTAAAATGTCTTTGTATTTAACAATATTTGAACGATTTTGTTGCTGGAGGACTAAAATTGGTCATGCCACAATAATATTAGGACCAAATGAGGATGAATATTCTAATAAAAAATGACTAAAAGTAAATTATCACATATAAATCTATGACAAAAATTGGAATTAACTCCTTACTAATTTATAATTTAAAAAAAAAAAAGACATGGAAAATTATATCATCTTATCATCCTCCCCACTTCAGGATTAGGATGATGCATAATTCTCCCAGCAGCTTTCAACCCTTTGACTTAAGGAGTCAAAATTTTCCAATTTAGACTCCCATGTCCCACCAATGGATTATAAACTAGAAAGCTCCCAATGTCGGTCAAGCCAAGCTATACATCCGACAATGCATTATTTAAGAAATAATTTGTTGTCTAAATAAAAAATTGAATAAAAGTGAATTAAAAGTGTGTTCCGGCCAGAGACTATTACTTCCAATTTTGCTTTTTCTTTTTTGCTTTTAATATATATTCAATATACAATGCAACACCTTATCTTATAAAACTATATATTGATGTAACATTCCTATTGATGAGTGTTTTCCAACCTATTTGTCTTCAACTCTAACCTTGTGCATCTTCTCCATGGACACAACCTCAAGGGGCTATTTAGCATCTTTTTATTCACCTTTACTCTAAAAAGTCTCTTGAAGCAAATATGTTGTGTTTGCCATTAGCCTTTAACACATAGTTGTTTTAAATTTATGTTACTATGTGGAGAGAAAATAGTGATTCATTACAAATCTAGTGATATAACAATTTGAAGGTGATAAAAAGATTTCATATGGAGTTTTACAACATGTATTCATCATTTTTACTCTCACTTTTACCACCTAATGTGGCAATTGATGTTTAATTATGGTCATTCTGTTGAACTCAATAAAAATGTCAAAAATCAAAATTTAGTAAGATGAAATAAAAATTTAGAGTAAAATTTAAGAGTAGGAGTAGCAATTTTCCTTTCACATGTGCGAATAAGTTTATTGGGTCATATGTCCAGTGTCATCTCTTTCTTTCTTTCTTGACTTTTTGATTGTTTAAAAAGTACCCCGTATTATAGTATTAGGGGTGTGCAAAGATTTTTGACCGCCATAACTGATCAAAAAAATACATAGTTAGTTATTAATCAATTTTTGACTTGTTTGATTTGATTAAATAGTCAATATGAGTGTTTAGTTAATCATTTTATTAAACAATTTATTGTTTCAAAATGCTAAAATTCAAAAAAATGCTCAAAATTGTTAGCATTTTTAAGAAAACAAATTATACTCTTAAAGGTCATTTTACATATAATAAGTTAACAACTAATTTTTCAAACATCTTTCTATAACCAATTAATATTATTAACTGGTCAAATTCACTAACATAATCCATTAACAAATATTTGTCACACACTCCTTTAATATAATTATATACTCCGTATCTAATTACCAAACATTTTTCTATAAAGTAAAGTAGTAAACCAATAAGTTCATACTTCATAAGTTCATAGCATAAAACTTTACGCGGAAAAAGGAAAGTAACTAAAGTAAAGGGGTGGGAAGAAAAAGAAAAGGCGCTCCAGCTTTACTTAACCACGAAGCTTGACGTGTCGGCGTTAGATCTACGCCAACTGGGCAACCGGTAAATTACGTGTCACCTGCCGGATATAATTATTAACTAACCGTGTTCTAGAAATCAGAATCACCATTTCTAAATTCCAACTATCAATCGCCCCCAAATTTCCTTTCTCTGTTGTAACCTACACACTCTTGATTTTGCTCTCATCTACTGGAGTTGATTTTCTCCTGCTCGGAAGGAAACGAGAATGGGAGCTTCACAGAGTCGCGAAGGTCTCGAACTCTCTGACGAATCGGACTACGATGAGGAGGAGGAGGAGGAGAGCGGAAGCGAAGAGCAGTACGGAGACGCGGCGAGGACTCCTCCACAGGTCAGTCGTAAAACCCTAGACGAGGTTGATGCAAAGTTGGAAGCTTTGAAGCTAAAATACTCTTCAGCCGAACGATCTAGCACTAGCAAAAACGCCGTCAAACTATACTTACACGTCGGCGGTAACACGCCTAAAGCCAAATGGGTTGTTAGTGAAAAGCTCACCAGCTACGAATTTGTGAAAAGTTCGAAAATTGGCTGCAATGAAGATGAGGAGGAGGAGGAGGAATCGCGCGGGAGAGATGAGGGATTTTGGGTTTTGAAGGTGGGGAAGAAGATTTCCACTAGAGTTTCCACTAGTATGCAGCTGAAGATGTTTGGAGAGCAAAGGAGGGTTGATTTCGTGGATAATGGAGTGTGGGCGCTGAAATTTTTAGCTGATGAAGAGTACCGGAATTTCATCACCAAGTTCCAGGACTGTTTGTTTGAAAATGTGTATGGGATTAGGGCAACGGAGGAGAACAAAATTAAGATTTATGGAAAAGATTTTATTGGGTGGTTGAGGCCAGAGGAAGCAGATGATATGATGTGGGAGGATGCTGATGAAGGGGTTTGGGAGACTCCTGGGAAAACTCCAGTGAGGGATAATCAAGACTTATTGGAGGAGTTTGAGGAGGCCTCAGCTGGTGGGGGGATACAGAGCCTGGCCTTGGGGGCTTTGGACAATAGCTTTCTTGTGGATGAGTCAGGGGTTCAAGTTGTGAAGAATTTCAGCCATGGAATCCATGGAAAAGGTGTATATGTGAAGTTTGAAGATAGAGGTAGGAGGGATAGTGTGACACCCAAGAAGGCGCTTTTGATGCGTGGCGAGACGAATATGATGTTAATGAGTCCTTTAAACCAAGGGAAGCCTCATTCTACAGGCCTCCATCAATTAGACATTGAGACTGGGAAAATTGTTAGTGAGTGGAAGTTTGAGAAGGATGGGACTGAGATAACAATGAGGGATATTACAAATGATACAAAGGGATCTCAGTTGGATCCTTCTGAATCAACCTTCTTGGGACTGGATGACTGTAGGCTTTGTCAATGGGATATGCGTGATAAGAAAGGAATGGTGCAAACACTAGCGAATACGAGTTCGCCCGTGTTGCATTGGACACAGGGACACCAATTTTCTAGGGGAACAAATTTTCAGTGTTTTGCATCTACAGGGGATGGATCCATTGTTGTTGGGTCAATCGATGGAAAGATTCGTTTGTATTCTAAGACTTCAATGAGACAGGCAAAGACTGCTTTTCCTGGGCTTGGTTCACCTATTACTCATGTGGATGTTACCTATGATGGTAAGTGGATTTTGGGAACAACAGATACATATTTGATCCTAATATGTACTTTGTTCACTGATAAGGATGGAAAAACAAAAACTGGATTTTCTGGTCGGATGGGGAATAAAATCCCGGCTCCAAGATTATTGAAGCTGACTCCTGTGGATGCACATATGGCTGGACAAGATAACAAGTTCCATGGTGGACACTTCTCTTGGGTAAGCTACTCATCTTTGGCTTCACACTCTTGATTATTGCAGTTAATTAGTTTAAAAACTGAGCCTACTTGATATGTAATTGGATGAAGTGGTTATCTGCAACTATTGCCAGAATGTCCTACTTGCAAAAAGTTTATAGATGATCTTAAGGCAATTTGGCTATCAGCTCATAAGTAATACAAATTATGAGCTCTCAATTCAGTAGTTAAATTTCTTATTTGGAAAGACTAGTGGTTGAAGTGCTTGCAGTTAGTAGCAATTAATCTTACAGAAAGAATTAGGAAAACATTACTACATGAAGGTATTATCTATCTATAGGATTTTAGTAAGGTATGATTTTAGTGGTTGAAGTGCTTGCAGTTAGTAGCAATTAATCTTCAAAAGTTGGAATTAATCTTTGCCTTTTTGGGAATAGTTATCTATTGGATTATTTAGCTATCTATAGACTGTTCCAAAAATGGTATGATCTTTTACAAGATTGTTTTAGTGTCAAGTGAAGTTTCTCCTTTAGATAAGCAGTGAATCTTATAGAGTAGGAGAGTACATTTGAACTGTTTTTTCAACACCCTCATTTCACGAGGCCGAGTAATATCATAATTTGGTCTTGTCAATGTTGTATAGTTATTTCCTTCATGTGTCTTTATCTGATGATTGAGCCATGAATGTTAACGTTGTATGTTGCGGTGCCTTCTAGTGACTTTGCATGGAATAGAGCTCGACAGACCTGATAAATTTTGCATATTACTTTTCAGGTAACTGAAAGTGGAAAACAAGAGCGCCACTTGGTTGCAACAGTTGGTAAATTTAGCGTGGTATGGAATTTCCAGCAGGTGAAAGATAGCGCCCATGACTGCTATAAGAACCAGCAAGGGCTCAAGAGTTGCTATTGTTACAAGATAGTATTGAAGGAAGAATCCATCGTTGAGAGCCGGTTCATGCACGATAAATTCGCAATCAGCAACTCCCCAGATGCTCCATTGGTTGTGGCAACACCTATGAAGGTTACTTCCTTCAGCATGCCTGGCAAGAAGTGAAAACACTTGGATTTAGTTGCAAATAGATTGTTTGTTGTCTTGTGTATTGAGTTTGGTATGCTATTCTGATTTGTTTATACTTATAGGATTTATAGCTCCCTGTAATCTGTAATGGTCCTCTTCACCACCTCTGTGGAGGGACCAACCCTACCATTACTGTATACATGACAGAAATGTGATTGGTTGTTTCATGTTTGTTAATTATTGTTAGATATTTGTGGGCTTTATTTAATGTTTGTCAACTTTTAATGAGAATGTTGAACAGATAGAAATGGTTCTCCATTGATGAAACCTGGGAAGAACATCATGGGTTTCCAAGGTTTTGAGCTCTTTCACCCTCTTGAAGAAAACATAGTAGGAACATAAATACTATTCCAAGAATTCTGCAATGACAAGACTGTCTTGAACTATAAGATACATAACAAATGTGTATGGTTCCTCAGTGTGGTTCAATTGTTCAAATTTAATCCAACAAGACAAGGATAATACAAAGGCTTTCATTAGTCAAAGCCAATAATGACAATAAGGAAAACTACATTAATTATGCAAGCTCTGAAATGTAGTAAATCTTCTGCCACACCCTTAACCAAAGACAGCATACTTGAAACATTGTGCAGATTAAAGATCATGTCATTGCTCACAAGGCATCTCGAACAGCAATTCTGCAGGTTATTGCATCTGATAATGACGATATCTCAAGCTCCAAGTTTGATATCTTGTAGTGCTGGTGAATATGAAATGTCAACATAATTGTGGTTTATAACTTGAAAGATACAGCAAATAATGCCTCATTCGAGGACGAAAGTTTGATGTAATTCATGCTTAAAACATTTAGATGGTTAGAAGGGGAAAAAAGCAACACAAAACCTTTTGAATCTGGGCATGGCTGGCTCTTTGTTCTAATTCCTTCAGGCCAATCTGTGTACCTTTGATCAGTTTCTCTATGGCTGCAATCTGGACAGGGAAAGCAGATGAAGCAAAAGCCTTAGGATTAAAGTTCACTTTTTGACATAATTCTTCCATTCCTAATTTGTATGGTATAGTTCAACTGTGTGCTGTGACTAACAATGAAATATTACCTTAGTATTAGTGTCTTAGCCAAAAGAAACAGGTGATTTTTACTCTTTAGAGAGGAATTTCATATGATAAAGGTCAAAAGTTGGGAATTTACTAATTTAGGTCATAGCCTTTTGGAGCAGAGCTCAGTCTTTAGTAACCTTGGCATGAAAGTTGCACCAGATAGTGTCTTACCTCATCAGTTGAAGCACCAAAGCGAGCCACAAGGACGTAAGTTGTGTCGTCTGAGATGCCACATCTTTTTAAGGATTCTGATATCTTATAGAACCAGAAGTATACAAGTCAATGAACCAGGCAAGGCAACTATTCCATAAAACTTCGTGTTTAAAACTTTCTTACATGCTTAGAGCCCGAGTAATTATAAACAAGTTCAGAATGGAGAGTTCGTGTGGTGAGAGACTCCCTTGATTTAGCTAGAAGTGTCTTATGTGCAGCTGCTAAAACAGGAAAAACATCTGGAATCTGTTCATGTTCAAAGTGATCAGATCCCAGAGGGTAAAACTCAAACAGCAGAGACAAAAATACAGTATGTTAAATAAATAACAAATCAGAATGAAGAGGTGCTCACAAGTGATGCATTTAGTAGTGCCACTTCTGGCTCTAATTTTCCAGCTTGCATAGAATCCAGTAGTTCTCTGGTAAAGAAGAATACAGTATATTATAACTTGCAACTTTTTGTGAAATTTGTAATTTGGTACTACATAGAAGTTGATGCCAAGCCATCTGAGCATTCTGCACTCCATCAGTTTTTGCGCCAAATAAAAAAAAAATGTGAGTATATGTGCCTCAGTTAAAACTATGTTGGATTCTTCACCAGCCAATGTTACTATGTAATGGTTTTAGGCATCCTTAGTATCCTATTTTTCCGCTTAATTTTTTACAATTACATAAAGCTGTTACTTGCCGGCTACAATCACATCCCACTGCAACGAGAACAAGTTCATACAATTTTCCAAAGGGCAAAAAGTTGATTACTGATTTCTTATTGACACACTTGGCATAGAAATTTACAGGCAAGTTGCAGTTTCTAAGCCTAAAGTCCAAACTTTCAAATGTGCTTTTTCACTTTTTTTATCTCATTGACTTCTATGAGTTAATAGTGCTAGTAGAATTTAGGAATTACTTGTTCAGTTCAGTGGCATTTTTTCATTTGTTTGAGAATTCATGTAATAGATGTCATATAGAGCTCCAAAGCTCAATTGTATCAACAGCCAAGAATAAATCCTAAGCAAAATAAGAAAAGCAAGCATAGGAGCTCAAGGAAGCATTTATTTATAGAAAACAAATATTCTTCTTTGGAAATTGGAAACAGAGTCATCTTAACTAGAGGAAAACAATAACCAAAAGGGTAAATGGTGAGAAGTGTTTAATGTAGTGTAGCTTTTTCTGTGAAATGATTGCACAACCATGTTGGTATGACAGCTAGGGTGTACAAAAAAATCCGAGAACCAACAAACCAATCTGACCTATAGGGTAGAATCTGAATGTCAATTTGTTTTTGGACCCATATATCTAAAAACCACATATATATATTTTTGTTTTTAGTTTGTACATTAGAAAAACTGCAAACCCAATTCAAAAACTAGTAACAAATTTGTAATGTTCAAGGAACTGAAAACTGATTGATTTAAACCAAAAGGGTTCTGTTTGGTTTTGGTTTGCATTGCTACAATACGATTGGTTTTGGTTCAAAAAAAAAAAAAACATGCGCACACACACTCCAATCCAATTATCCAAAAACAACCTGCCACAATACAAGGGAAAAAATGCAATCTTTCATCAAAGTTGTAAACCAACTACACGGTTAATTCCACCAAAAGTTACCAAAGTTCAGAATATCTGAAAATAACTTGGAATTGGAAACGAAAAGACAGAGAATTAGCGTAAATAGCAGTTAATTTTTATCAGCTCTTCAGGATGTGTACTTGAGAAGAAAGAGAGATACTTAGAATTGGAGACGTCGGTGAAGAGGGCAAGAGAAATGGTGCTTCCGCTGACTTCAAAAGTCTCCATTGCCGGCAGAATTTTCTATCTTGAACGAGAACGAACTGTTACGGGGCTGTAGAGGTGGGAGGGAAATGGAAGAGGTTTTGGAGCTAGGGTTTAATGGCCGTTACCCGATTAACTACTCGTAGCGGGTAATGGTAATTGCAATTTATATCATACACGTGGGTCAACATATCATTATGAATTAGGTTAATGACTGAAATGAGACGAAAAATAAGGCAGCGGACAAAAATATGACGATTTTAAAAGCTGAACAAAAATAAGAAAAGAGCATTTGAGACCTGCGTTTGAGGTCAGAAATGCAAGTCTCAAATGCGTTTGTTATTTTGTTTTTCAATCGTTGGGGACTTGCGTTCTTCATAAATAAATAAAAACAAAAAAAAAGTCTCATTCTCCGGTCACAAGAAAAGGCGACCAGAGTTTGGTCGCTTTCTCCCTCGCCTGAGACTTGCGTTTGTGGTCAACGATTGAAAAAATAATAATAATAATAACAAACGCATTTTGACCTCAAACGCAAGTCCCAAAATGCTCTTTTTTCATTTTGTCAAACTTTTTAAATCGTCATATTTTTGTCCACTCTCCTACTTTTTGTCCCATTTTAGTCATTAACCCTTCTGAACCCGGGATCGAAATAAAGAGAGGAAAATTTTCATAATGCAAAAACAAAAAAATCACAACACAATACATATATACATGTTATATATTTACTTATTTTTCAAATGTGATTTAGGTACATAATTTGAGTTCATAATCACAAAATTTAACAACACAAGGCACAACAAATTATAATATAAGACACAATTACTAATTTGTTTCAAGTAAATAATTTCATAACACAAGACACATGGTGAACTCTGATCCACAGTATAATGTACATAATTATATAATTTTAGTTAACAAATTGTGTATATTTAGTAATTTAATGTACATAATTTGTTAACTAAAAACATATAATATGTTAGCTGTATATACATAACTCGAATTAAAGACTATAATGTTTATGGTGAACTCTGATTTCACAATATAACGGTTGAATTAGTAGATAGATGAGTATGGTCCAAGTTATTGGGCTATAGCGAGTGACAACTGTTTAGGTTTGATGTAAAGGGTTATGACTTATGAGCGAGTGATTGGTAAAGGTTGAACATTTGATGGGGTATGAATGGATTAGTTGAAAAATGAAAGAGAGGGAATTAATGATTAGTTGGATGAAGGTTGTAACTGATCAGTTATAAATAGTTGATTAATGTCACAGGAGCATTACACTTGAGTATCCTTCAGAAGATGTCGACTGATGAACCAGTGGTATTAAGAATATGAAAACGTAGTAACTTGAAGGTTGTAAAGATTGTGATTGAGTGGAAGAGACTCATTTATTATTAACTAAATATCAAATGTATTAATTATTGTGTCTGCTGATGAAAATTCTATTTACATTCAAAAAAAATATATGAAAATGTAGTGAGGGCATAAATCAATTAATGCAATTAACAATAAAAAAAATTATAAACAACTTAATATTAATGTGTGAAAATTATTATTCACCGATCTTTTCCTCTCATTTTGTTATTTCGATTTGATATCTAATTCATATATGTATTCCTAGTGTTAGACTATTAGGTTTAATCCATACGGAGAGTTCAATTAGTTTATGAGTGAGTAGATTGTAAGCAATAATACATGATTAAATTCTAATAGTCATAATATAAGAATTTACATAATGTGATAACTTCTTGTAAGTAATAGTTATTGATTTTCTCAACTATTAAAAAAGAGGGACAATCAGTCAATCACCACAATTTGGTCATTTCACTATTATGTTAGCCGGGGCAAACAAAACCATGAGTACTAAATGAGGTTTGGTAGTTGTCACAACTTTTCAATAAAACATTACCCTTTTTTTGGTAATCAAAGTCAAACCTTACTTCTCAAAAAAAAAAAAAAGTGTCAAAATTATGGCCGGAAAGAAATGTGAAAGTAAAAGTATATCCTGTACAACACATGGACACATGGTGCACGTTGTAAATCCGCAACCTATCTTCTTCTTCATCCTCTTTATTATTGTTGCAGCCCGGGGCCAACCACCTTTTCTGCTTACACAGTATATACACGTTTCTTTCCGACAACCCATACACAGAAATCAGACTCTCCTATTTATTTACCATATTAATAATAATAAACTTAATCGTACAGTTTCTCCTTCAAATGTTGCCTGTAAACCCTAGCTCCATTTTCGCCCCTTCCAAGCCTCCCATTGTCACCTTATCCACTGTCACACCTCGTCATTTCACCACAGTTATCCGTTGCCACTCCGCCGCCGATCCGCCTGCCGGACCGTCTTTACCGCGGCCGTGGTTTAACTTCTCCGCTGCAGCAGATGCTGCTGCTTCCCCCGGCTCCGGGCGAATTGGGCTGAATTCTGACGGAGCCGCTGCATCTCCGGTCGAGAAGAGAGTTGCTTATAATGGAAAGACTACTAAGGCAAATGCGAAGGAGAGGTGGTCGCGTAACCGGGAGAGTTACTTGACCGACAACGACGATGCTCTTCCTCTTCCAATGACTTATCCAGATACCTCCCCCGTGTCTCCGGAGGAAATTGATCGTCGTCTTCGCTGCGACCCCAAAGTTGAGGTAATAGTGTTTTATACATTTATTTGTTTTTCCTTTCTCTCAATGAGGGTTTTGTGGTAGATATTGAGTGTTGCTTAGTCCATTCCGAATTCCGATCTAGATATTGCTACAATGAAAGTATCGTACATTGCACATAGTACATTAGCCATGAAAAAGAGGTTGTTTGGGTGCTTGATATTTTGTGCCATAAAGTTTGGACCTATATAAGTTCATCTGAAACAAAAAATTGGGTCTACTAGTCTATAGGATTTCTAATCTCAGAAATCACTTGCATATGCTTAAATCTGCAAACTGACTTGTGTTTTTCTTGCTCTTCTTAACTAGGATTGCAGAGAAGTTGTTTATGAATGGACAGGAAAGTGTCGGAGCTGCCAAGGCACAGGGTTTGTCAGTTACTATAACAAAAGGGGGAAGGAGACTGTCTGCAAATGCATACCCTGCCTTGGAATTGGTACTACTTCTATCAGATATGATTGACTGTTATGTTTTCTTGTTTGAATGTATTCTTCTCCTGCAGTATGTCTGCATAGCATAAAGCATCCATAAGTTTACTTTTGGTTTAATTCCGTAGATTTATTGGTAAACTTATTTTAAGAATGATAGATTTTTAACAATCTTTCAGTAGATTTTCATAAAAATCTACTGAAAGATTTTTTGTTTAAGGGGAATTAACAAGATTTCACAGTTCAGAGGTTTTAGGAGTCCTGGTTGTTTGGAATTTCATATTCAGTATTATACAGCACTGTTCTTGTAGCAAACCGTTTTTGCTAAAGGTGCAAACGCAATATTCCTATTTAGTACATGGTCGCATGGTGCACAGCAAATTTTTTGTTTGTTTTTTAGTGATGCTCACAAATTTGTTCTAATTGCAGTAGATCTAATTTTTACTGCTATTGATAATTTTATAGTACTCTATAATGAGGAAAGCTTTGGTGTGATAGATGGAACTATTGATTATTGAGGGCAGACATTATTATGCAGCCTAACAATCATTCTATGTGCTAATTTGCTTGACTATCTCTAATCATTGCTCCTATGTTAACCTCATGTTCTAGAAAGTTTGTACATTTTGTCCTATTTTTCTGATCTTGCCTTGTGTGTCCAAGTTCTTAAGTTGATGCTTATTACCTGTCAGCTATGAGATGCCATATCTGATACATGAGCCCATCAGATTATGCTTTTCTTATGCAGTGAGCTGCTTTTAAGATTGCCAAACCTCAATCTAGATATTGTATCTCTCATTACAGGTTATGTGCAGAAGATAACAGCACGGAAGGATATTGATGTTATGGAGGATTTGGATAATGGATAGTCATCTTGATTCTTGGCAATGGTGTATACTCATATATACGCATCCTTTTTTTCCTAACCCCACTGCGTTGATGATTACACCAATTGTTATATTCTTTAAGGCATAGGCTGGTTACAAATCACAGTACTTGTTTGACTTTATAGAGGTAAATGTAAATGTAGATCTATAGAAAACAAGTTGTGGTGCCTCACTACTTGTCTATAAAATCAAGAATATGTTCTTTGCTTCCTAAA
>CM008344.1:42678488-42689921 GCA_002525835.2 Ipomoea batatas
CGCCGAACCAGCGGACGCGGTCCGGACGCCTGCGTCCGCCGTGCGTCCGCTGGTGCGGCCAGCCGCGAGTCCGCGCGACGTGGACTCGTTTTCGACTTGTTGTTGACCCAGTTTTTCCCCGATGTTTTTAATCCCGAGTGTTGCGATGTTTTGAAGGCCTACGGGCAATCAGGTGAATTTTTGAAGACTCAAATATTATTTTTGTGCATTATATTTATTAATTTAGAGAAAAATGGTGTTTTAAGAATTATCGTGACTCTCGTACTTGGATTTTCGTAATAGAAATAACATTAACTAATATGTGTATTTTGGGGAATATATTTGAGCAAGTATGATGGTTTTTGAGTCGTGTGAATATAATAAATGGTGAGGGGTTTTGTATGATTTATTCATACTGCAGAGCGAAGTCTATTCGCTGAGTGAATGGTGAGATTTTGTATGATTTATTCATACTGCAGAGCGAAGTCTATTCGCTGAGTGAAGTGTGAGATTTTGTATGATTTATTCATACTGCAGAGCGAAGTCTATTCGCTGAGTGGAGTTGTGAGAATTAATTGTCGGGTGTCTCGAACAATAGTGTGGGCGTTGTGTTTCTCACTTTTGGATTAAATGAAAATTCTCGGAAATGGAAGTGTTACGTGCCGAAGTTACTTATATATGGTGGTACTATTTTATTGTTAAAATGATTGCAGGTAGACTGCGACCGTTGGGTAACGTTTATCTTTTTACTTATTATTATTATTATTATTGTTGTTTTCGAAACCTTTGTTTACTTTCGAGTGACAATGGATTTCCTTACTTAGCCGTCGCACTAACTACACTTCATTGTGTCCTTTACCAGATGGAGTCTAGTGTGGGCTCTTGTAGCCCGGGGAACTCTAGTGGTTCCTCAGAGTTCCACTTTCCCCTCTTTGACTATGACAGCTATGCGCACTTGTTGGCGGGTGATGACCCGTATGCCCCAGGCTTCGCCCCAGATCCTCCTGCTCCAGTCTATACTCCCGATTCGGTTCTTGCTCCGGACCCGGTCTATGTTCCTGCTTTGGACCCGATCTATGCTCCTGTTCCTCCTCCTCCGCAGTACAGTCCTCCCCCAGCTTACCCGACTACACCCTCTCGCATTCCGGTTCGCAGTAGTGAGCCGACTTTTCTGGATAGGGCCCAGTCTAGGTTTGGGTTCTATCCCATCGAGGTGTTAGAGGGGAGTGACCCCTTAGAGTTCGTGGTCTTTTATCCCTATCCGTGGGATCCCAGTCCTTCGGATTATTGGGATGAGTGGTCTATGGTGAACACTCCCTGCTACTTTTTGGACCATATCACCTGGTTCGCATGTGAGTGGCATCTAGTGTGGGGAACGTACACCGGACCGGTGTACCACCTCTTAGAGTAGTTGGTCGGTTGGGAAAGTTCTGGGAGGGACTCTTTTGTGTATATATATCCTTTTGTAGCCATGTTGAAATTAATTGGCTAGTAAGTTTGTACTAAACTCTTGTATATAGTGGTAGCTAGTGCAGCTACCCCTTTTGCTTATATATATATATATATATATGAAGTTATGTTGGGTAATGGTGATGATGTGAAACAGTTTTCCTTTCCCTTAGCCTGTGCACCTAGAGCGAACTCCGCATGGTTTCGGCTGGGTTCGGTCTAGGTGTGGCGGTAACTACTCCGGATGTACGGTATAGCCGAGCCGGGGTGTTACATCCTATTTGCTCAAACATTACGTTACATCACTATTCACAACTTAGAATAATTCATCTGGGTTTGAGAGTTCCCACGTCTGGATGTGAACCAAAATTTACATACTTATTATTTGAGCTATTCCAAGAGTTTCTAACGTATTGCATGTGAAAGAACTCTTCATTTTTACGTGATTTGATTATAACACTTTGACGTATCTATTTTCCGTTGCGAACTCTAAATTGGTTATTCGCTTCATGCTTGTTACCTAGTATTGAAATTACCAAAGTATTACTCCCTCCGTCCCATTTTATGTGTCTTACTTTCCTTTTTAGTTTGTCCCAAAATGTTGTCCTCTTTCTAAAAATGAACATCACCATCATTCTACTTTTCCCACTTTACCCTTATGACTTTTCATTTCTTTATTGCTTTTATTTCTAAAAGTGAAAAAGTTGGGGGCATAATTGGAAAGCACCCCACATTTACTTTAATTTCTTAAAAAGCGTGCAAAAAGCAAATGAGACATCCATTTCGGGACGGAGGGAGTATAAAGTTTTAAATTGTTGAAAAGTCTATTCACCCCCCTCCCCCCTACTCTAGACTTTTTCCACCCTATCAAGACCAACAAGGTGTTAGCTCTAGACGAGGATGGATAAGATTATGTTGCTACAACTAATGTTGTCTACAAAGAAGTTTTCAATAATTTATAATTCCAACCGGTGATATTATGTTTTCTTTTTTCTTTTTTGAAGAGCACATTTGTCCAATTTATACAAATCCTAAACATTTAAATATAAAATATCCAAAGTTTCAGCACCTCATGCTTACATCTACACATTAGCTATTAATTCAACAATTATTTGCTCGAATTCAAGAAAGAATAACATCAGAAAACATAATTGATCCAAACCATCTCTTCAATTGCACTATATAATATTTCATGTTATAATTTATATAATTATATATCGATCCAAATATTTCTTAAAATATTATTACAAATTCATTATGTGCATCGTACGGGTGAAAATACTAGTTAAGTAAAATAAGAAAATAATTGTAATTAAACTAATAATGGAGAATAAGGCTATGCTTGGCAAACCTAGCTGAAAGATGAAAAGTAATTGAAAGCTGAAAACTATAAACTAGAAGCTGAAAACTGAAGAGCTGTTAATAAACTAGTTGATTATGCTTAAAAGTGTTTGGTAAAATTAGTTTTTTGATAAGCTGATAAATGCCAAAAAAGCTGATTGGCAATAGATATGCACAATTCCAACCCCCCATCGTCTACACCAGTGTCGTTTTGACAAACATGAAGGTTTCAACTGCAAGTTCAAGTTATAAAAGTGTTTCAAGTGTTAAGTTTTATTAATGAAATAAAAGTATGTCCGAACCGGTAAGAACAATAGGACTAACCTAAAATCAAACGGGCTGACCAGATTGACCTCCCTATTCAAACAATGNATTTATATATAAGTGTAGAAATAATTATATGATTGAATATATTATATTAATATATATGTATAAGTGTGTACGTAATGTGTAGATATAAAAAGTATAATAAAGTGTATTAGTATTATTGGCTATTATATATATATATATATATATATATATATATATATATATATATATGTTTCACTATAAGTGTAAATGCGTTTATATTTTCTGAAAGATTTATTTTTAATTTCTTTTAGATTGTAAGTATGCCGTATGGAGTATTGCTTATTTCATAAATGTGTATAATTGATATTTTAATTAATTGTTAGTATTACATGAAATTAGGGAATTTGTGTGGTTTGTAGGAATTTTAGGTATGTAAGTATATATACATACCGTGTGTACGTTCTTTTATTTTCTATGATTTAAATTGCCGTATGATTGTGTGTGGTGTATAAACTTATGTGATTAATTATAATTAAAAATTTTAATAAATGATATATTAAGTTATTCGAATTGTGTGTGATTAATACATAATTGAATTAATTAAATAATAATTTTATTAAGTAATTTATATAGTGGTATGTGTTAATAGTTGAGATTATAAGCAAATATTTTCTTGTGTTCATTAGTATTCGATTTTGGACCAAATATGAATAAAAGATTCTTTTACTAAAATATTATTTTAAGAGATTAAGAATTTTGAGCAAAGTAAAGTTTTAAATATTCATGTATATACCTTGATTGTATGGTAATTATTATTATTACGATTTTTATTTATTGGAGTAATGTACGTACATATGTCTCATAAAGAATTTTTAAAAAAAAATGTTTTATGTACATAAGCAATGGGCGTATGTTTATATATATATGTGTTGAAATATGAATTATATATATTGCTTATATGCGGTATGTATTTACATAATTATTGTGGTGTATTTCCGTACTTGTGTTGTGAAATATATTTCTATAAGAATTGTGTTAGTGTCAAATATGTACAATTTGACTATAATGTGAGTTCTATTCTATTTAATGGGGTATGAATTTTTCTAAGAATGCTTTCAAGGACAAGAGCAACATATTAGTATTATTTCAATATATCCTTTTATGAGGATGATTTAACATCAAGATATGATTTTGTACTTTATAAAATATTTTTATGATGATTATATATGAACCAGCTTTTATGCTAAGTTGTGGAAGTTTTGATTGGAATGTGAGTTTGTTATATTTAGTTGAAAAATGAATTTTCTAAGGAAAATTTCAAAAACACGAAATTTTATATTATTATACCCTTTTGTGGGATTGCTTTAAATTTCAAGTATGAATTATTAAAAAAAAAAATTATGATGCCTATGAGCAAATTTTACGTCAAGTAAAATATTTTCAAAACTTATGGAAGCTATGTGAAATTGTGTAATTGTGAAATTGTGAATATGTGATTACTTTATGTTGAGAAGTACTCAGTAGGAACAATCCACGGGTACTAGGGCACTATGGTGTGTCCTGTTGAGATGGGTCTGTGTACCCTAATTTCAGGAGTAGTCAGTAGAAACCTTATCCTGGCTACTAGGGCTGGTAACTTCCCGATGAGTCTTGGAATCCTCATTCGGGGGTGTGCACACTTAAGGTTAGAGTCCGGTTTCCATTAGAAATGGGAAATGTGTGGAGTGTTCGGATGTGTGGGAAGCACTGTGCACTAGGGCCTAAGAATAAAGGACCATGTCCCATTTATGTGTGATTGATGTGCTTCCATATGTATTTTGTGGTGTGCAAGTTATTGCACAAAGTAAAAAGTTTTTAAGAAATTTGAGAATATAACTTTTGAAAAGTATACTATGGTAAATAAAGGATTAAATCCTATTATTTATGAAAATGGAAAAAAATGTGGATATTATGGAATTTTATGTGGAGTTAAATAATTATTTATGTGAGTGAATTGGTATTTGATTCCTATTATCTCTATATATATAAAGGGAGCCGGAAATGGCCCAATTATAGCCTGCCACGTTTCAGTTTCAATTAAAAGGCTTTTTTTTTTTTAAATATATTGACCGGACTCCCCAGTCAAATTTTCTAATTCCCGCCTCCTATATTTGTAATTGTAGGCTGAAATATAGGGATAGGTTGCGTGTGAGTATAGTCAAGCATGGTATGGGTTTGGTTTAAAAGTACAGATTTTGCGTATTTTTTTAGTTTTACACAGCTGCTTCAACGCTTATAAATACCTACATCATTCGTCTACTATGCTAACACAGAGCTTAGAGAAATTACATTACAAGATTGAGAGCTTTGGGTCTTCTCTGAAAACAGAAAACTAAGAATTGAATTTACAACTTGCTGTTCTCTTAGCTTCCTTCAAGTTCCAGCATGTCTGGCCAGTTTTTTCAGCCACTCTTGCAAGGAGTTTCCTGTTCTAAAAAACATGTACGTCACCATCTTTTGCTGTTTTAATTAATTTATTCCTCTCTTTTTCTTCTAAACCACTTTATACAAACTTCACAATGCAAGTATATTCATAGTCAAGTGTAGAATCAGATCATACATAAAAGTTTATTTATTTTTTACTTACCTGTTCATACAGATGCAATATTTAGCTTCAACAATTCTTGCATCTACTGAGGTGCTTGATAACATTTCTGTGCAGGATGACAGTTTCTGCAGGTGGCAAAGATCACAGGTAAAGAATGGAAGAACATGACTGATGACCAAAAAGCACCCTATGAAGCAGTGAGTTAGCTTCAAACCTTAAATCCCCCATTTTTAGTATTGCTCTAAAATACCGTGAAACATGGGCCTCTTTTGCATGATACAGATTGTAGCAAAGAACAAGGAACAGTATGTTCAAGAAATGGAGGTTTACAGAAAGATGGAGGAGGAAGCTGCCAGCCACAAGAAAGAAGAGGAGGAGATGATCAAGCTCAAGAAGCAGGAAGCTATGCAATTGCTAAAGAAGATAGAGAAGACAGAAAATATCATTAAGGTAGTTCTTCTGATGTTTCTCTGCTGCTGCCCAGGCAAGGCAATGACAGTTTGCTGCTTTGCCTTTGAGCTGTAAAATGATTGTAACTTTTTGCAATGCAGAAAAAAGAGACTAAAAGAAAGAAACAGAAGGAAGAGAAGAATGTAGATCCCAACAGGCTAAAGAAGCCAGCTTCCTCATTCCTTTGTTCAGCAAAGAGGGAAGGAAGAAGATAGTGGAAGAGAAGCCTGGAACTAACAATAGAACAGTTAATGCTCTCATTTTTCTCAAATGGAAGGTATAAAATGATTCGAACTCTCTGAAAGATGCACGGGAAGATTTATTATAATTAACCCTGTCCCATTGCATGTATTAAATGATATAATTTAAGTAACATATAATTCATAATTTACATTTCCACTATAAATGTCCCAAAAAATAGCAAAAATCCTACCAAAGGTGTTGATATTAAAAAAAAAAAAAACCAATCAATAATTATAGTTCAAAGTATATATATCATATTTTATGTTTAGAATAATTTTATTCAGATCTCTTGAATATTTAAAAATTAGTGCATCTATATATGTTTTTTTAGACATTAGTAACAACAAGATGTCTCTAATAACGGTGGATCATGTCGTATTGTGGAGTTCGTATTTGTAGCTCTTTTGATGCTACTCAGTTGTTTTTCAATCACTCTAGCAAGGAGTTCCGTGAACTGACAAACAGGTTAGTTTTCCTATTTTTGCAGCTTAAATGCTAATATTTCAATCACTGGATTGTTCTTTTCTCCAGGTTACATACTCTCTTTTTTGCTTAGCTATAACTGTAATTGTACACCATTAAGGTGTATTGATTTTGTTTCAAGGTTGTCTGGTGGTAACCTGGCTTCTAATATTCCTCCTAATAATGTCTTGGTTACTTCTATTGAAGATATCTACTTAAAAAAGCAGGTACTAAGTATGTCTACACTTAATGTTTATGTTTACTAGGTGTATACTTTCACATACTGTTTTGATATACTAATTGTGTCATGTTATCTAAAAGCAATCAAATGTGATATCTAAAAGCAATCAAATTATCAATCTGTATGAAAGCAATAAATATATTCTGAATTTTATTCATACAGTACAAGAACAGGTAGCATCTATTTAAAAGCAATAAATATATTCTGAATTTTATTTTTCCCTATCAATCTGTACTGATTTTTTTTCATTCCAATTAACAGCTAGGACAGTATTGGGTAGCAGGTTGCATTGTTGATGTGGAAAGTGGCTGATTGATATTACATCTCTTGCAAGTCTAATTCTTGCAAGAGAAAGGTGACCGAGTGTGGTGGAATGCTGTTTTGTATGTATATAGATCACTATATATGTATTTCTGTTTGAAAAAACATATAAAATTTAATCATTTTGTTGATCAATAGTTTCTTCAAATGTATTTCTAATGCAAAACAGTGACATTATGCATAGTTAAAATATTAACATGCACAATTTTGTAGGTTAAGATGCACAATTTTAGTACTTGTGCATTAGAATAGAGTTCTTTTGTAGGCTGAGATGTACCGTTTAGTGTAGCAGAATAATTTGATAATGTTAAAAAATGGTATTTTTTGAAAGAATTTTCAATTTTACATATGGTTTGGCTGTTTTTCTAGGGAAAAAAAAACCCATTTTCCTCTAATTTTGATTATCAGTATCTGATCATAGGAAAAATATAAATACAAACACACAAACAACTATTTCAGGGGCAAACAAGTTACACAAACTTACATATTGGAGTGGCAAACAAATTTATCAATTCTAAGCAATAGACCTAGGTGTACTATCAAGCATTAATTGCTGATGGTAAGCTTTGACTGTTTTGCATTAATTTCTGATAGTGACTTTTCTACAAGTATTTAACTTGGTATCTATATATAGATTACATTGTCATCATTTGCATGTATTTACAAATATAATCCTCCTATAAGCAAGTTCCTTATTAAACAAAGAATCTTACAAAAATGCACTTAAATCACATAATTTTTATATCGAAGGAGTAACAAGTCACCAAGAAAAAAATACACACGGTGGTACATAAAAATAATCATCAGAAAATCACCATTTCAATCTCATTTACATCTTTTAATTATTAGTATAAGCTGATATATTTGTATTGTTGGGTGATGTAAAAAATATTTAAAAAAAAACACATAAAATTTGACTGAAGTATAATACAACTGTCACAATACCCAATACAGAAAAATAGGAGTAGATTGGCTATAGACCTATCACTACTATCAAGCATTAATTGTTGATGTTAAGTGTTGACCACTATACATTAATTTTGATAGTGACTTCTACCCATATATGCAAGCTGTGTCTATATATAGAAAACATTTTTTTTTTTTATATAGAAAACATTTAAGTAAACAAATGTACATTCTCTATTAAATGCAATACTGTTTTCTCCAACTACACATCACACAATATCAACAAAAATGAAAATCAACAACAGTTCAAGTACTATATGTTGAAAAAGAAAATTGCAGCATGGAAACAAAGGTATAGTGAAAGCATACCTATTTTTTTTTTAATTGAAATAATCTGCCATTCTACCTTTTCATTAATGTCCAACCTTTTCACTAATTACTTCTCATTTAGGTCTCCTATATGGCAAGTAACTGCCAAAAATCTATATATTTGCAATTTATATAAATATATATATATATATATATATNATCATATTTAAAATAACAACATTTCTCACTCTTTTTAATCTTGTATTTTAGGCAATCTTAACACTTTACAACTATTCCAAAGGTATGAAGAGTTTATACTTGTCCCAACAATGTCTTGTCTTCTTCCCTTGGAAATCACATGTAGTATTTGTCAAAAATCATCACCAAGAATATCTATTTTTCCCTGAAATATCATACTTGAACTCAAATAAAAAACGCACCCAGTGACCATCCTTCTAAAATTATTACCTGAATTATATTATGTTGAAAAGAATGAAAATACTATTATAAATAGAATTATACAATTTAAATTAAATTTTTAAAAATTTCAAAACAATTAAGTTCTATAATATATTTATTTAAATTTAAAATTTAAAAATTGTTCAAAAGAGAATTTAAACATACATTATTACAAAACAATAAATTATATATGTATATAAATTAGATGTAAAATAATAATCTTTGTCCTATTTAAAATAATAAACTTTTACAAAATATTTATATGTTAAGGCCCAAGTTATAAATTTTGGTAAACAAATAGTCAGACCTAACAACCCACTCTATAAATGCTACAACTCACCCGTATGAAACTCTACATACCCATTATTCAATTGTTTCGCAGTTCATCGTGTATCTCTTCCGTCTCCTCTTACATATTTTTGTAATGTCCAAAAATGCTAAACTAAATATACACTATATGTATTTCCATTCATTTTATAGTAGGTTAATAATATTGTTTCTATATATTAATAAAAACCAAGCTTAATGTATATAAATAAATATTACACTAAAGTAATGACTTTATATACCTATAGATTTATTTAAAAATATAAAATAAAAAAATATATCAATATGGATGTCATTTAAAAGATCTTAATTAGAGATTTTAAATGATATATATTTTTTTTTATATAAATTAGTTTTATTCGTACAAAAAGATAAAGAGAAAAATAAACTCAAGTGGAAAAACAAATGAAATGAACCAAAATAGGAATTGTTAGGTACATGTATAATGTCATTGGTAAGTATATTGAACTTTCATATTTAATTTAATATTTGGAATATAGTTTTGGGAGGAAAATGGGAGAATCTCATTGGCAAAATCTATTGGCTTTATTGTATATAAGATAAGATAAGATGTGTTTCCACACACACGTAAACACACACATATATATATATATATATATATATATATATATATATATATATATGATTGTGATCATATGAGAACCAACATTCCTATGAGTCCAAGAGAACCAATCTCATTCATTAAAAAAATAGATATATGGATGAGATTAATTGGAGGAATTAAAAATATATGTGTTCATATTGGGTATAATGATGTGTGCATATTAGGTATAATGATGTGTGCATATTAAGTTTGTGTGAATATTAAGCATGTGTTGTGTGCAATATATATATATAGAGGAAGGAGTTCGGGTGAGAAGAAAGCTGCATGTGAGAAGTGAGATAGAATCACAACCTTAGATCAGAACAAAAACTTCGTCACCTACAAATTTCAACAATGTGCACTGACAGCATTGTAAGGCACAACAATGTGCACTGGAATAAGGGATAATGTGCACTGGAAGGCAAAAAATGTGCACTGGAGGCACAAAGATGTGAATCAAATATTGAAAAAATTTAATTTAATATAGGATCTTCAACACAAATCATAAACGACCATAAATAATAAACATGCAAACAATATTCAACTCAAATTAGTAATTAGTGATCAAGATTAATTGATCTTTAAAAAAAAAAGTTCGTCATCTACAATTTAAAAAAATGCACTGGAAGGAAAAACAATGTGCATTGTAAGGCACAACAATATACTCTGGAAGAAGGAAAAATGTGCACTGTACGGCATAACAATGTGTACTGGAAAAAGGAACAATGTGAACTGTATGACATAACAATGTGCACTAGAAGAATGAACAATCTGCACTGTATGGCATAAAAAAGTGCACTGGAAGAAGGAACAATGTGCATTGGAAGGCAAACAAAAAATTAACTAACTTACACAAAATTACAATAATGTCACCGTATTTTTTTAAAATCTCCAATTTGAACCCTTGACCTGGGCTCAATTTATGGATATAATTTCATCCTATTTCTCACCTAAGACAATTGTTTCACATGATCCTTTATATATATATATATATAATATATATATNAAATTAAGGCATTATGATAAATAGATACTCCGTATATTACTTAGCATTGATCTACTCTTTCCTCGATAACGATTAATATAATGGTTACTTCTTTACTGAAATTCAAGAGATTGTGTTATTTGTGCATGGTTCTCTGATTCTTATTGAGTGAGATATGAATCATTAAAGGTTATTCATTCAATTGTCTAAGATTGTTGATACCATTTAGAAATCGACACATAAAGTATTCTTACCCAAACCAAGATACATAATATTTTATAGAAATGGATTTTCATTATTGCTTGTTTACTTATTCTTCATAATAGAAGTGTACGTGCATCAATGAGCTCTACACATACTAATGTTATATATATATAATGTGAATGATAAAAATCTCTTTTATTTTAATAATTAATGATAGACAATGTTTTTCGCTTTTGACTAAGATTGTAATTTTAAGACAAACTAATGCACTGCTT
>CM008344.1:42710860-42723648 GCA_002525835.2 Ipomoea batatas
AATCTAGAATGTAGCCTTTTGTGTGTTTAGTTGCATAAATCTTATTTGTTCAAATCTTGAAAATAATCTAAAATTTATAAACTTAATAAACTAATGTTTTTTCCTTTAACAGAAAATACTATTATAAAATTCGGCTAAAGTAGCAGTTTAGGTGCTAGGTTTCCATAGGTAAAATTTACCCTTTTAGGCAACCAGCCGACTAATAGATCGTTTTTTTTAATAGTTTATTTTGTTCAAAACATTTGCTGCTCACCAATGGCTTTCGATTTCAACTAGGGATGACAATTTGCCTCGTCCCTGAAAGGGATCCCCGATCCCTACGCCGATGGGGATGTGGATGGAAATTTTTTTTGGAGAACAGAGATACCACTCCCCGCCCCGCCTCATCTCCGAATAATTATTATAAATAAATAAACAAATATATATATATTAATGTTTTAGATTAAGACTTAGGTTTTTAATTTTTTTTTTTGATAATAATAATAAACCTTCATTAATAAACATTAAAAACAAATACAAGGTTCAATGGAATGTAAAACCATTTCATACAATCAGACATAGAACTAAATTTTCTAGCTAAGCTAATAAAATTTAGATTCGCAGACTGTGTTACAAGAGAGTTTTGATCCTCATAGGATCTTAAGACTTAGGTTTTTAATTTTTAAAACTTAAAATTACACTAATTTAAGATTCTAGTAAGAGTTGATCGGGGACGATGAATCCACGTCTCCGCTCAATTTTCCACAGAAACGAGAATAGGACTATTTTCAATTTATAGCCGGGGATGGAGACGAGGACAAGGATGGGAGTATACTCCCCTTCCACCCCTAGTATCAAATCCATTTTCTGCCTTCGACATAATAGTCTAAGCCACCGCTAAGTTTTCAACTTCTTTTAGGGCTTTTACTCTTGCAGTTTTTTTTTCTTTTATTTTTTAAAAATATTAAAAGTTAAACTCTAGACACCTAGGCTTTTATTTTTTTCACTTTTTCTTTTTGTCTTCGGTTTTTATTTTTCCACTAGGGCATTGCCTTCTTTTTTTTTTTTTTTAATAGTTAAGAACCNAAAATTTTTTCTTACTTTCTTATTCCTAATACAATTCTAGATTAAAATTACTAATTGTAATAAAATAGTACATATAATTTCCCGCAACGTAATCTATACTATTAATAAAATCAAAATCCTCCATTTTAACTTCACTCCCAAAACACATTTCTATAAAGGTTTGCGCAATATTGTAAAATATTGTAATAGAATTCCTATTCGCACTCTAATAGTACATTAAAATATGGTAAAAAATTCATAATTCAATATATTTTTTCATACTTTTTTATTCGTAATACAATTATAGATTAAATTTACTAATCCTAATAAAACAGTACATATACTTTCCTGCAACGCAATCTATATCTATACTATTAATAAAAACAAAATCTTCCATCTAACTTCACGCCCAAAACACTCACGTACTATTAAGGTTTGCATAATATTATTGTAAAATATTGTAATATAATTCCTATTCGCACTCTAATCGTACATTAAAATATGGTAAACGATTCATAATTCAATATATCTTTTTCCTAATTTCTTATTCGTAATACAATTCTAGATTAAATTTATTAATCGTAAATAAACAGTACATATACTTTCATGCAACGTAATATATACTGTTAATAAAATCAAAATCCCTCATTTTAACTTCCCGCCCAAAACACATTTCTATACTATTCATGTTTGCATAATATAATATTGTAAAATATGGTAATATAATTCTGTAATGGACCTGGGATTAAGTAGAAATAAGAAACAGATTGGGTAAGGGAAGAAGAGATTGGGAAGAACAGTAGAGAAGAATATAAGGAAGAAGAAGAGAGTATATGCAATATTAAGTTTCATTCATTTCAATCTCGATGTCTCAAACAAGGACTCTAGTCCCTATTAATAAGAAGGAAATACAATGAAAATAACTGTACAAGAAGATAAAAACTGAATCATAATATCAACTTATTTTAATTTATTTCTAGAGTTTGTTGTAGTCCATTGCATCACCGCTCCCTGCGAAGGATCATTGTCCCTAAAGATCACAACATGTTCAAATACCCCTTCTTTTTGCTCTCCTTTGCCATGTTTTTGCAGGGAACTCAGATTTGTACCTCAAGAAGAAATCTTGATTATGGCCATTTCCAAATTGTCGAGCTCCTTCTATGGCTGCCCTCCTAAGAGCCCATTTTAAAGAGTTCAAGTGTGTAATTGAACCTTTCTAATGTTTAAGGGCCTAATTGCTTTTTCATCAAAAGTGGGTGTATTTGACCATTTTCCCTAAGGAAAAAGTATACATATGTGCAATGGATGGTTCAAATGGTTGGCCAGAAACAAATAGAGTTGCACCCAGTTGTACAAAAAAATCATAAAAATTTACCAATCTGCGTTTGTTGTGCCAAACTTAGACGCGTAAAGTAACGCATTAGCGTATTTACTATTATTATACCATGGACCAGAGTTTATATTGCATTGTGAATCCTGATATAAAAATTCTGTAACTTAAGTTAACACATTATGTATCTACAATTAAAATTTTTTGTACATGTAAACAAATAACTTGAGAATTGCTTACACATAACATGATTGCTATAGGTACATAATTGTCAACTGTAGGTACAATATGTTAACTACAGATACAGAATCTAAAAATTATTTTTGAATTAAAGTCTGCAATGCAAGATAAACCTTCGTCTATGGTATAATTTGTCTCATTCTTGTAGTTAAAATGACACCACCACTAAATTCATTTTTTTAAAAAAATATGTAGACTATATGCGTCAATTTAGCGACGCATATACTCCTCCTTTCCANTTTTTTTTTTAAACACATGAAATTTCCTAATGCTGTCAAGAAGAAAAAGATAATCAAAACAGTACAAATATAACCAACACAAGCACATTGCCACATCTTGCTTTCCTTGGAACATTAAGTAGCCTCTCAATCTCGATCTTCCTCATTTCGGTTTACCTGCTTTACTAATATGAGATTTATCTTCTTTGACCTTGATCGAGTACATCAGATGATCAAACCAATCAAAAAAATTCATCATCCTAGCATATACCATTTCAAATATATTACATTTACAATGAATTATTAGGAAATGCTAATGTCAAGACATTGTGATATAGTGACACCAAGTTAGACTCCTATATAGGAAGTTGTGAGTTTAAGCTTCACTGAAGACCAGTATTGATTTTTTGTGAGCTTGTAACCGATTATGTTAGCATTATTTTTTCTGGCCAATAAGGAAGTGAAGAGGCAGTCCATTTTAATTGTGAACCAACCACCTCCTCACCCCCTTATCCATTCACCCTCAAATAATCTCCTCACACCCATTTCCTCCCAATCACACCTTTAATTTTCTTTTCTGTTTTTATCACTTCTACTCATCTTGTAACGTGTTCAGCTCAAGAAGGCCATGGCAACTGCATCTGCATCGGCTACGTTTTCTCCGGCGAGTGCAGTTTCCGGCACGGCCATCAGGTCTTCCCAGAGAAGGGCCACGAAAGTGAATTACATTAGTGGGTTGAATTCGTTCGGAGGGCTTAAGGCGCATAACAATGTATCCACTCTGGGCCTCCCTGTTTGCACTGACCACTCATTTGCTAAGATTGTGAGCTCACTCAGAGACCCGTCACGGGGCAGAGGGAGAGGCGGCGGAGCTCTCTCTTCTACCTGCAGTGCCGTGGCGGAGATTTTCAGGATTGCGGCTATCATCCCCGGGCTTGTTCTGGTTGGGGTTGCCGTCGGCTTTGTTCTCCTCCGCCTCGAAGCTACTCTCGAGGAAGCTGAGTGAGAGAGATGATGCTTCAATTCACTGCTAATCAAGATTAGCTCTGCTCTGATTCTCCATTCATTCCTTATATACATATCTATGCTTATTGTGACAGATTTGATTTCATTTGTTTTTGGTCACGTATTATATATATCATCAAAATAGTAAAGCCTGCTCATTTCTCCTTCTCATTACCTTAATTAGTACATCACACTGTTGTTGTTTGCTTCTATGTAAGGTTCAAATTCTGTTTGATTTTAACATGAAAATCTATGATGAAGTCAAAGAAGGGATTTTTCAGATTGAAAATCATGAATTGAAGTGTTAATGGTGAGTTTGAGAGTATTAGTATTATATTAGTCTTGGTTTTGGTTAGTTCAGCAAATTTGGTGGCTCGGATTGCTGACTTTAGGTCACTGGTCTGCTACCACTTGAGCTAGCCTCGCAAGACTTAATTGTTAATATTTTTACCCATGAAAAGAAAAATTCCCAAAGCTCCAAACAGGAAAAGTGGGATATTCATTAGGGCAAACATGCTTATAAGGCAGTTCATAATATATATACATAATTAGGGCAAGCATGCCCCATATAGAGCCATATATGATATACCCATAACTTGTCATCATCGAACCTAATTAACGCACCAAACTCCTATACCTGAACTTGTTTCAACCCACTAATGGCGTCTGGGTCATCCACCACTCTACTGTGAAGTTGTTCATAGTTGGGGAAACCCCCCCTGCCTGCTCGGTTTCTAGCAAAAACAAGGCAAACAGCGCCAACAAGTGCCAAAATAAGAGCAAGAATCCAACTGAACTGCAAATTCGCCAGCGCCACAGCCCTCACGCCCGCTTCATGGCTACCACATACCACCGCGCTGTGATGTGCTGCTGCATCACCGTGCTGCCCCATACATCCCCGCGCCACGAACCGAGGAACCCACAGCATGAACCCCATGTTCACGAACCAACAACCTTGGAAAACAACCGACACGGACAGCACAAGCGCCGCTGGGAAAATCGCTGGAAAGGTTGTCGCAAACAGGGCAGCCATGAGAGAAATGCAAACAATGATCTGCAACAGCCAGTGGTAATGGCCTTCTAGCCCAACGTGATCAGTGGAGTGATAATGAAGCAAGAAAAGCTCTTGGCTGAAAACAGAAGAGGCGAGTATACCAGAGATCCCGGTTAGAATCTCAGTTGAGTGGTTCAACTCAGCGAAAAGAGTGAACCCTGCAAATATGGCCAGGTGAAGAAACATGGTGGCATGCTCTAGATTCAGAAGCTCTAGAGAAAATTGCAGAGGAGGGAAGCTTATGAGCTGTGTAACCATGGCAAAAACAGAGAAAGACAAAACAAGAATGAGTTCCAGATAGAGAAGATGATTCTTCTTGATTGGGTACCAAAACCTTGATCTGAACTTAGCAGGGCCATTTTGATAGTAAGCTCTAATGGTGTTGATTGTGTGCATTAACCCAAGAAAGGCTAGGGCCAAACCAGGTACCAAATGTCCCACTAGAGTTCCCATACTTGAATTGAATTGAAGGAATTGAATTGCTTGAAGGACTTAAATACAAGAACATCATGGTTTGCAGTACTACAGACAAAAATCTAATCGGATTTCAGGTGCACTTTGTATGGGTTTCCACAAACAACACGTATAGGATAAAAAGTGGTAGCACAAATTAAAGCATGTGGCTCTTGAGGATGATTAAGATCACAGAAAGTGAAGCGGCAGTGCGAGATCGAACCATAACATTTAATTTAGTTTTACCATTACCAAACATGAGTCTAAATGAGGACATTCTTAGTCCATGATGTATCGTTAAAACAATATGGTCAATTCAACAAATTAAAGCTTTTAAGGTTAGTGCATGATAGTTATTGGTTAATGAAAATTTCATGTCGTCCATCCATATATTGTAATAGTTAAAAAGGTAGGTTGGATATGATCCTGTGGGCTGTACGTTCATCATTGCAGGGTGCTTTCCTATACGATGTTTATGAGTGTTTATGTTTAATGTCTTAGAAAGATACCCAACAATAGCACAAAAAGTTAATCATGCCCTTCCAATACAATAGAAGTCCTTCCGTCTCGTCAGGTGGATTGAATGAACAAACGGATGAAATCCAGAAAAATTTCAAATAACAGTTCGAACTAAGAAATGGAAGAACAAAAGTTGTATAGGAGTCAGATGAACTCTGTGGATGGAAACTCATGATATCGAAGTAGTTTTGACGGAAGAATTATTTTTTGTGCCACTAGACCGGTCATTAGCCTAGCCACTGTTATATAATCCATCAATATAATTCATGACCTTCCCTAAGGCTTGAACCCACCCCTTTTATATGAGGTGCAACCAGGTGCCACTATACCACAAATAGATTCCATATGTTATGTAGCGCGACTATGCCCATAAGGTCATAACCACAACAAAATTACACAAATTGGATGTTGGGAATAAGAATTAATTGTTTCATATTAATTGACCAGGGGTTTAAAGATAATTACTTGTATTTTATAATAATAAAGTGTGTGTTTTTTTTTAATAATTATTAGTGAACATAATTACATAAAACTAGTTTCGAACTTTTATTCAGACTGATTTATTTATTAATGGTATATACATCCAAATTATTGAATGAGTAACGTAACAGACAACAAACCAATTGACTACTTCAAAAAGCTAGCTTTAATCGTTTGAGCAACAAATTGAAAAACATGTCTCTATTAAGATTAAATGCAGAGCACTAAGAAAATGCAACACTGATCCCACTAGTGTAGTGTGTCTCTATATATAGTGGGGAGTGACATACATTACGTGTCCCAATAAGCTTTTCCCACTTTTTCCGTAATGACACAAAGCTTTTAATTTAACCAAGTGTTTCATTTCCCTGGAATATTACCTCAATCATTAACGGCGTGTTTGGTTCGTGGAATAGGTCGGGAATGATAATAGACCTATTCCATTGTTTGTTTCGTCATTTTGTTCCTAGGAATAGCATTCCCAGGAATGAGTTATTCCCTTGCAAAGGGAATAGCTCATTCCTAGGGGACCCCCTAGTATTAGTTATTCCCAAGTATTTGGGAATAGCTTTTACACTATAGTACCAAAAATACCCTTTTATTATATTATAATCCTTATATATAATATTTTTTTATTTAAATAAATATTTATTTATATATTAAAAATGTAATTAATATTAATATTAATATTAATAATTAATAATTAATAATACATTTTTTTATTTTAAAAAAAACTTGTAACTAGGAGCAATTAAGGCTCCTTAAATGAATGAGTTTTTGCTCTTTAAGGCTTCCTCATCTTGTTGTTAATTTCAAAAGAGAAACAATGCTTCTTTATATAGAGGAGCTCAAATGAGCTCCTCTTCATGAGTTATCAATGTGGGATCAAAAACTCTAATTTGTGTTTTAAAAAATTATTTTATATATAATTTTGTTTTGTATTATTATTATTATTATTATTATTATTATTATTATTATTATTATTATTATTCCTTTTTTCTTATTATTGTTATTAATATTATTATAAAAAGTTTTATTTTATTATTACATAATAATAATAATAATAATAATAATATTATTATTATTATTATTATTATTATTATTATTAACATGAATGTCCTTCTTCTTTTTATTATTATTGTTATTATTATTATTATTATTATTATTACATATTTTATAAGGGTATTTTTGTCTTTTAAAACATATTTCATTTATATTCCTTAAACCAACCAAACACTGTAATATATATAATTCCTAAAGTCCATTCCTTCCGCGAACCAAACAATATAATACAATTCCTATTCTATTCCTTGCCTATTCCATTCCTTATGGAGTAATATACTAATATGTGTATGTCACATCAGAAAGGAATATAGGCTCACACTAATCTTGTTCCTTCTTCCAGTGCACATTGTTCCTTCTTCTAGAGCATATTATTGTGTTTTACAGTGCACATTGTTGTGCTTTCCAAAATATTTTTAAAAAAAATTGTAGATGACGAACTTTTTTTTACAAGATCAATTAACCTTGATCACTAATTACTAATTTGAGTTGAATATTGTTTGTTTGTTTATTATTTATGGTCAGTTATGATTTGTGTTGAAGATCATATATCACATTTAATTTTTTCAATAATTGTTTCACATCTTTGTGCCTCTATTGCGCATTTTTTGCCTTCCAGTGCACATTGTCTCTTCTTCCAATGCATATTTTTGAAATTCATAGGTGGCAAATTTTTTTGTTTGTTGATCTAGGTCTGAGATTCTATCTCACTTCTCACTTGCGACTTTCTTCTCACCCTAACGGCCTAACCCCTTCCTCTCTCTCTCTCTCTCTCTCTCTATATATATATATATATATAATTTTAACTTTCTAAAACCTTGCCCCAAATTTGCTAAAACCTTTACATTTGAGTGCTCAAACTCAAATATAAACATGCCATCAAGCTAATTAGAAAAAATTAACTGTACATAATTAGAACAACATATAATCTTTCTTTTTTTTTGAAAAAATTAACTGTACATAATTACATATAATCTTTTTTATATACATGGATGTCACGTAGATATTTAATTTTAAAAATCTTTATTTAAAGAAAACTACAAGTTATGTTGACCTGACTTTCATGTGACACCCATATTTTGTATACATGGAAGTCACATTAGCATATTCTGTAATAGCAAGTTATTAGTAAAAATGTTTTTTTTTAAAAAAAATTAAAACGTAATTCCTTAGACTAAAAAGTAATTCGAGAACTTATTTTTATATGCCCCTTAATCCTTTATCTCGTTTATAAATAGTTTATTACTCTCTAGTTTTTCACACGCTCCATTTATAATATAAAATATGAAAAAAAAAAAAAGCTATTTGCACAATTAATTTAATTAGTTCTTAAGTGATAAATTGTGGACCAGAACAAGTATGAGAAAAAAAAAAAAACCTATATAGAAATCTTCACGCTGCCCAACTGCAACAATGAGTAGATGTATTTTATTAGTAGCTATTTGATTATATTTTATACGCACCAAAAAAAAAATTGATTATATTTTATGTACATGACACCTTTGAAGGATCAATATTTTGATGCAATAATAATTGATGAGCACTCTACTCCACGGAACATTCACTGCTTTTTCCAGTCTTTTCATCAAATCTTTAGCATTCATCAATCACCAAATTCATTGCAAATTAAAGTCATATATAGGATACAACATTATCTCCGTTTTATAAAAGCAATCAAAAAATCTAATTTCGCATTATCCATCAGCTTTTAATGCCTTCACGCATTATATAATTTAAGGTGGTTGGTCAAGGATTATCATTTAAATGAATTTACAGATAACACAAAGTTACTTTTTTTAATTTAAAATCTATATTTTACTTATTTGATGCGTGTTTTGGAAGAAACTCATAAATTTCACAAATTTGTCATTTCATCAGCGTTAATTTGAACAGTTATTTGATGTGGAGGACTAAAATAACCACCAAACAAACAATTTAGAGATTAAATAGGGCAACATATATATAATTAAGAGATTGAGTGGCTATTCTAATATAATTGAGGTACTAAAATGACTATTTTTCCTCTTAATTTTAACATTTTAAAATAGAGATGGAATACTTTCTTCTTTTTTCTTTTCTTTTTTTTCGCATTTCAATCCTCGCATGGTAGAGATTGATGAACGCATATATGCAATAATGTGATGAGGACCACGTACTCCTCTTTTGCACCCCTTTCATAAGATCATCAACGTTCATCTCTTCCACTTCGAAAACCAAACCATTATGCCTGCAAATTAAAGCTAGGTTCCCATCCACATGGGACATGGCATAGTGTTATGATAGAAGAAGACGTATATATGCATGCAACTTCATCTTCTGCTTTTTTTTTTCTTTTTCTTTTTTTCATTAAAAGCTTATAAAAGCAATATAATGAATGAATCATACTTTTTTTTTCATAGATGAATGAATCATACATTAAATTATAGGTAGTATCCTTCATAGCATTACCTTTCAATTTCCAAAGTTTTATTACTCCGTAGTTTATAGAAAATGATGACAAATTTTTTTTGGACCATGGTCTATACAGATGTGTGGATCATGAATATTAATATATTATAAGTACATTTTTAATATATTAAAAGTATATTATTTGTGTACTGTATGTACATAATTTGATAATACACAAAATAATGTATTTTCAGTACTCAAATAATGCATTATACATAAATACAAGGTACATTTTTAATATAATAAAAGTACATTATTTGTGTATTGAATGTACATTAATTGATAGTATACAAAATAATATATTTTCGGTACTCAAATAATGTACTCTATACACAGCTATGTGGATCATGATCCATAGGATAATGATCCGAAAATGATGGGTCAGGTCATAGCCCATAAGAGGCTATGAAATTGGGCCAGAATGGTGATCCAATAAGACGAAAAAAAAAAGTGGATTTTTTTGTTCGAAAAGGAGTTAAGGGAGTGTTTGGCAGCATGGTTTGGAGCATATCGAAATTGAGGAAATAACACTTGCAAAATATCAACAGGCGCTTGTAAGATCAAGATTTTATAGCAACTAAGATCCTAGTCATATACACAACAAGGCAAATCCATAACTTCGTACATCATAATCTCATTGGATGACGTTGTTATCTATGCTACCCGCAGTAACCCAATTGCAAATGACACACTATCAACAAAAAAAAAAAAAGACAAATAGTGAAGACGAAGATAATAATTACAATGCTAACCAAAAGAGAATTAAGAAAACTTAGAGAAATTTAAACCAAAAGTAATATTTATTTAGACTATCGTTTTTAGACTAAGTAGTTATACTATTAATTTTACAAAGTTGCAAACATTTATTATTTTAATGACAATTATAATGAATCTCATATTGCATTCATATTCTTTGAATTACCTATTTAAATTCGACATTCAATTACGTATGTATAAACTTTTCATATATAATCTTTCACTAATAATCTGTTATGTAAGACTAAAACAACTAAAAGAAAAATGATTGAGGGAGTAAAATTATATTTAAAAATAAAAATAAAAATAGAATAGTATAAGAAATCACATATCTTGTGAGAAAAGAACAGAACCCTTATCTTATCAACATAAAATTAAATCCGCCTCCTTAACCATTATCCCAGTGATGGAGCTGAGCTAGCAGATAATATATTAAACATGCATAAACCCATTTGGCTTGATCCAATTCCTTCCTCTTTCACTGTCTCACAATTTGTAATTATATTGAATTGCTAGCCTTTTAACATCACAATTAACTCCAATATATAATTCATTATTCCTATGAATTCAACTATAACCTTTGTATACACTACTGACAACTGCTTTAATTGGTTTCTGTAGGCTTAGGTAGAGGGGAAAAAAACAAAAAAACTTAGGTTTGTTTGAAAAGCGGAAAATGACTTTTGGAAAATGAATCATTTTTTAAAAATATTTTTCTTTTCCGTGTTTGGCTGCACAACGAAAAATTGTCTTTTTGTGTTTGGTTTATTTTTCGGACAAATGAGTAGGAAAATGAGCATAATTGTATACTTTATTTTTCAAGTTAAATGAGTTTATTTTGATAATCAATTTTTCATTCACCCATTATCCGTTAAAAAACATTATAATGTAATTTCATTTTGATTTTTAAATACGAAAAAACTTAATATATTATTTGTAGAGTTTACTTATTTTGTTGAACTTTGAATTAATATTAATTTTTGTTAGACTTTATTGATAGGGAATATACCCCGGGTATCCAGCCCTACGAATACTATACGTATACCCAGCGTATTGTACAGTTGCTAGCCCTATAAGAGGAACTTGGGCCCTTCATGTTAGGGCTTTTGGATCCCTTCCTCTCTCTCTAAAGAAGATCCTAGAAGTAATGCTCTTCCCTCTGTCTGAAGCTATGGAAGATCAATGAATAAAAGTTTCTTTTGGATCAAATTCTCTCGTGATCTTTATAGTTTACATATATTGTTATACATACGACATAGTGTATAGAACAATTTAGTTCTATCAACTTTAAAGTTGGATTGCAAATTCACAATGTTAATTAGTACTCTCAAAGTGGATCGAAGCCTGCGGGCTGGTCCGCATCCGCCCCGCGGTGGGACGGATTAGGATTACCCAAAAAAAAAAAAAGGCCCGCGAAGGAGCAGTCCTTACGGGCATGGCTCGCTAAGGCCCGTGACCCGTGTGAACTGCGGGCTGACCTTATATAAAATAAAAAATTAAAAAAAAAAAAGAAGAAAGAATAAACAATGTGTACTGTGCACACATTATATATTCACGTATACTGTGTACACATGAATATATAATGTGTACATGTATGTACACATATATATTCATGTGTAAACAATACACATTGACTAAAAAAAAAAAAAAATCTCGCAGGCCGGTCCGCGGGGTACGCCAACCCGCATGAGGCGGGTTAGGGTTGTATGAATCTAAGTTCGCCGGCCTAACGGTTCGGTCTGCAAAAGCCTCCTAAAAATTAAGTTCGCGGTGGGGCGAGTCGGCCTGCTTTGACAATACTAATACTAATATTTGTAGATTTTACTTATTTTATTGAAATTTGAATTTTAGAAAATAATAATAAAATTACGGGCCGGCCCTCGGGGCCCGCCAATCCGCGTGGGGCGGGCTAAGGTCCCATGGATTAGTGTTGTAAAAACTAAAAACTAAAATCACACTATTATGACAAATTTTGCATGTGCATATCCCTTGGAAAATGACTTCCTCAAAAAAAATGGGAAGTTATTTTCCCCCAAAACATAACTATTTTCCATTGACTAAGGCATCATTTTCTATTGACCTTATTTCCCCCCTCTTGCCAAACACTGAAAACTCAAAAAATATTTTTCTGAAGTCATTTTTCGAATTTCCAAACGCACCCTAAAAGAATGTTGTTTTA
>CM008344.1:42748822-42766173 GCA_002525835.2 Ipomoea batatas
TTTTTTTTTTTTTTTTTGAATTTGAATGTTTGAAAAATTGAGATATCAAAAGTCATCAAATTAACAATAAAAAATAAAAATTGAAAATGTCATATTTTATATATAGCCGATAGAATAGCTAGAGTTGAATTAATTCATTTGTTTATTTATCTTCCTACTCTAATTTGTTTTTTCTCCTCTCTTCTTGATTGTTATAGGAATAGGATAATAAGCAAAGCCATGGCGTCTCACATTGGCATGAATCCTTGCAAAGAATCTCATAAAAAAGAAGAGAAGATAAAAGAGGAGATGTACAAGAAGAATGAAATGGTTAGCAAATTAATTTTCAACTAGTTTTTGTTTGGACTTCAATTTTAAGCTTACTATCGTATACAAAATAATAATAATTTTTTTTTAATATTGCACTAATATTTACATTATGTAGAATACAACTAATTCAATCGAATTCGGATCATACCATATTCTGGATCCTCCGGAGTCTTCTGCATCTGTTCAAGTTCCAATAGATAGGAAACCTTCCAAAGAACATAAAAAAGAAGAGAAGAAAGAGAAAGGAGGGGAGAAGATAGAGAAGAAGAAAGAGGATGACAAATACTATTCTTTTAAATACTGCACTAATATTTACATTGCGCAGCAGAGTACAGTTAATCCAGTCAAGTTTGAACCATATCCTACTCATCCTCGTCCTCCTCCTCCTCCAGTGTCTTTTGCAGCAGGTCAAATTCCAACCGATAAGACCCCTTCCAAAGAACATGAAAAAAAAGAGAAGATAGACAAGAAGAAAGAGGATTATTACGATCGCAAGGTTAGCAATTTAAGGGGCCGTTTACTTCCATTCTCTGTTTTCTATTCTCTGTTTTCAATTCTCTGTTTCCTATTCTCTGTTTTCGAAAACTAGAATTGCAAACTTGTTTGTCATTCCTTATTTTCAAAATTTATTTTTTCACTTACTAAATTAATTAAATATGTACTATATACATATATTTATAAGTTATATATGTATATAAATTATACAAAACATTTTGCCAATAGCTCAATATAAATCCCTATTCCCTAATTCCATTTATATGTATATAAATTATATACAAAACATTCTGTCAAATTCATTTCATTATGCCAATAGCCCAATAACCCAATTCAATAGCCCAATAAGGCAATAACCTCAATTCAATTATACAAATCACAGAACACAAATCTGAGAAATCCCCATCCCTTATCGCCGAACACATAACCTGAGAAATCCGGCCTCATCCCTTCTCGCCGAACACAGAATACAATAAAACAAATCTGAGAAATCCCTCATTCCTTTCTCGCCGAACACAGAACACAAAAAACATTCTGCCAAGGCGTAGATGAAGAAGACAAATGCGCCGAGTTCGACCGTTGTAGATGAAGAAGATAAATGCGTGTTTGAAGCTGTGAGAGGGTGGGTGTAAAGAGAATAATAAAGTGAAGAAGAAAAAAGTTAGGGTGGTTATGAAAGAGAAGAAAAAAGTGCAGAAGAAAGTAGAAGAAAAATGAGGAAGAAAGAAGGAGAAAGACGCTGCTGCAAGGAAGGAGAAAGACGCTGCTGCCAGGAATCGATGCTTTGATGCTTTGACTGGTTACTGTTCACGCGCTATTTTCTAATTTGAGAACAAGTTTTGAGTGTGTCTCTAATTTCTTCTAAAATGGAGAATTTTTCTCAACTTTGAAAATTGAAACATAACATAGTAAACACATTTCCTGTTTTCGATTTTCAAATTTGAAAATTTTCTTGAAAATTCTCTGTTAGTAAACACACCCTAATTGTCTATGAAAGTCCAAACTTAGTTGCATATAATCATGGCCAATTATATCATAAACCATGGTTTACCTTGGATCATAGATCATGATTTATTATTATAATATTATAAGTTTATTATAATGCCAAAGATCTTATGGTCTAGTGGCACTCGGTTTACAACCTCAGTGGAGGTGACTGTCGACTCTTTGTGCTTCAGTAGGTTAAGAAAGTAATTATGAACAAATACTACATTGTAACAGAGTCAGTAATACTTAAAAAAAAGTATTATAATAATATTGTAAGTTCATTAAAATAAAAACAATTTGCATATTAACCATTTGCACATATTATTCTTTTTATTTTTTGTATAAATAAAATCAATGTTTAAAATTATATTGTCAACAATATCTCATTGAGATCTTTTGAATGATACTCATATTAATATATTTTAAATCGTAATTGTTTATTGATAGACTATGAACCTTTTGCATTATGAAAATGAACATACATCTAGTATTCTTTTAATAAACCTATTTTAAGTTTATTAATATTATGATGTAGTTGTATTATTATTGTAAATTAAAGATGAATATTTAGTATTGTAAAGATAACCACCAATATTATAACAATGAAACTTGCAGCTTTTTATTAATAAACTTATTTGAGATTCATCATTATAATGGAGTTACATTATAATTGTGAAAATAAACCTATTCCATTTGCTTAATTTACTTATTTAATGTTTATTATCAGTATAATGATGTATTTGTGTTAGCATTATAAAAATAGATCTGCAGTATTTTAAAATTGAATCAATAGTATACTAAAAATGAATTTAATATATAAGTGTATGTTAATTTAAAATCTTAAATTAAAATATTAATATGGGTCATTTAAAATATCGTAAATGGAGATTTTTAATGATTAATTTTTATATATTAATTTTATTTATATAAACAGAAAAATAAAAATAAACTTAATTAAGTTGAAAAACAATTTGGTTCACCTTACAAAATGGATCATGGTCCATGGTATAATAATCCATATAATTATATAAAGGACAAAACATAACATTAGTTTGAACTTAGTGGGCAAATTATATTCCGGCCATTGCCTTGTGGTCCAGTGGTATCAAACCCTTCCCTGTATACGGGAGGTGGTGGGTTCGAGCCTCAGTGGAGGCGTTGCTGTCTCTTTGTTCTTCAGTAGGTTGAGAAAGTAGTTTATGAACAGATACTACACTGTAATAGAGTCAGTAGCATTCAAAAAAAAAAAATATTCCGGCCATTGCAATGTAGGCCACATAAATGTTCTTTTTACTATATTAAATGTTCATTTTTAATGTATTGAAAGTTCATTTGTAGGTAATATACTTAAAATATGAAATTTCAGTATACAAAAAAATGAACATTAAAAAAATGAATATTGAATATACTAAAATGAACTTTATGTCTATGAGCCTTATAAATATCAACTTATTTTTTGATGAGTGACGAGAAAACTTGCCGTCAGTCCGTCACTACTCGAGAGTGTGCACTGAGTCAAATCTGTCTTGTGATCTTAGTCGACAAAAATTTTTAAAAAGTAAATTAACTTAGGTTGTCCATATATAGTTGACTTAAATTAAGAATGCGAATAAAATATCATATATCCTGGAATTAACGGGGCGTTTGGTTAGAGGGAAGGAATTAGGTGGAAAAGAATTACAATTTCATGGGAAAGGAATAATGCGAAAATAAAGTAGGAGTTTAAATTCCAGTGTTTGGTTTGCAGGAATAAAATTATTGAGAATTTCAATTTCAATGTTTGGTATACATGGGAATTGAGAGGGAATAAGTAGTATAAAGTCCAAAATGCCCATTGTTGTTGTTGTTGTTATTATTATTATTATTTATAATTGACAACTTAATTTACAAATTGTTAGAGTTGTTGCATATAAAGAATGCAAATTTTGAAGAGTTCTGCATATAAAGAATTATAAGGAACATACACGAAAGTTGTTTTATATCAATAAAGCATATAAAGAATGCAAATATTGAATAGTTGTTGTATATAAAGATTTGAATTAAATGAACATACACAAAGGGTAGTCCAAGAATAGTACACGCTATAATTTATAAGGGAATATCATGTATCAATTTTGTCTCAGACTATCTTTTTTCTTCCTAAAATCCATGAAATTAAAATTTCAGGGGGCATGGGATTCTAATTCCATGAAAATGAAGGAATTGTAATTCCCTCCGACCAAACGAAAGAATTTTGTTGCATTCGAATTGAGCAACTTGTTTTTGGCGATCATATATCTTGCGATTCTGTGGATTTAGCATATAATAATAGTTTATACAATGGACTCTTAAATGAATCTCTTATCTTGAAATATAATTTTAGAAAGAGGTTTAAATAATTCAAGGCGGATTTTAGAAATACCAATTTTTTTCCGTTAGGCATTAATTTTCACATGTTTTCAGGCTAGAATAAAACTATAAACAATAAAATTTAACATTATTATCACATAATTACAAAATTATGGGTTCCAAACGTACATAAAATACTAAACTTTTTTTGAAACTATAGTAATATTTGCATCTGGCAGGATATGAATACTCCAGCCAAGAAAGAGGAGAAGAAGGACAAGGAAAAGAAAGATGGTGAAAAAAAAGATACGGTTAGCAATTTAATTGTCTATAAAACTCCAAACTTAGTTGCAGGTAAAGCATAAACCAGTACTTTGAACTTAACTTATTGTTTGTGAATTTCAAGTCTGAACATTATAAATATCAACTTGTTTTTTTGCTATCATATGTCTAGACTTTCTGTGGATTTAAACTAGTTAGCATATAACAACAACAATAAAAATAATTGATGAATACCTCCGAGTAGATAGAGTACGTACCCAGTCAGGAGCTTGCTTAGGCACTCGGACTTGTGGGTCATCTAAAAGACTGGTAGGACCACAAAAACACCGAGCAAAGTAGGCAGTCAGAAGCCCGAACTAGCCGACGAGGGCTAGGTTCAAGGGCGTGGGAGAGCCCCCGGTCAGCTAGGCCCACTAAGGCTAAGTGATAGAGTCAGGACGAAATAATTCATATCGTAGTCAGTTAAGCGAGAGTTACTTTCGGTTATAAGAAGCAGCATAAGCGAAGGAGATCAATCCAATCTGGTAAGGGCAGCCCAAGTGGTAAGAGAGTTACACCTGTAGCCGAGAGGTCGTGGGTTTGAACCTCAAGCCCTTGGGTTTGAGCCGATCAGCTATGGGTAACTTAGGCTGATTTACCTCCTTGTGATCCTTTACCGGCCGGCTAGGATCACAGGCCGAGGGTTTACTCACTACTCACACAATCATGAGTGGATTCCCAACTTGGGCAACCCATTGCAGGGAATATAATGGGTAGTCAGGTACTTCAGTAAGGAAGATTGAGTGCTAGATCCTAAGGTGGGAAAAGAGATCTTTTGAAGATTCCCACCAAATATTTTGGAAGATTTTTTTTTTTATTATTAGGAAAGAAATCTGTTAGCTTAGGAAACTTTCTTAAGATTAATTTTTTTTTTTTATAATACTGTTCCTTTGCCGTCTTAATCCTCTTTGTACTTGTTTAGGGTTGTGTTAGCCTGCCGTTTGACTACCGTGACATTAAAACCAACAACAATAATAAATTATAGAGTGGCCTCTTATTAATTATTTTGAGATATATTTATTATATGTATAGGTTGTACATATACCAAGTTTTTGTGAAGAAGAATGCATATTCAGAGTGCATGACGGGCTGCGTACAACTCCGGCAGATTATGAACCAATGCTCATTTCCATTGGCCCCTATTTTCATCGGAAGATGCAAAGGTATTCGCCCAAAATGAAGAACTTGAAAGAGCGGTATTTGCAATCATTTTTAAAAAGAGCAGAAGGGCGCGGGTTGACTAAGGAGAAAATTTGGAATAAATTAAAGGGTTTGGAAAGCAGAGCAAAAAGTTATTATGGTGATCCAATAATGGATATGGATGGATATGAATTCGTAGAAATGTTATTACATGATGGTTGCTTTGTAGTGGAATTTGTTGTTAGATCAAAGTCAACAACTAACAACCTTACCGGATGTAGTAGTGATCCTCCTCCTATTCAGGTGCCTGACTGGATGCATCTTCAAATTGTTCGAGACATGTTGCTGATGGAGAACCAACTCCCCTTCTTTGTTCTTAATGAACTCTATCAATTGATAATAATGGACACCACACCCTTGTTGAATTTGGTGGAATTCACATTTTCAGATGTGCTATCAAAGCTCAGGTATTTCTCCTTGAACCTGATGAATGAGGTGAATGATCAAGAGATAAAGCATTTACTTCAACTGGTGCATATCCTTTGCTGCCCTCACAAATCCCAAGTAAGGACACCTGCAGCTTCCATGGAATCAAGCTATATACGTTGTGCAAGCGAGCTTCTAGAAGCAGGAGTTGACTTCAAAAAGGTTGCATGTCATAACAAGATGAGTCTATTTGATATAAGATTCAATCGCGGCACACTTGAGATCCCCTCTTTCAAACTTGGGGATTTATTGGTTAGCTTCTTCAAGAACTTCATAGCCTACGAGCAACATTCCATTGATGTGTATCCCAAGTATTTCTCAGATTACGTGATATTCATGGATGATCTTATCAAAACAGACAAGGATGTCAGCATACTTCGCCTGAATGGAATTATCTTAAATGGGTTAGGTAATGACACGGAAGTGACTCATCTTTTTAACACCCTATCTAAATGGGTTATATATTCCAGTCTTGACCACTGTTACGCTAATGTGTGCTACGATTTGATTCAACATTGCAACAAACCAAGGAATGTGTTGATGTCAAAGTTGCGACGTGATTATTTTCACAGTCCATGGGCAGGGATTTCAACCGTTGCAGCTGTACTGCTTCTTTTCCTCACTGCTACACAGACTATCACAAGTGTCTTGGGTCTGCATAAATAATGCCATTCATGCCATCCAATAAGTGTGTGTGTGTTCAGTTTTTTTTTAAGTCTATTATGCAAAGTGTGAGCAATAAACACATACTTTTATCATTTTACCTGGCCTGGCCTGGTCTGTACTTTAATTCTCTCTTGTAACAAACCAAGTTGCTTAAACCTTTGTGTTGAATGTGTGACCTTACCTTTTCAATAATAATAACTGCATGCAAATCATTGTTTGTGGTACTTTACACCCTGCGGTAACTTGTTTATTACAAATCAATCGTTCATCCCAGAACAAGACACTAGTTGTTGGCCCCTTTAATTTGCCTCAGCTCTTCAAGAAATTAAAGCAATTTAGGGCAGTAGAGGGGGAAAATGGGGCTTTAATTTGCTTTGAGGATTAATGCTTGCCTTTTAAGTGTTCTTTTCTGGCTTGTAGAATGCTGAAAAGAGAGTTGCCTTGGCTGTGGATGACAACTTTAATTTGGAAATGTAGAGGTTTCCATAGCTTGTTTTTGTTTTGGTCTCAGGGATGGTGCTGCACTGCTTGAGTTTTGTAGTTTGTCTGTGGGAGTTCGTTTGGGCTTTAGATCGAGTGCAGCAAAGGAGGTACTTCATTTTTCTGTTTTTTCATTTTCAGTTTTATATTTTTTCATTTTTAATTTCCAGTTTTCCTTCTTCATTTCTCTAGTTTTTCATTTCTCCAATTTTTAAATTTCAGTTTACAAATTCAATTTTTAAATAAAAAATCAATAAATTAATACTAAATGTGTAAAACTAACGAAAGTAAATAAAAACATATTACTAAATACATTGTACTCATTCCAATCATTACATAGTTTAGTTACAAAATAAGAGCATCATTGATTACAATCCCCATATAGTATTTGTTATGTCTTATCGAACTTCATGCATAACATGTTGTTGAGACATATCAATTGATTTATGGATGCATTTAACATTATATATAATACATCATCCCCTAAATTAATGCAAATATAATAATGAAATGACTAATAATTATCCTTCTAATTACTAATTATTGTTGTCGCGGGATTAGCATGAATGGGCGTATCACACTACCGGCCAGTTGGAGAAGGATAGTTTTGGTAAAGCATCCATGTCAATTGTACTGTGCAAGCTAACAAGAGCCGGAACCTATTCTTCATGCATTGCGGGCCGGACTGCTTGCCCTTGTGCTGGACAGGTGTGGGCTTTATCTATCTAATCTCGGAATTCATCGAAATCTTGAAGCAAAAGACACTGATTTTGGGGGTAAGTCAGCTGCAAACTAAATCTGATCTGAAACTACAAGGATCAAACTTGCTTTTGTTTAATTTCTTGGTGGATTTGGAAGAATATATATCAACTCACTTGTATTTGAACAGAAGCTATTGAATTGAACCCCTTGGATTTGATTCAAAATGCTTGAAAATGAAGTCTTGATTTTTTGGAAGCAAACAAATTGCAGACAACAACCTAAGTACTAGATCATCTGATGAAGATGCTCTTTTCCAGGAATGCATTTTTTTTTTTTTTGTTTCTGTGCAGAACATCTTTCGGTAGCAAATATGTGATTCTTACGTGTTTTTGGTGCTTAAAGGTTGATTATTAGCTGTTTTGATTTTGTGCTGGTCAGTTTATATTGTTTATCTTATTGGTTCATTCTTCTGGTTACTTTGTACAGATTTATTGTAAGGTGTTATAATTTTTGTTCTTTTTAATAAAATCACCATCGTTTGAAAATATATATAACCTTATCTTACATGCTATAGCCAATATGTGTGAAAGCTAGTTACATATACTTTTATTTGATAAATCTAAATGTCTTATGATAACACTCGGTATTAAACTAGATTATAGCATATCAGTTTAAATCTAATAATAAAAATATTAAAATCATGACTAACACAATTAAAATTCATGTCATTTGTTTTTATTAGATAAAAACACAATAAAAATTATATAAATGTAAAATATAAGAGTAAGTGTAATGTAATATTATTACTTTATAAACTATAAGCTTACTGAAGAATACAAATTTAATGACGAAAACAAAGACTCCAATCATCACACAAACTTGTGACATCATATAATGTTCAAACACGTTTTCCCACATATTTACAACGTAACCCACAATTACAAAACTTAGTAATAACAAAAAAATCAAGCGATGTCTGATTTCACATTTGCATTGAAAATTGAAAATTATGATATTTACATTTTCAACCTCAACTTTTCACTCTCTCCTATTTGCACGTATGGTAACTTCCGCTGTTTTTTTACAGTCCTGCTTTTTACTGATGCGTTGCTTCAGGTCGAATTGAAGTCGATTTTGGCCGGTTTTCTTTTCACCGTGTGAACCCCCACTTCCCAAAGTCATCACGTCGGCTCAACTGTCAATTTTCTCGGCGTCTAACGTAACTGCTTGTAACTACCATCCTGTTGGTGCGTGAACCCCACCATTCACATCTCTTGCGCGTCTGGAATGTGTTCCGACAGCCTCCAAACTTTGACGGATTTATCTAAACTCCCACTGTACAATCTCCACCGTCCATCCGCGGCCTCATCATTGTCATCCTCGACGACCGCCAAGCACTTGACGGGCCCCGTGTGCCCCGTCAGCACGGAGACACAAGTGTGGACCCCGCCTTCCTCCCTCCGCCACACGCATATGCTCTTGTCCGCCGACCCGCTCACCACCAAACTCCCCGCCCCGGCCAAGCACAGCACGGCGAGTTTGTGACCCCTCAACGCGCCGCCGTACTCCACGAAATGCTTCTCCCGCTCCCAGAAGTTCACCAGCCCGTCGGAGGATCCCGCGTACACCGCCGCCGCCTCGGCGTTCACCGCCAGCGACGTCACGGCGCTTTCTTGATTCAACAGCGTCTCCACCAGCACGTGCTTCGTCACATTCCCGACCAGTTCTCGCCTCCATGCTTTCACCGTTCCGTCGGCCGACCCGGTGAAAATAAATCCGTCGAACCCAACAGCCACCGAGTTAACGGCGTCATCATGGGCTTTAACGGATTCTATACATTTCGAATCGCGTAATCTCCACACCTTCACTGTTTTATCCCAAGAACCGGAATACAGTAATCCTTGATCCAAATCCACGCTCATGGAGGAGACGGCGTCGAAATGTTTATTCCACGGGACGCTCCGGTTTCTTCGGACGGCCACGTAAGCTTTGGGATTCATGGAGGATTTGATATAATCCTTAGTGGTAGGTAAACTACCAAGACGTGTATAACTCTTCTTTCGCAGACCCGACACTTTCCAAACCCGAATTTTCCCGTCCTGATGACCCGTAAAAACCTTGCCGCCCCACACAACAATCGCCTTCACCAACCCGCTATTCGACTTGAACCCGGAATACTCCTCAAACTTATTCCAGACCCGAATATTTCTACTATCCGAACCCGTGTACAAAAGACCACCCGAAGCTGCTAGCGAATACACGTGTCCTTCTTCTCGAACAATCGACCCGACGAGGCTGCTTTCACCGTCGGAGCACACCGGAGATTGGACCGGAAGTTGAAGAATCCACGGCGATTTAACATACGGAGAGGCGCCCACTTGGCTCCAAGGGGACATGAGAAAAGGGGAGGAGGGGCTGCTGTTACTGGGACTCCCAGCGGCGGCCAGAAACCGCGTAGGGCTGGGAGCGGAGGACGCGCCGCTGCTACTACGGCGGCGCGGCGAGCCGTCATCGTTTTCCTCGTGATGGTCGCTTAAAATGGCGGGATCCGAGAAAAGAAAGGCCCCGAGTTTTTGGCGTCCGAGGACTTCTTTCTGAGAGAACAACGTTGCTGCATCACTGTTCTTTGTCTTCGCCATAGTTCTTTCTGTGTAGTAGGAAGTAAGAGATGGAAGCTAATTTAAGGTAGCTTAATCAATCAGTGTGTAAACAAAAATAGGTTTTTTTCTTTTCAGCAATATATGAACAACAATTTATGAGAATGAAATGAAAGAATGATATAATAATGTAACGGGCAAGAGAGGAAATGGGAGATATATAAGTGTATGGTTGAGAAGGATAGATGGCGGTTTGGATTGGATGATTATAGATAGACGTACGTAGTTTTCAAAAAAAAAAAATAGATAGACGTACGTAAGATGGAAGAGAAAGACACGTGTGAGGATGATACGTGTAGTATACGTTAATAAAGAGAAGAATATGCTGCTGAAAAAGATGAACTGAGGTAAAATTCTAATTTATTACCCTTATTTATTGTTTTCTTGACTAATTTAACAAAATTTGTACTTCAAGACTTGGTAATCTTAACTTTAGGTTTTTAAATACAATTAAGGATCTCACCATCCACTAAAAAATAATTTATTTATTAATTTAATATGATTCATATATTACTGAAAAGATTTTTGTAAAAAAAAAAATAATCATATAGTTTGATCTGATCTAAAATTAATTATTATTATTATTATTAAGAAAATATCAATAAGCAAAATTTACTCAGAAATTTGTAACTTAAAATTTTAAAAAATATTCTCACGTGTAATCCTTTGACGACGTTGGTGATATTTTCATATATAATCTTTGACTGTCATTGTATTTACGTACTATTAGTCTATTACCCTATTGCTTTGAAATTCTTATCATTTTTAATCATTTTGACGAGTTTGTAACTAAAAATCATCTAAAAGTGACATGTGTGTTGCTACTTAATGAGGCTAATTAAAATCGTCTACTTGAACAGAAAATTCACTGAAAAAAACAAAATATAGACGCGGTAAGAAATTTAAAATTAATGGACTAATAAATGAAAAGTTGAAAATAACGATGGTCAGTAAAATATCATCAAAAGTCAGAAGTGAGAAAAAAAATCTCAAATGCATGTTAATAACATGTGTACAGTAGGTGTATATTGTTTAATCAATAATAAAAATGGTGGTTGAATTATACCAACCGTGTCGATGTACGATTAAGGAGCGTAGAAGGAGACAAGTAAGTAAGCGGATTGGTAGGGTATTTGTGCGTGGCGTTGCTACATTCTTTAGCTTGTACCACAGACGACATGACGGTTGATAATTTCATATCTAGAAGCCTAGTCATCCCAATTTGCAAATTAAATATATATATTTATCGTATTTGACTATTATTGGTAATCTCTCCACCAAGCAAATGCATGCATGTCGGGATTAGATTCGATATCGAGGTCAATTTCCCATTTGGGATAACTACGTACGTTTTTTTTTTTTTTTTTGAAAACCTACGTACGTATTATTATACGATCCGAGGTAATCGTGCACCACGTGCGTGAATCAACCCAATTCAAATAAACTTGCAATTACATTTCAATATATTACAAATTTTGTGTGGCAATTTGTTTTAAATGTATTACTCCGTACATTTTTCATCAAAAACATCACACTTGTCTTCATAAGTATTACATTTTCTCTCATAAATATTACAATCTCTCTCAATAAGTAACAACCAATAATCAAAGTACTGTATTATATTTTCACTTATAAGTAATAAACATTTGTATTGTATTTTCATCTTGATCGACTTGATCCGTCTCACATATAAAGATTCGTGAAGCGCGATCTCACACGGGACTCACCCTTATGGATGAAAATGTAATACTAATCAGGAGATAAATTAATTGTCACTTATTATATTATAAAGAAAAGTGTGTTACTTTCGGGAGATCAGAAAAAATGTGAATGTAATATTTAGAGGTTGAAATGTAATATTTTTTTAAAAATATAATATAATATATGCTTTTAAATTAACATATAATATTTAGGGATCCAAGAATAATTCATGAAATAAAAGGTAACCCGACATGTCTCACAGTCTGCTAAGAGTTTTTGTCAAGATTTAATTTTTTTTTTTTTTATGATCATGAGCTTAGCATATGAAATTCAAATTCAAGATGAATTATATATAATATAAGTATGAATGCAACACAGTGGTGTCAAAAAGTGTTTGTTATATATTGGTCTGACCTAAACGGCTGACTATGACTATTTGCTTATTATGTTTCTTGAAAAAAGGATGGGCAAGACCAAAGAACAAACGCTCCTTTTTAAGGATATATTTGTTGAATTTGAATGGTAATTTACAGGGGAAAATGTCAACAGAGCAGCCTGGAGAGAAACCTAACTAATCAATGTTAATGTATGAAGTCGTCGAAATAAAGCCGCCACGTAAAGACTAAAGAGGCGCAGATGGATCCAACTTGAGCAAGACGCAACCCCCACCGCAGCATTATTTCCTGATGAATTGAATGTCTGCAGACACTGCCACTGCACACCACAATGATTGAAGCCTGGATGGGGTTTTTAATTTATATATGCTTTACAACACTACTACGTCACCAATACTGCTAGTTGTTCCGTAAAACTAACTCAATTGGTTCGAATACGTATTCAACGGATTGATCACCTTAAGCCTTACTCCGGTGACCTGCAATACGGGACTCAAATCTCACTGGGAATCAGGGACCTTGACGGGGCGACTCACGATTTATCTCCAGTCACTTTTAAAGTTCTGGAGACTTAAGATTAATTTTTTTATAATAGTTAGGAAAGCATATAGTACGCGTGTATCAATATTATATGAGTAATGGTAATGTCGTTCCTCCTATTTTTCTCTTTCAATCCATCCCTCATGATCACATTAGTTAATTGGCTAGAAGTCTCTTTTTAATTAGTGGTGGATCAGTCAATTCATGGACATCCAATGAATAAAAATCCCATGAAATATAGGAAAAAAAGAAAATTCATGAATAAGAAGCATTTTCCATATTATATTCATTCATGCAATCCTTACAACCACTCTTTTTGATATATATATATATTTCTGTAATTAAATTGCATCTTTAATCACCACCATCATCTCCAGTCTCAAACCATTACCAAACATGGAGAAAATCATTCTAGCTACGTTACAACCTATGCTACAGTCTACACACTTTAAACCTGTTCAGAATCTAGCCTTTACATACTGAATTTCTAAAATGCTGTTGGATATTCTGAAAGAGTAATTTTTAATATTCACTTTTGATACGCCATTATTAATTTATACGTAGTAGTTATTAATTTATAGTTATTCAATTCATATATAACCAATGAAAATAAATAGGGTCGTTTCATTAAATATAAGAGTCTTATCTAATAGTTTAATTTATTATTTTTATTTTGAGATTCAATCTGAATATAATAGAGTATATATTGATGTGGATTAAGGGATGTCGAAGTTAATCCTGGAGCTCAATTCGGCCATAGTAGCTGGGATGCTATGCTACAGAATTCAGACAGAGATTTGACGGGCAGTAGCAACCTTCTATATGGGCTTAGCTTTCAACCATCTTATCATGTGAATACAACTTATAAATAATTTCATTCCATGTCACTTGAAAAATATATAACACGTCTTAAATTATACGTACTTTAGTGAATATTAGGTAAGGATTTTAGTGAGTGAAAATAACACTAATTATCTTAAAGACTTAAACTATACTTTAATGATATTAAGTAGAACTCTTTTTCCATCAATAAATTTGAATTTGAATCTCATCTTTTATTTTTTTTCTATCATTCACAATATATTACTCCATAATATACAACATCATGAGCATATATGTTGGGATTATTATCCTCAACTTATCAAGACGCAATTGGTCTAATGACTCGAGTGACTTACATGTCCGAAAAAGTTAGTCCATGGTGATAGATTCCAATCAAGCATACACTTGATTATTTGAAACCCAACATGCATAAAGTAACTTTATAAGTTTACCCTTCTAGCTTCATCTATAAAAGAAAGAAAAGACAGAAAAATAAGAAACTTCTATTCACCATTTGACTGCATATATAAACCTAGGGATGGGCACTTCGGTTCGGTTGGTTCGGTAAAACCAAACCAAACCAAACCGAACCGTACCGAAGTGGTTCGGTTCGGTTCGGTATAAACCGAAAGAATCGAATGGTACTTAATATAGAGAAACCGAACGGTTCGGTTTTTTACCGAACCGAATCGAAAATCGTTCAGTTTTTAAATATATATAATAAAGAATAATAATTAATATTGATCCGTGATGAGGAGGTGATGGATGAACAAGATGTTACTTTACAATTTGGATTGCTATGTTAATTTTGTGTTTGAATTGTTTTGTTTTTATGTAATATTTATATTTTAGACTTTGGATTATGCGAATATGTATTGTTTAGCAGTGTGTTATTTGGAAAATTAGTAAATGTTGAAAATTGAACATCTAAACCGAACCGAAATAATTTCGAACCAAAACCGAACCGTTTCATACCGAACCGAACTTTATTGTAAAACCGAATGGTATCATTTTTTGTAATACCGAAATACCGATACCGAAACCGAAAAAAACCGTACCGAATCCCGAAGTGCCCACCCCTATATAAACCTAGCATTAATCTCTCACACTCTCCAAGAAAAACCTCCTCACTCTCTTATTCTTCATATATAGCTATAAAGCACCATTGGCATCCAATGAAAGCTTAATGATAATTGTACATGTAATTATATTACATTAAATAAAATTTCCACATTAAAATCATTTCGATTTCTATTTATTTCTTCCCCCAAAAGGATGAATAATGCTCAACCCCAAGAGCCCCCACAAATTAAAACTTCGATCCATGGTCTATTTTCTCAAACTTCACTCCTGTGACTAGTTGAGTTGTCCATGTGGTAACGTTCTCATCCTTTGGTTTATTGAAAAGCAAAAATGCTCATCTTATGGTTTATATTTGGATTATAGACTGATAAATACCAAAATATGAATACATATTTGACTTTTTCTTTTTTGAAAAACAAAAATTTGTGATAAATATTAAGACGTTCCAAAAATATCTCATCCATCCTAATTTATTATTACTTCCATAGGTGACACAAATAGCTGGCAACTAATTTGTATTTTTCTTGAAAATTGCATGTGCGGCAGTAGCATTATCAAACCAACACTCTTTTTCAGGACTATTGGCTACGTGCATTTCCATACCAATATGTTTGCTGGCTAGCTTAAATGCTGCTTGTGAACATGTTTGAAACGATGACATTGACTCCTCAAAATGAAGCCGCCACATATGCTCGCTGCTTCGTACATATATATGCAATCAAAACGCAAACGAACACTGTTATGCACTTAAATATGCCCACATAAGCCCGATGGATGGGGTAACCCATCACCCATCCATTCAGACACTGCCACCTTGCACACAATATTTGGTCGCTGACTCACATTCATCTTCATAAATCATAATGCAATCATCGTAATTAGTTGTGTCACCATGGCGCACACAACCAATAATTGGTCATGTGCAGTATTTTCAGGCCAATAGAGGACTTGTTTACCTTCCTATTTGAGACGGTTAATTATGAATAATTTAAGTGAATTTATTTTTTTGTGATTCTTTATTGATTAGCGTTTCAAAGTAGAGTTTGCCCAATACGCACCATCAGTAGTGGCTACGAGTTTCTCTTGTCACAAAAAAAAAAAAAAAAGATGTATATATATTTCATGTTTTTTTTCAATTTAATACAATGCCCCATATATGATTGTAAGAAAAGGTGAGGTAAATCGAATTAGGAATATCATGTGCAACGGGCTTGATTAAAAGTGAATTCATTACCAGCACCCGGTTGCACCCCTATATAGGAGGGGGTGGGTTCGAGCCTTAATGGATGTGATATTGACTTTTTGTACTTCATTTGATTGATAAAGTAACTATGAACAGATAATACATTGTAACAAATTCAATAGTACTCAAAAAAAAAAAAAAAGAGTGAATTCATTACCGTTCAACTATGAGAATTATGTTTCACTCATTTGGTCTTGGGCAATGATTTCTTATTATTGATTCATAAATATGGTATAATTGAATATTTAAAATAGGGTTTAGATGTTTATTATGATTGTTACTTGAATATATTATGTATGATCTGTGGGTCCATATTATTTCGTGACAAAGTGGATTTTCCTAGCCGTTGATAAACGATTCAAGAAATTAAAGTAGCGACTGGNGTATGGATTGAGCATCGGTGTAAGATTTTTGCCAATATTTAGCTTGCTCGTCAATCGTCATTGTTGTTGGATTGAGCATCGGTGTAAGATTTTCGCCAATATTTAGCTTGCTCTTCATTGTTGTTTTTCCTATATTCTACCCAATTATTAAGGTCTTTTAATCTTTTTACAGAATCCAATGAACACACAAAATACCCCCTTGACATACTCTTCCAGGTTTATACTGCTCTGCCTTAATTTTCATACATTTACAATTTTGGAAAGACATGCATATTACTTAATTGCAGACAACTTTTGTTAATACAATTGATGCTCCATCTCCGGCATAGTTGGTACCAACCAATTGTCCATCGAGGCCTTAGAGAAAGAAGTGCTGAAACTAAGAAGAAAGCTGCCCAAATTGTTGGGAACATGTGTTATTTGGTCACAGAACCAAAGGACATGATACCTTATATAGGATTGCTTCTTCCTGAAGTTAAAAATGTACTGTAAATTAGTTGAGGTGAATAGACCTTGAATATGGATTTATAAACAATCTTTATATTCATTACGTTCTTCTGGTTCCTATTCCTGAAGTTTGTTCAGTGGCTGCAAGAGCCATTGGCTCTCTTAT
>CM008344.1:43019115-43036003 GCA_002525835.2 Ipomoea batatas
GATCCACATTCACTTGACTATTCAATATTCCTTTTTATTCATCTTTTAGTTTTCTGACACATAGTGCACACTAATTAACTTAAAAAAATTGATTGTACTTTTTTTTTTTTTCACAATCACTACCCCGAACTTACATGAAAGATAAAAGGCACTAGGAAGGCTTTGTGCAACGGCCTCGAGAGATTGTTAGTAATAATCGAACTCACAATCTTCAAGTATGAGAATCATATTCCAATAATTTTATCTATTCGGTCACCTCTTTTGGGACATGTGTAATACTTTTTCTGCTATTAAATGCCAGTACATTAGCATTTGTAAGTAGTACCTAACACGAGGAAAATGTGATAAGGAAAAGCTAAAGTATAATAGTTCCAAAGGCGAAAGCTGTTCTTCCAAGGCGTTAATTATATAATATATGCAATTATTACATTGGTTGATGTAAACATAACAATTCAGCCTCTCAATTACATGCCCTCTTTTTCATCCACTTTTTTCCAACCAAATAATTGACTTCATTCTAGTCTACCATATGAGTTATATATTTAATCATTTACAATTTTTAACCATCTTTAAAATTTCTCAATGTATTTATTTGATTTTGATATTAGGATCTAAGGAGTATCTTTTTTAGTCCTTTAATTGTGAATAAATAGTCAATTTAATCTATCATACGTTATCACATTTGATTCTTAAATTGTCAAGATTGTGACAAAATTAATAACGACAATTTTAATTTTGACAGTTAAATATTTAAAATCTTAATTTTTAATTTTTGTGCGTGTGTGTTAGTAAATTTTAATTTGTTGATTTCTCCTTTAAATACTCACTAACTTGTAGTCATGAACCAAATGTAGTGATACATATAATTAAAAGACTATATTGACTATAGCAAAATTTTCTGTAAAATTGTGTCATGTATCTTGACTCCCGAGAAGAACTTAAAAAGTGGACAGTGGATATTTCTACATTTGGGTAAACATGCGAATTTGATCGAACATTGGAACTATTGCATGTTATACACTCCCCATACCAATTCAACAATTAACTTTCTTTAAAAACAATTTCCTGATTATTTATTTAGACGCACAAAATCACTAAAAACTTCTACATCAATGATAGATACATAATTGTTGATATTTATACTCATATTTAGCCTTATTTTACTTATGAATTGTTACAATTGTATGAATTTATAGGGTCAAAAATATATAATAATTCCTAAAATTCGAAATATATTATAAATAATTTCTAAAAATACATAATAATTTTCTTAAAATTCGAAATTATGAATTTATAGGCCAAAAATACATAATAGTTCCTAAAATTCGAAATATATTATAAATAATTCCTAAAATACATTAAATTTTCTTAAAATTCAAAATTATTAATTTATAAGACCTAAGATAGATCATAAACCCTAAAATACATTATAATTTCTTAATTTCGTAATATATTAAAAAATAATTCGAAATTTGAAATATATTAAAAAAAAATTAATATTTACCGGTGGGAGGCGGCAATGGGAGGCGGTGGGAACCTCGATGTGGCAGGGGAGGCGGCTGTGATGTCCGGTGTGCGGTGGCGGAGCGGTGGCGGAGGGCGGTGTCGTCGCGTCCGGTGGCTGTTTGTGGAGAGGGAAATATTTGGTTTGGTCTTCCAGATCTGCTGTTTGCGTAGATCTGGTAGGCTTTTAATTAAAGCCCTACGGCGTCGGTTGTTCAGAAAACCGACGCCATAACCCTTTTATTTAATTTTTTTTCTTTAAATGTGAAAACAGCTTGTTAATTAGATTAAAAAAAAAAATAACTATACGACGTCGGTTCACTGACGAACCGACGTCGTATTTATTTTTATTCTTATTTTTTTTAATTACACCTTACGGCGTCGGTTATGCTCAGAACCGACGCCGTAATTTATATTTTAAAAAAATAAAAATTTAAATATTAAATANACAAGTTGTGATGTGTTTGTGCATTCGAATGTTAGGATACACAAAATATAAGTCCAAGTATTATCTCTTATAGTCTTATGTTCTATGTTTTTCAAATTTCACAATATAATGTTGTTTAAATATTCAACTTTTGTCATGTGTGTTTTTGTGACCTAATGAACTTGTGTGTGTTTTTTGTTCTTACTTCTTTTTTTTTTTGAAAGTAAAGACGAGGTAATTCATTAATCAAGATCCAAGCTCAAAACGTGAGCAATGGAAGGAAAAGGGACAGAAAAGCAATCCATACGGCCAGACAATGATAAGGATTCCCTAGCTAAACAGTGGGCAACCCTATTCGCGGACCGTTTAGCAATCATAAAGCTTAAGTTAGTAAAACTAGAAGCTATTTTTCTAATGTCATCAAAAATAAGTTTAAGAGATGAATCTAAATTGAAGTCATGAAGGATGCCATTAATAGCAATCTGGCAGTCACTTTCCACTTGCAAGTTGTCCAGGTGAAGGCTTTTAATCCACTTCAGGGCTTCACGTATGGCAATAGACTCAGCTTCATTAGGTTTAAATAAACCATCCCACGGGAGGCGGCAGGCAGCAACAAAGTGACCTTCCGAATCGCGAAACACATAGCCTAACCCCATCCTATTGGTGTTGTGATCAAGAGTAGCATCTGTATTGAGTTTAAGCATTCCTGAAGGCGGTCTGATCCAGTGAGCATGATCCAGAGACCTGTCAGTTATATTGGTAACAGTGTGAACAGTGGACCACTCAAACAAGTAATTTTTAGCATAGTGACAAATGAAAGAAGCCGGAAGGATATTATGATTCCAGATCCTTTCATTTCTGGCATCCCATATCTTCCAACAAACAGAAATTAAAGCACAAATATCATCATAAGATTTTGAGGTGAAAATCTGCTCAAGCCAATCAGGTGTGGAGGTGGAAGTGTGATAGTTGATTCCACCAAGGATGTTCCAGCAGTCCCTTGCAAGAGGGCAACGCACAAATAAATGGAAAGAAGACTCCTCCTCAGTGTTACATAGCTGACATACATTCGGCACTTGAATATTTCTTGTTCTCAAACGGTCGTGAGTAGGCAGAGAATTGGAGCACAACTGCTAAAAGAAAGCCTTAATTTTTGGAGGGAGCATAAATTTCCAGGCTTTCGTCCAAAAGGGAACTTGACTTGACTGATAGTTGCCCATAAGAGATTTGTAACAGCTTTTCACAGTATAAACACCTTTCATATCCTCCATCCAAATCATTTTGTCAGGCATTTTCGAGTCCGGGAGAGGGATGCTTTTAATGCTGATCAGATCTTCATGGTTGAACAGGGAGTTAAGTAGAGTGTCATTCCACCTGGGTTCTATGGGGTTAATGAGAGCTGAGACATTGATAATATTCCCATGAGAGGAGTTTGGGGATTGTATATAAGGGTTGTCATTGTTTGGTAGCCACGGGTCACCCCAAACATTGATAGATGCACCATCACCAACTCTCCATCTGCTTTTTCTTTTGATAGTAATTTGTGTTTCAATAATGCTACGCCAAATGAAGGAGGGGTTACTTCCAAGTTGTGCATCCAAAAAATTGTTATTCGCATAGTATTTAGCCTTATAGGTTCTAGCAAGGAGGGAGCTAGGTTGATTAATGAGCCGCCAGGCTTGTTTACCTAGCAAAGCAATATTGAATTCCCATATCTTCCTAAAACCCATACCTCCATGCTGCTTTGGAACACATAATCTCTCCCAACTCTTCCACCTAATACCTCTCGCTCTTTCCCCTTCACAGCCCCACCAAAAACTGTTCATGATCCTTTCAATTTCCTTAGAAAGTTCGATAGGTAGGAGGAAGACACTCATGGCAAATGTAGGGATGGCCTGTAACACATTCTTTAGGAGTATCTCGCGCCCAGCTCTAGAGAGGAACTTATGAGTCCAGCTTTTGATTCTTCCCATCACTTTGTCTTTAATGAATCCCAGAATTTCACGTTTATTTCTCCCAATTAGTGATGGTAAGCCAAGGTAGTTCCCATTAAGATTCCCCTCCCTCATACCCATGATGTTGCAGAATGCATGTCTTGAATTCACATAAGTATTTTTGCTAAAGGTGAGGGTAGATTTGGTGAGATTGATTGTTTGACCTGAGGCAGAAGCAAAGGATTCAAGAGTTTTTAAGTGTGATTGCTTCATGAGCGGTAGCTTGGCAGAATATATAGCAGTGTCATCAGCAAAGAACAGATTTGAAATTGACGGGGCACCTCTAGCAATTGCAATAACATGAATAGAACCCTCCCTTTGACATTTCAGAATCATTAGATGGAAAACTTCCAGAATTAGAATAAAGAGGTATGGTGACATGGGGTCACCTTGTCTTAACCCTCTCCCTGGGCTAACAGTTCCGATAGCTCTACCCTCAAGAAGGATTGTGTAAGATACTGAAGAGATCATTTCGCGAACCAAGCTGACAATGTGATTAGAGAAACCAAGTTTTGAGATAACCATTAGAAGGAAATCCCACTTTACCCTGTCAAAGGCTTTACTCATGTCCATTTTGACTCCAACATAACCCATCTTTCCCTGAGTTTTCCATTTAAGATAATGATTAAGTTCGAAAGCTAGCATGATGTTGTCAGAAATGAGACGGCCGGGGACAAAAGCCGATTGAGACTCAGACACAATAGTGGTGAGGAGGGGCTTGATACGGTTAGCAAGGATCTTTGAGAGCAGTTTGTAGAGAGTATTACACAAGGCAATTGGCCGTAGGTCGCCCATACATTCTGGCTTACTCTTTTTTGGGATGAGAACAATGTTGGTGGAGTTAATATTGTCTGGTAAATTTCCAGTTCGAAAGAAATCAGCACAAAAGGTGAGCAAATCACTACCAATAATGTCCCAGAAGTGTTGGAAAAACCCGGGATTCAGACCATCGGGGCCGGGTGATTTCTCAGATTTCATATCGAATAAGGCAGTCTTAACTTCTTGGATAGTAACCCGTCTACTCAAAGTCTCATTATGTGCATCAGTGATAAGGGGTTCAATACAACTAATCACAGGATCATAATTACTCAAAGCAGGAGTATAAAGATCATGAAAATAAGATGTGATTAGGGTGTCAAGCTGATTACCTCTTTCAATCCATGTGCCATTGTTGTCCCGGAGTTTTGCTATGCGGTTGGCATGCTGCCTCCTCTTAACTGCTTTGTGAAAAAAACTTGAGTTTGAATCCCCCTCCTTAAGCCAGAATTGCTTCGCACGTTGTCGCCAGTAGATGTTCTGCTGCCGTAGGACCCGGAGATATTCTTCTTGGGCATAATTAAACAGAGAAATACCAGATTGATCACGTCTGAATTTCGAAACCTCCATTCGTCGGCGCCAGTAATCAAGTCTGCGCTGGAAATTGCGAGAGAAGTGTTTCCCCCCAAATCCAAATAGCTTTACCGCAACTGCCAACTCTCTCCATAAGCGTCTGACCATAAGTCTTGGACCAACTTTCAATCATAATCTCCCTGCAATGAGCTTCCCTGAGCCAGAGATTTTCGAAGCGGAAACCAGATTTGGGGTTTGGAGTGTCCGGCGAGAGGATTTGAAGATGAAGCGGCATATGGTCACTTCTCGCCGTTGTAATGGATTCAGCTTTCGCGTTCGGAAATAGATCACACCAGGATTCAGTATTGAGGATTCTGTCTAATTTTGCTTCGACTCACTGAGGTGTGCCTTTGGATCGTTCCCAGGTGAACTGATAACCATTGAACCCGAAATCCCTAAGACCACTTGTTTCTACTGCTTCGCGAAACCCAGAGATTAGTCGTAGAGGTTGGGGATTTCCACCACGTTTCTCATCTTGATGAAGAATATCATTAAAGTCTCCCATGACAGTCCATGGGAGAGGACTGGTTGTGGATAACTGCTTGAGAAGAGCCCACGACTCCGGTCGTCTGTGTCGCTCCGGTGCACCATAAAAACCTGTAAACCTCCATTCAATATCCACAAGGCTAAGAGAGATGGTTGCGTCTATGTGATGTTTTGAATATGAGGTAATCGAAACTTTCGTATCTTCCTTCCAGAGAAGGGCCAACCCACCACTATGACCCTCATTATTTACACAAAAGAGACCATGGAAACCCAATTTAGTTTTAATTGGGCTAAGCTTGTTTGTACCTGCAAAAGTTTCAGCCAAGAAAATAATACTGGGTTTCTTTGAGTGGACCAGGTCCACTAAGACCTGAACCGTCGCTGGGTTCCCAAGCCCACGACAGTTCCAAGATAAAATACTCATTGTTCTGGGCTGGCCTGAGTTATAGGTCCAGCCCTTAGCAAGTTTTTTGGACAGGTATCCAGCCCATTAAGATCAATCAACATGGGAGAAGTCTCAGTTGTTGGCCCAATTGTAATAGAGCGACGGCGTTATGGGTCTGTGAAGACCAAACCATCAGATACAGCCAGATTAGTGTACTGCGGCAAATTATACTATGCACCACGGTGCACATAGCAATGTGCACCACGTACCTAAACGACGTCGTTTTGAGCATTATAAACTAATCGTCCGTCTTTTTTGGAAATCACGTTTCCCGTTTCGGCCGGTCTTTGTATTTATGTTAATATTCTGTGTATTCCAGGCAACCATTCTGTGTATTATAGGCAACCGTTATGTGTATTCATGTTAGTAACACATGTTGTGATTTCATGTTAGTAACACATGTTGTGATGTGTTTGTGCATTCGAATGTTTAGGAGGATGAGTTCTGTGTATTTTGTGTAAATATTATGTGTATTCATGTTATTAACACAAGTTGTGATGTGTTTGTGCATTCGAATGTTAGGAGGATGAGTTCTGTGTATTTTGCGTCAATATTCTGTGTATTATGGGCAAACATTCTGTGTATTCTAGGCAAACGTTCTGTGTATTCTATATAATGATTATGTGTATTATAGATAATGAATTCCCTGGAGTCATTCGCGTCTACTAACATCTGTGTATTTTGTGTCAATATTCTGTGTATTCTGGGCAAACATTCTGTGTATTCTAGGCAAACGTTCTGTGTATTATAGATAATGATTATGTGTATTATAGATAATGAATTCCCTGAGTCATTCCCGTCCGTGTCTACTAACACTAAAACAACGTCGTTTTACGTACGTGGTGCACATTGCTATGTGCACCGTGGTGCAGGGTATAACGATTGCTGTACTGCTCCATAGGCACGTCACTGCAGACTCTGCTGCTAGAGGTGGTGCACGTACCAGAATCCAAATCCACGTGTTGAGCAGGGAGTTGAGTCGTATTCTGAATGTCCTTTGGTATCGTACCAGAATCAGCACCCGTACCATCTGTAGTGTCCTGACCCTGGTGAGGCGACCACGATCCCCGGCTGCAAATCGGTTGTTCCGACATGACAACCCAACGGTTGCCTGTGACCAGAGATGGGCGGCGATTGGGTGCCCGGAGCCAGGGGCCGAACTGTTTCTCCGGCTGTGGGATGAAACCGTCAAAAGGTTTTGGGCAGTAGTTCTCTGTATGTCCGATAAGGCCGCAAGTAAAGCAAAAATTCGGTAGTCTCTCGTAACGGAAGTTAATCCAACTCCAATCTCCACCATTTTTCCTAATTCGCATTTGACCGACCAGAGGTTTCTTGATGTCAATACGAACTCTAATGCGAATGAAGGATTTCCGCCAACCATTGAAAGCTTCCTCGTCGATACGGATATATTCGCCTATGTAATTTCCAATGGCCTTAGCTGCTTTTTCAGAGAAGAAACCGAGTGGTAAGTCGTGAAGCTGAATCCAGAACTCAGCTGAGTCAAGAGGCATAACAAGTGGATGGATCTCCGGTTGGACCTTGGCAAGGATGAGTAGGTTTTGCTCGAAGGACCAAGGACCATTTTCAAGGACACGCTGCACATCGAGTTCGTGAAAAAACTGGAAAAGGTAGGTGTTATTGGATAGTTCTTTCGCCGCCACGCCCCGACCTGGCCTCCACACTGTTGCCATAGTATCTCTCATGAAGGGGAACTTTATGATTTTTTCGGTGATGAGACGACCCACAAGAGTGAACCGGAAATCTTCGGAGACATCGGTATCGTCGTCAAAGCCAAGATCCAAGCCTCCCAAGTCGATGTCATTGTAGTCTGGGATACCGCTGGTGGTGTCAATCTGTTGCTCCGGAGGGTGCTGGGACTGTTCTGGTGTTTTTAATGAGGATGGTATAACAGTGGGTTGTTCTGGTGTTTTTGATGAGGATGGTATATCAGTGGGCGGTGGTGTGTGTTGATCGTTGTAAGTTTGTGAAGCCATGGATGGAAGAAGAACAGAGCAGAGAAAGAAGGAAAACAAAGAGCTTGCTACAGAGGGCAAGAGAGAATGCTAGCCATGGAGAAGCTAGAGAGAGAAAACCATACAAACTTTTTGTTATACTTCTTCGTCACTGTTTTTGTTGTTGTTCAAATTACATTTATATTTTAGTTTAAAAAAAAACTGTAATGAGATCCGAATATAACGTTGTTTCGGACCAGGGTCCACAATGCATTGTAGACCCTGGTCCACGGTATAACGATCCTTGACTATGGGATTATAGGCTGCATTTTTTGGGCCCTTGGAGTTTTTAAGATCCAGATTTGTTTGTGCCATTTGGATCATTAATTTGGATGTGCCCAAATCGCAAATTATTGTCTTGAAGACATAATAATTTTGGTACACTTATGCAAAAAAAAATAAAAATGGTACACTTATGCAATAATAATAATAATAATAATAATAATAATTTTGGTACACTTTAGGTAATAATGAATTTATATTCACGAAATAACAACAACAATAATAAATGATAATACTTATAATAATTTTTGTTCTAAGGTTGCATTTTTGTACGAAGTAATTACAAATATTTAAGATGATTGCATATGCTTTCTGATTTGGGCATATTATTTGTCACAATTCTTTCTGAGAGGTATCAACCACAAACTCTAATATCATCTCATCTTCTAAACTAATGAATTGGTTGAGCAATAAAATAACAATTTGCATATAAGGAAAATAGTATATTTTAAACTAAACTGAATAGTATATTTGCAGTCATATTTGTGTTATATTGATGCGGGCTTTAAAGCAGAGAAACGGAGGAGAGTCGATCTGCATGATAATAATTTTGCTAACCCATGATAATAATTTTATAACAGCCATCAATGGAAGATTGTCGATCTGCATGCATGAGCCTTCTTATGGCGAAAATCCTTTCTTGCTTGTAAGGAGGTACATACTGTCTTGGCTGAAGAATCGTGGGGTGGCCCCAGTCCATGTGTACACAGATTGCTCATCTTTGCACCACTTGCTGACAAAGTCTGTGCCAAAACCCCGATCGTATGTGGGAATTGCAGTGTCGGATTGTAGACGTATTATGCATGTGTTCGTTTCCTTCTTGTCCTGTTAGTTTTATTCATAGAACCTCTAATTTGTTAGCTCATGTTGACGGGATAATTGGGTCCAAACCGATGCACTTGGTAGAGCACATCATCAAAGCAGTGATAACAGTCAAATAGTAACGGTCAGGGGCAAAGAGCAGCTAGAACGATTACAAGAGCCCACACATTAAGAGCATTATTGTTTCACACTTATTAGGAGGATGTTGATACAATTACGTTACAAGTTTAAAGTATAAGTACTAGACCCTATTGTTAGAGTGGAGGACACACAAAATTTACTAGACAACAGTACTATTGACTGTACTCAGATTAATAATACATACCGGTAACAATACTTACTCTAGGCTCTTCTTTGGTCCATGTCCTCTTTCTTTAGCACAATATATATATAGTTAGCTGCAAAATAGAAAAAAACACCAAGTAATAAGAAATTAAATAAAAGTAAATATCAGCATATGCTTAAACAATCTATGTTTTTCTCAGATGATGGTAATGTTAATCTCAACCCAAACACCATTAACATCTAGATAATTATCAATAATTACCAATTGGATATTCAAAATAAAACACATTGCAAAATATAACACTGGTACACCCCTAGCCATGCATTAACACTGTGCAAGAATATATTATGCCATTGTACACACTAGAGAATGTAACACTTCTTTTTACCAAATCACTAAACATTCATATCTTAACCAAAAAAAAGTGCTATATAAGGATCAAACGAGATCCAAAAGTATCTTGAAGCAACCATTAAATCACAAAAACAAAACAAAAGGAAAAATTAATATACCTTCAAATTTCTAACTTGATGAGGACAACGTGCTGGTATAATAATAGCATCCCTTAAATTTTGAACGAATGACCATGGTTCAAACCCTAAACAGTTCATCATCCACCATAGCATGTATGAGAAATTTTTTAAAATGTATTTAAAAAAAGTGTAAGCACATATATATTATTGTTTGAGCCTTTTCTTGTGTTCAACAGTCAAGTAAAAACTTTGATCATGTATTTGGTGAACAACCTAAGTAAAGAAAAGATAAAAGATAATCAAAACAAAAGAATCACCAAAATGAACATATAGTCATACATCTCTTAAAAGGTTAATGCAAACAGTTGTACGTACCCCTGGCACTTGACAACAATAAATATGCCTGAACTACTTGATGTCCCTTAGATATTGTAAATGCAAAAGCAAAGAGATCACATATCAAGCTTTGCAGTACTAGACAATTTTATATAAATCAAGAAATTGTAAATGCAATAATTTAGGGCAAAATGAAATTAGAATTTAGGAATAAATGGAATTAGGAATTTATGAAATCAGCAACATGCCATCAACGGACTCTCGAAACCTACCATTTTAATCAAAATGTAAAATTAAAATTGTTAATTAATTCTATAGCATTATAAATTAAAATTTATCCTATAACAATGCATAATAAAGAAATATTACCATAAAGGACATAATCAGAAATGACATTGTATTTTATCGTGTACAGATCCACGTACACGATGACAGAATCCTTCAGTTCAAACTTCAACTCTTCACAAAGTTTCAGGAGTCTGGTGTTGAACTCTTGGGCGACATCATTAGATACTTCAAACAACCAACCTCATAATAATCGGCCCTCACATTTGTTCCCATTTTGAAGAGCATGTAAGGTAGACAACCCAGTGACCCCGTGTTGTGCACCCAAAAGTATTTCCCTCCAAGTCTGTACATCTCCTATATATATTTGTACACATAGAAATACAAAATTCATAATTTCATCACATTGCATTATATATATATATATATATATATATATATATATATATAGGTGAAACTGAAACAACTTTAGCTTAACAGATGGCATATGCCATCAAAAGCAATGCTAGGTGCCTACGTACAATCAATTGCAGTAAGTTTTTGACTTTGTGTGCAATATATAAATGTGTGTGCAGTACTAAATTAAGGAGATTGGAAAGTAGAACACATTAAGTCTTAAAACACATATATACTGTACATATGTCATCAATAAAGGAGATAATTGATTTTTTTTAAGCCTCACCCACCTTGTTATCTTAACCCCTAACCCTAACTAACAACTCATCATTAACTAATTGAAATTAAGAAGATCTATCTTAATCCTAGCTAATAAAAGCTCACAAAGAGTAGAATAGACCGCTCCTAATGTGATTGACCTTACAATTTTGTTTTTATAAAAGTATCAACCATCAATAAATTATTGTGTTGACCATGGTCCAAACAGTATTGTGTGGATAATAACAAAAGGTATATTTTTAATATACTGAAAGTACATTATTCAAAATAATGTATTTTTATTTTTCAGTACTCAAATAATGTACTTTCCCTAAATATAATGTACATTTTTAATATATTAAAAGTATATTATTTGTTTATTGAATACACATTATTTGATAGTAAAGTTCAAACAACAGTGTTGACCATGGTCCACACAACTGCGTGAATGATTGATCAACCATCTAGCCAACTTGGTTGTGGTTACCTAGTCGAACTAACCAATCTCTTTTCCACTTATTCGTCAACTCTCAACCATCCATGGATGAGATTAATCTTCACTTTTTTTAACTTGCAAACACATTCTCATTGGAACCTCACTGTATGTATTTATATATACAAAAATGTATGTTAATGTAACAAAATATTTCTTCTCAAAAAAAAAATGTAACAAAATATTTCCAGATAAAAAGTGAGGAGTGATCTAATTCATCAATTTGAGTAAATTAATAGTTGAGGGTCGTTAAAAAAAAAAATTAAAAATGGTACGATTAGTTTATATAAAATTGGCCTCATTTTATTTTTCTAAAATCTTAATTATTGATTAAGATGGGTGAGATTATTGATCCCGTTTGTATGTTTTTTTTTTACCAAGGAATCATGGTCTCATTTGACATACTCAATCCCATACTCTCATGTCTGATTACCTAATATGAGTAGGAAGAAATAGTTTACCATATTCTTACATCCATTGAATATTCTATCATGAATATAATAGAATAATGCAGAAGTGAATAATAAAAATGAGAGTTATAGATGTTGATTATACGTAAGGAAAAAAGACAAAGATCTCTTGGAACAAAATCTTCTAATAAAATATTAAAAGAATGAGAAATCTAAGGAATTGGTATAAGAGATACATACATTGATGGGATGATGTATTGCAAGATCCCTATTTATATGAGGAATGAGAGAAACAGGGGACGGAAAGGCTTAGAGTAAGCAGTTATTATATCGTGGACCGTGGACCGCGGTCCCAAAACGACGTCGTTTCAGTAAGTGGGAGACGTAACCGGTAATTGACACTACAGTTCATTTCAAAAGATACTGCCTTACATTTGTTTTGATATTATCGAATGAAACTATAGTTATATCGAAATGTAACTGTAGTTGTGTTGAAATGTAACTGTAGTATATATGAGCTGATACTGAATAAGAGTTTCACATTTGTGTTTTATATTATCGAATGAAACTGTAGTTATATTGAAATGTAACTGTAGTTGTGTTGAAGTGTAACTGCAGTGTATATGAAAAGATACTGAATAACAGTTTCACATTTGTGTTTTTATATTATCGAATGAAACTGTAGTTATATCAGAATGTAACTGCAGTTGTGTTCAAATGTAACTGCAGTTGTGTTGAAATGTAACTGCAGTGTATATGAACTGAAAGTGAGCGGCGTGAATTCATCCGTATGTTTTCATTAATCAAAACGACGTCGTTTTGATGCGCGGTCCACGATATAATTTGCGTAGAGTAAGTGGTTTTCCTATTGGTCCATGTCATTTTAAAGTAAGTGGACATTTTTAGGATAAAGAAGATGAGCTTCAAGAGAATGATTCGGAGTTCTTGCAGAGTGCACTACTAGAAAACGCGGAAATATCGACGGATTGCTTCCGATGCTAAATTAACGACGGATTAGCGACGGATATATGTTTTTAAAAAAAATTGGCATTTAGCGACGGATCTGCGACGGATCGGCGACGGACGTCGCGACGGAATAATTTTGTCATTAAATCTGTAGCTAAAATTAGCGGGAATCCGGCGTGCAAAAAATTAAGACATTGTAGCGACGGAATTTTCACGGTTTTTTAATTAATTAGGATAACGACGGATTAGTGACTGAAATTTTAATCTCTCGCTAATTTGTCCAAAGATAATTTATTTTTTACAAAATAGCGACGGATTAGCGACGGAAAAAATCCTCCATCGTTAGTTTTGTAGTTAGCGACGGATAACTATCCGTTGCTAACAATAATATATTTATTTTTTTATAATATAGCGACGGAATTTGATATCCGTCGCTAGAGCTAAATTTGATGCATTTATTTTGTTCTAAATAAAAAGGGCGCGGTTTTCGTAGCGACGGAAAATTGGATCCGTCGCTATATATAGCGACAGAACCAATTTTTCGTCGCTAGAATGTGAATCTCACGAATTTGTTTCGTGACTTAGCGACGGAATTAATATCCGTCGCTAGGACTCTATGGCGATGGATTATAATTCCCGTCACCAAAAAACACGGAGCGTATTCTGTTTTCACGGACTCTAGCGACGGAATTTAAATCCGTCGCTAGAATTAGCGGCGGATACAAATTCCGTCGCTAATGTCAATTAAAATCCAACCCTAAGGGAAAATATTTCGCCTTGCGCTCAGCAGCCCTAAGGGAAAATATACGCCGCCACAGAGACATGAGCGGGCACAGCCATTGCGTAACGTTCTAATCGCCGGAGTAGCAGCAGCCGGATCGCCTCGCCCGTCTCTACTCGCCTCTCCTGCCGCCGTTGCTCGCCTCGCCCACCGCCGCTGCTCGCTTCGCTCTCCTCCATCGCTGCTGCTCGCGTCGCCCTCCTTTGCTGTCGTGCTCACTGCTCTGCCGTGCTCCCACCGTCGAACGTAGCCGTGCTCCGCCGCAAACACCTAGTCGTGCTCCGCCGTGCTCTGTTGTTCGGCTCCACTGTTCGGTCGTACCCATTGCCGCCGCTCCGCCGTAGATTGACGCCGGCCTGGTATGATTTACTAGCTTCATTCTTTCACTGCAATATTTGTGCCAATGATTTTTACAATGATTTGTGCCAATTAAAATTAAATACAATACAAAAATGTGTATTGAATTTGGATGCCATTGCTTCACTGTGCCTTGCTTTGTCTGAATTGCGTTGGCAGAATTTGTGTATCTAAATGTCTAATTTCTGCATAAATTTGTGTATAATTTACATGTTTGGTTTGAATACATGTTTTAGATTTATAATTTAATTTTTTAGTATTTACAGTAGTATTCCATATTTAATACTTAACTTTCACTTTAGCCTTATGAGAATTATAATCTGTCCAAGTGCTTAAATCTAAAATTTGAAGAATATGTTTCTTGTTTCATCTTACATGTCATTCACTGCATGCAGCTTCATACATATATTGTTGGTTCTCATCACACTCTTTGTTATTTGGTAATAAGAATTTTTAGGAATTTTTAGGAATATTTGAAAGTATTTATTGGTTTGTTTAGGATAAGTGGATTTTGTTAGAGGGGTTCCTTATGTAGCAAATGTTAGGATTCCTTTTAATATGGTTATGTGATTATTCAAAACTGATTATGCAATTGCACTTGTCCATTCTTTAAGAAAGAAAATTATAGAGAGGTAGTAGAATTGTTATACATTTGATTCATTTCAATTTGGCATGATTTGTGGAAACTACGTTTGATAGTAAGGTATATATTGAACAATTATATTCAAAGAAGAAATATAATGTCAAAAATAAAGCGAAGGTCGAGGGCTCTATATCTAATGCATATTTGGTGGAAGAAGCATCATCGTTCTGTTCATACTATTTTGAGGACCATGTTAGCACGAAACACAGAAATGTGCCTCGAAATGCGGATAGTAATGAATATGTAGTTGATGAACATGAAGAAACTCTTTCTATATTTAAGTATCCGGGTCGAGCATTTTGAAAATCAAAAGCGAGATATATGACAGATGAAGAGTTTAAAGCTGCTCAAACCTATGTGTTGCTAAATTGTTCAGAAGTGGAGCCATTTATTGAGTAAGAATTCACTTCTGTTCAATTTTGCTTATGTAATGTGTTATAAATGTTAACCCATTAATTTTTTTAAAGGGTTTATACTGAGGAGTTAAAGAGGAGTCAACCAAACATTTCCAGTACTACCATCAATGGTAAATTGGAAAATGAATTTGCAAATTGGTTCAATGACTATGTAAGAATTGTATATTATGTATATTGAGCTTCAATTTGTTTAATAAACTTTAACACTTAGATTATGTTAATATTATACAGGCACATGATCCTTCAAACAATATTTCAAATAAATTTATAAAGGATCTTGCGAAAGGGCCACTAAGATGTGTTAATACCTATTCAGGGTATTATGTGAATGGCTTTAAATTTCACACCATTGGTTATGGTGGAACTAAAGAAACAATGAATAGTGGAGTTTGCATAAAAGGTACAAATTATAGTATATATGAAAGTGATTACTATGGCCAATTGGTAGAAGTTGTACAAATTGAGTATCCTGGCTTACCAGTCAAGAGGACAATATTATTCAAGTGTGAGTGGTTTGACCCGACAAATGTAGGCATGAAGGTTCATTCCCAGTATAAACTTGTTGAAGTTAATCATAAGCGTAGATTCAATCGCTATGAACCATTCGTTCTAGCAGTGCAAGCATGTCAGGTTTATTATTGTACATACCCAAGTTTGTGTCGCGACAAGCTTGACTGGTGGGCTGTGTGCAAAATTAAAGCGAGATCTGAAGTAGAAGTTCCTGAATCATCTATATCGTCTGAAGAATCACTAGTAGCTACACCATTTCAAGAGGAAATTACCGAGAATCAAGATCTCATGCAAATAGATGAAGACCCATCACATTTAAATGACCCAAATGGTGGGGTGATAGAACTTGATGGCGAACATGGTGACAATGAAGATGAACTTGAGTTAGAGGAAGAAACAGATACTCAAGTAGAGGTTCAGTAATAGGAGAGAGTGATAATGGTACTGATAGTTAGTGCAAAGCTTAAATACTAAATGGTATGTTATTTTTATATGTTATTTAACTTTATTATATTTTATTTCAGATGACACGAGGTGGTAGTAGTACCGGACGCATAAGAGGACGTGGGCAAGGTACATCGGTTACACCTTCGAGTTCTAGCCCATCCTCGTCTGCACTACCTTCTCCTATGGCACCTCCTCCTACTGTGGTGTCTCCACCTACTGTAGCACCTGTTTCTACTGGTTCACCATCTGACTTGCCGATTTCATCACCATCAGACTCTACTGTTCCACCCACCTCCTCATCAGTTGAAGGATCATCTATTGGTCCTGCTTTGCCTATTGTTCATGTAGAGGATGGGAGGTAAAAATGTAGAAATGTTTATGTTTACATTTATGTGTATATTATTTTATCTTAATTCATTTCTTATATATGTACAGGTTGCTACCATCTCATAAATGTTCAACTACAATGAA
>CM008344.1:43068717-43080317 GCA_002525835.2 Ipomoea batatas
CTGCTTCGGTCACCTTCTGGATATGTATGTGTTTAAGCTTTGTAACTTTCTCAAACACTAAGATGTGTTTGTCTCGCTGTGTTGAATATCAAGAATGATATTCCAGATTTAGCACTTGCACTTTGAACGTTTGAATCAGACACTTCTTGCTAATCACTTAGAGTTCTCGACGCTTTTTAGCTTGTGTCTTCACGTCCTTATATATGAGAGTTTAGGAATAATTCCGTTGGAGGGAAAACTATTCCGTTTGAAACTTGTCTCCCATGCTGATCATGGGACTTGAGTATTTTCAGCATGTTCCATGGAGTGGTGGTCTTGCAACTTGTGCCTTTTGTCTTGTAGTGAATATTCTTTAATCCACTTTATAGAGTCCATGCTCCACTTACTCTTTTAGGCAAAAGTTACTCCTTTTATATTCCCATGATCCTTGATTTAGGGAAAAAGACCGACTTTGGATTGGTGCACTTTCTATCCGTTTGTTGTGCAATTCTGACGTGGCATCCACTTCCGGTAGATCCCATAACGTTCTGTAGATACCTTTCCTTATCTCCATGATATTCTTCTTCTCCAAACTTAGAGTAATTTAATCCAAGCTACTTTTACTGCCGTTCAGCCTTATGGAGAAGTGTCAGTGTGTCGAGACTTAGTTTGATGTCTCGCCTGACTGATGTATGTCTCGAACTGGATTGTTGTCTCGAGAGACTCCATCTCTCGAACTCTGCTTATGTCTCGAGACTTAGTTGCTCTCGAACTCTACTTATGTCTCGAGACTTAGTTGATGTCTCGCAGACCCTTATTCCTCCAGTGTAGTCTCGTGCCTTCTTCTGATCTGACTATGAACTTACAACACGAAAAACATCTAAAATGTTCAATCAAGTTTACCTTAAGCTTAAATATTTTCCGAGTTGAGCTCAAAGTTACCCGGTTATATTTTCACTCTTAGTTTACTTGTCGAACTTACATAGATTCCTATCCTTCGAGACTTAGGGGATTCTGATTTACATTTGGTATCATCAAAACCTATTACATTATGTTCCTAACAATTTCCCCCTTTTTGATGATGCCAACACTTATACTTACTTATATGGCTGATTCAGCAAGAAAAGAACTTTGATTTTATTTTCAGCGCATACGGTAAGTTTGACATGTGAGCTAATATACTTATGCATAAGATATGAACTCACGCAACACCCCCAGCAAAAGATATGTATATATTAAGCATAAAAGGGAATGTTTTACAATGCATAAGAAGAATGAAGATTAAGAGTAAAGATAAGAGAAAAATTAAGAACAACAAGGCACAGTTAAGGATTGACAGTGAGAGCTTACTGCTTGTCTTCTACCCTCTTTTCGTTGATGGCTGCTCGTGTCTTGATGGGGTCTTTCGTGTCTACTAGACCAAGGTAGTCATCAGTGACATGAAAGTATAGATAATTCCTGAAAGCTTCCCCAACGAACTCTCCTTCAATGACTCCATCTTTCCACCATTTGACACATTCTTCTGGAGTCATATTGCTATGGAGTGATATCTTTATTATTGCCAACAGATTGAAGATTTTGAGAACTAGATGTCGCGTATCATCTTCTTTGCTCCCAAACTTGAAGTTGATCATATGCAGCTCATCCATCTTTTCTTTTTCTGTTTGTTGTTCTTGTCTTTTCTTCATTCTTTCTTCATCTTCTTGTCTCCTTCTCTCCATTTCCATCGTGCGCTGGATTCTTGCAGCTTCTGCCCTTTTGGCTTCCTGCATTTGCCAGCCTGTTATTTTCAGTGAGGGCCCAGATGGTTCACTGCTGGCTGCCCTTTTCTTGCCTCTTCCTCTTCCCTTTTGTGTATTTTCCCCCTTGTTGGTATCATCACCACGGGAAAGGAGAGTAGTCAACCCTTCGAAGAGTGACTGAAGTTGAGCAGGCACTTGGTTTGACAGGTTATCAAGCATGGCCTTCATTTCGTCCTGTCGAAGCGCACTGGAATCCTGGTAGGCTCTAAACTCTGCTCGTAGCTCAGCTAGTTCATCTCTCGTTCGTTCAGCTTCTGAGCGAGCTACAGCAGCATCATCAGCAGCCTTTCGCGCTGCATCCTCAGCCCATACTGTCTGTTCGAGGAGTTCTTCGTGGCGAGCCTGAGAAGTACTTGTGCCAGCCACGGGCATTGCATGGTTACGAACAACAGCCAGTATGCGCTCGAGATGAGCCATCTTCTGAGTTTGGTCAGCCATGAATTGACGCACCTCGCCAATGAGCACTCTCTCAGCCTGTGAACCAAAGTCAGAAGGAGAAGAAGGAGAATCAGTAGTACCTTTCGTCGGAGGGGACTTGGGCGCTTCCAGATTTCCACCCATGACTTGCATCTGCGAGTCCACCTCTCGAACTTGTCTCTGAGGATCAGCAGGGACACTGGGTTCAGAGCTTGAAGGTAGCTCCATGTCAGGCGCTTCCCGGTTTCCACCTGAGGGATGGATCACTTCTCGCTCGTCACCTCTCGAACCTGGAGCCTCAGCTTCAGCAACTGATTGGATCGGATCAGCGAGAGAGGGTACTTCTGTGTTGGATGCTTCCCGGTTTCCATCCAAAGGAACTTCCCTCTCAGCGTCACCTCTCGAACCAGTGCTGGGAACTTGGTCATCTGCTGGTGGTTTTGGAGATGAAGGATCGATAGGTGCTTCCCTATTTTCACCTTCGATAGGCATATCAGTCTCCTCAGCACTTCTCGAACCAGCAGGACTTGTATCATTCTGCTCTTGCTGCTCATTTTGCACCTCAGTTTGCTCAGATGAGTCAGATATCTCGATCGGTTCAGGAGCAACTGGTGCACTCCATCTTTCTCTATCAGCCATCCTAGCTGCAAAGGTTGTTGCATCGTCAGTGGGCAGCAGGAATGGTGATGGCACTTCCATGTCAATTGGAAAGCCAGGAGTTGGAGCAACGGAATTTCACCCTCTCGAACAGTCTGTGCTTCATCTTCATCGGTCGAGGGTGTGGACTCATGCGGTGGCAATAGAGGATCTGAATTGGTTGCCACTTCTGGTGCTTCAGAGGTCTCAACATCATCTCTCGAAGCATTTGCATGAAGTACTAGAGCAGAATCAGCAACTTGGGACACGGGTATTGCGGCTATGGCGATGGGAGGGTCATTGCTATCTTTCGCAACACCAGAGGTTTCTCCTGGACCTCTCGTCATTTCTACTTGCTGTCCCAAGGATAAAGCAGTGGCAAGCCTGAGTTCTTCTTGAAATTGAGCCTCAGCAGTAGGATCCAATTCAGACTCAGCTTCCTCTTCTTGTGCATCAGCAGCGATGCCCTTTCCTTTGTCAGATCTTCCAAGATTTTTCTTGGTCACATTCATTTCATGGTCAAGATCTGTGAGTTCGTTGGCTGGGATTGAAGAGAGATTCAACCAATTTAAAGCGAATTCTTCCTCAGCCACCATGTATGCTGCTCTCGAAACCAGTTGACCAATTGGACCTGTTCTCCATTCAATCCATCGAAGTACTCTTGAGAAGTCATCCACTGTAGGCACATTTTCAGTAGCTTGATTTAACCGAGAGGTGACTTCGACATCTGACCTGTCTGGTCCAACAGCCACTAAGTCCGTTGGTGATGCACTACGCACTGCTTGTTCATTGATCTCTCGATGACTATCCGAGAGATCACTAAGCAGCCCAACATCTGCTAACGCTTGTGTGATAGCTCTCTCAACTTGTGCAGATTCTATGGGCGTTAGGATCACATTTTCAGCACTTTGCACTAGGTCCCTGACCACAGTGCCCTGATCATCAGCAGCCTCTTGATCTAAAACATTCTCATCTGCTGCCGGAATATCCATCTCTCTAACCACCTCTCGTGGTTCCTCTGTTTCTGCCCGCACTGGATCACTGATCCCAGTGCCTTCAACTTCTCGAACCTCCTCTCGAGGTCCAACTCCAGACTCAGCAGCCCCCTCAGCACCATCATCAGCAACATTCAAATCAACAAACAGAGCTCCAGATAGAGACTTGGTATGGGGCACTCTCTCAATCTCAGCGGCCAGTGTAGCCTGAGATTCCCCCTGGGCTTGCGCCCTGTTCTCAAATGGTACTTGAATCATCACAGGAGCCACTTCTCGAATCTGACTGACAGAAACTTTCTTGGCCCTCTTGGCCCTTTTTGGCAATTGAACCCTCTTAATCAAATTACCCAAGGGTTCATCATCAGAGTTAGCACTCTCTGGCTGGGCTTTCCTTTTGCCCTTAGCTTTCGGCTTAGAGGGAGATGGTGCATCCTTAGCACTTTTACCCTTCGAAGCTTGAGATTTCGTCCTACCCATATAGGTATTTCGATGAATCTCTCGCCCTTCCCTCAATTCTAAGCCCTTCAATTCTAAAATATACTGAACAACAAAACTAAAACCAACCTTTTTGCTGATCAATTGGTTGGCACTTGAGACTGAGCTTTGCACTTGCTGTAGTAAGGTGTCGAAGATGATCTGTGCCCAGTTCAGTTTGATGTTGTTCCAGATGGCATGGAGGACTTTGAGAATGTCCAGATTGATTTCGTCGGTTCCAGAAACCTTGCCGAGGAAAAACTTCATAATTAAATCGGCAGCTAGAGCATACCTCTCCTTGAGATGGAATTTGCGGAGGGCAGAGGATGCTCGTTGCGGTGCAGTCTCCAATCGGATTTTGTCCCAGAACATCTGCTTGTCCAACTCGTAATCCGAGAGGTGCTGGACTGCTTCCTCCGTAGCCTGAAAGTCGAATGCCACTCTTAGGTCACCCACAGATGTCGTAATGTGGATTCCGTTGACGCTGCTCTCGATTGCGCCCTTCGTGACCTTGGCATTTGCGAACCACTGGGTGAAATCCAAGTCGTGGATGGTGCGATAATCATGCTCCATATACTTGAGAAGCCCTGCCTTCTCGAACTTCTTGAGGACCTTCTCTGTCTTCTTTGGATTCTCCGAGTGCTTAACGAACCTGCTCTTGTCAAGGATGCTTCCCGCCTTGACCTGCTTTATTTGGGTGCGAATGTGTTGCACCTCCTTCTGGTATGCGTCAGTAGATGGGGTTGAAGATGATGAATCGGACGCCATTGTTGAAAGATTGAAGTTTTGGAGGGAATGTGTACAGTATTCGGTTTTGGGAAATTTTGGGTATTCGGTTGTGAGCTTGAGTCCGGGTAAAAACGATGGGTAAGGCTTTTATAGTGCCTGAATCTGGGTCGGATTATTTGGGTAGGGTTGAGGATATGGGTCACGGTTGTGATCCGGCTCATTTAAATATAAGTGAAAGGTCAAGAATACCCTTTTTTTAACGGTTAGGTGTATAAGGTATAGTAAGGGTAAATTTGAAATTGTAGGTGACGGTTTTGAGTGGAGGTTTAAATAAGATAAAACCATTATAAGCATGCTCCCACTATCCGAGATAGAGACCTTAAAACATGGGAAACCGTCAGTAACTGATGGCCACGTGGTTGTCATTAAAAACCAAAATAGCCGTTCCACTTATATCCGTTGATGAGTCAGTTGTACCTCTCGAAGATAAAACTGCTCGAGGTGCTAGTTTAAGGATCTTCCCCCTGAGTGATTGATCCCTAAACCTCCTTATACCTCCATTTAAGCCTTCCTCTTGGTTAAGGATATTCCCCCTGAGTGATTGATCCCTAACCCTCCTTATACCTCCATTTAAGCCTTCCTCTTGGTTAAGGATATTCCCCCTGAGTGATTGATCCCTAACCCTCCTTATTCCTCCATCCAGAGATATATAAACAGTCAGTTTGTTATCTTTCGAAGTGAACTCTCGAACTACCCTTCTTCGAGACATAGTGTTTTAGCTTAAACTGACATGGTATCTCTCGAATAANCACAGGCTATGTGTTTGGCACATTGGGGAGAATTAAAAGAAGCACATCAAAGGATTGAGAATGCAAAAGGGTTTCATAGAGTTATTTAATTTTCTGTTAAAGTACAGTGACACAGAAGCTGAATTTGAATTTTACTGGAACAGGTATTTTTGCAACTTTCATCCTCAGATTTTGGCTTTGTTTATGAAATTATAGTAGTGTTAAGAGAGAATGATATTTGGGGTTTGACAAAATGATAGCATGTCAATGTTTATTTATTTATTTATATATTTAGTATCGAATTTTCAGTTTGTTTTTGTTTATTACTTGTAGATCCTATTTGTGTTGTAGAGCTCAACTGGATTTAATGGCATACCCCACGCCCTCAGTTGTGCATCTAAATCAGTTGTGCATATGAAATTTTTGTTTTGTCTTTTTTGCTCATACGATTTATCTCTTATGTTATATTTTTTCAGGATGGTGACTGAGTATAATATTCATAAGAATGTTTGGTTAGATAGATTATATAATATTAGGGAGAAGTGGTGTCCTGCTTTTAGCAAACAGTACTTCTCTGGTGGTATTTTATCCTCGCAAAGGAGTGAGTCTACTAATCATTCAATTTCTAGAAGACTTTCAAAAACAGCTGGATTGTGTGATTTCTATAATTCATTCGTTAGTGTGATTTCTGAGTGGAGGAGCAGGGAGAGTGGTGAAGATGTTCGCTGTTCTCAAGGTTTGCCATCAATTGCTATGAATTACGTGAAGTTACTTTCACATGTTAGAGAAGTTTACTGTAACACCCCGCATTTTCCCTACTATTATTTTTAAATATAAATATTTAAATAAGGGGTTATTTTCGTAAGTAATTATTTAAATGTTTATAAGTATCGTTATTTTCCTATGGGCTTGGGACTATATACTCTTATACATATAATTTATTGTTATGATTAATAATAATAGTCTATAGCCCAATATTTCTATAGTTGTATATATATTTCCTACATAAACAATATTATTGAGCCCACATTATTTCTATTTTCTTAAGACTATACTAAGCCCATGATTATTTATTTATATCTTATAAACTATGATTGGCGACCCAACCCACTTTAGCCTTGAACCAAATTTGACCCATCTAGCCTAGTCTAAATTATATAGTTTCCATATTGATCTAGCCCAAACCCAAAGTGGAAACCTAAAGCTACTAGTTATAGCATANCGGTAATAAGCAGCGACGTGAGCAAGCTCTCCTTCTTCGGCATCTTGGTGGTGGCAGTAGAAGCCTTGCTCGTTGATGATGGCAATGGTGTTTTGGCGATGGAGTTTCGACGGCGGTGGCTGGTTTCCCTTGTTTCCGGCTTGGGGATTCTGATTTGGCTTCCCTCTCTGGTGGGGCTATCTCTCTCTGTATCTAATTCAAAAATGAATTTTGTAGTATTAGTTATGATATGAGATCTATTTATATTGTTGATTTAGATGTAAATTCTGATTTTGAATTTTAAATTCATTTGTAACTAATTAATGTTAGTCTTGTTTTCAAAAAAAAAAAAAATTAATGTTAGTCTTGTAGATTGTAAAAGTTATTTGCATTTCAAAGAATAAAGTTTTTGGGATTTGTGAGCATGCTTTGTTTGTTGCAGAAAAAGTGAATACAATAAATGCATTCATAATTGCTAATCTGGTCTATACTAATAATTTTACAGATTTATCAAAACTACGTAATTTTGATTGTGCGGGAAAACGAAAATATTTTTATTTTCCAGAATCTTGTGGCTTATATATATATATATATATAGATTACTTGAGCTCTGTTTTTTAGTTTCATTTTTTATACACACTAATTTTATTTTAGTAACACTAAAGTATCATTTTAACTCTAGGACAATTTCATTTAACGATCATAGTCCCCTGTATAACAACTCCTTAATTACTCCCCCACATAGAAAATATTGATAAAATAAAATCATGTTTGCGTGGAGAAACCACAACAATTTAAGGTTGTCCCATAATAACAATAATAATTATACTAGTTCTGGGATAATATCTAGTAGTCGAATTCTTTTCACTTTTGGTCAAATGAGTATGGGATCATTTTTACATTTAATCCCCAATTATTAAAATTTTTTGATTTAGTCATATGACTTTGAAATCCTTGCCACATTTGGTCCTCAACTATTAAACTTTCAGATATGATCTTACGATTTTTAAATCATTCGACATTTGGTTCCCAACTATTAAAATTTTTAGATTTGGTCCCACAACTTTTAAATCTTTGCCACATTTAATTCCCGACTATTACAATTTTCAGATTTGATCGAGTGATTCTCTAATCCAAGAATTAACAACTAATAACCCTTTTAATTAAATAATTTGTACTTTTGTACAAAATATTCAGTGTTTGTAAATTTAAATTTGCAATATAATTTTAATTTATTTATATCATATTTTAACATTATTAAAGTTTGTATATAATATTTGTATTCTTTAATCATAATATCATTAATTCAACACCATATTAACTTATAAAGTTGATAAAGTACTCCGTATATAGTTTATAACTTTATTTAGTTGCATTGAGAAAGAAAAAAAAAAAAAAAAGCAAAGGAAGTTATTCGAGAGGAAAAAATTAAGTTCAAGAAAAATGTATAGAAAAAGAAAATAAGTTTCTTATTGTTATAATAGCACCATACCATCAAGTGTAAGAAAATAAGTTTCTTATTTTTATTTTTTATTTTTTTATAAATTCATATAATATCATTTGAATTATTTAAAATTAAAAGTATATTTTACAAGTTTATAAACTGTAGGAATCATTGGTTACTACTCGTGCTTCATGAAAGTTCAAGAACCGTATACGTATTAGATCCGATGAATTGTATGTGCAAAATTGAAGTCAAGCAAGCCATGAATATGTAAGTACAAGTATTAAAATATTATGTATTTTATATTATGTTTGTTTCATAAGTTTAGAATTATTTTATTGGTAATTAAGTTATTTCTATATATACGTAAATGATAGGGCTTTTCAAACCTCTGCAATTCAACGAGGGCAAAGGATTATGGGTAATGCTATTTGGAAATATGTGAAGGTATAAAAATATGATTATTTACTATAAAAATTTTACGAGCTTATATTTAATTAACTAATATATATATATATATACATGTGTGTGTGCCTTTCTTTTAGTGTCCTCAACAACCCGGTAGTGTTGAATGTGGATACTACGTTATGAGGTTCATATATGATATATGCACAAAATTTCATGACTACACTTCCTTGGATGAGGTGAGCACATACAAAGTGATACAATTTAAATATTTTTAATTATTATAATATTTTATAGTATATATACTCATTGTTCTTTTAATTATCCAAAATTTTGTAGGTATATCAAGACACAAATGCGTATTCTAAGGATGAAATGGATGACATACGGAGGTTATGGATAGACTATTTTGTAAATAAGTGCATATAAATGTTTATTATGTGTTTTTGATGGATTTACATGCCATATATTATGATATATTAATGTTGGATTATTATATTTTTTTAGACAATTATGTATGTTGGATTAAATATATTTTGTTGAATGGTTTGAACCATATAAATATTGTTTGGTAGTGGAATTTTCTGTTGAGCAGGGATTAGTACTGGATATTATTGAATTAAACTGATTAATAAAAAAATATATAACAATACGCGTCTTTACTTACCTGGTAAAGACGCGTAAAATCAACCTTTACGCGACTACCAACTAAAGACGCGTAAAGTAGCCAACTTTCAGCGTCTCCGCCATACGCGTCTTTGATAATAAAGATGCGTATTCTCAATTAGTAAAGACGCGTGTGACTCGTTCTGTACTAATGATTTTACCTTTAAGATAATTCACTTGTCTGAAATTTTAGAGTTAATTCCAGCAATGGTCTTCTGACTATGTTGATTTTTCAAAATTAGTCTTCGACTTTTAATTTGGACAATTTAAGTCCCTTGACTTTCAAATTCTTTCCAGTGTTGGTCCTTTAGTCAAATTTTGGTTAAGTTGAGGTCAAATGAAGGGGTAAATTGTTCGTTCACCTTCATAGTGTATTATTAGTCATATTTTTCCCATCTTATACGCTATATATATTAATATAATCTGAGTCGAAAAGACTTTGACTGAGATTAATGGCTTCGATTGAGACTTCGACTGGGATTATATTCATATATACAACATATAGGACATGTGAAATACGAGTAATAATACACTAAACATGTGAATGGACAATTTTACCCCTTCATTTGACTTCAACTTAACCAAAATTTGACGAAAGGATCAACATTGGAAAGAATTTGAAAGTCAAGGGACCTAAATTGTCTAAATTAAAAGTCGGGGACTAATTTTGGAAAATCAACATTGTCGGAGAACCATTGCTGAAATTAACTCAAAATTTTATCACCGATAACTAAAATGTTAGTGGGATGGACTAAATGTGACAATGATCTAAAAGTGATAAGACCAAATGTAACACCCCGGTTCGGCTATGCCGTATCTCCAGAGTAGTTACCGCCACACCCAGACTGAACCCCACTCGAATACAGATAGAGTTCACTCTAGGTGCACAGGCTAACAGACTAAAGACAAAGATCGTGTTTCTTATCGTCAAAATCCAACATAATCTTATATATATATGCAGCAAAAGAGTAGCTATACTAGCCACGAACATATATATATATATATATATATAAGAGTTTCTTACAGCCCATCAACAAAGAGTTTGGACTATTCCCGTTCTTACTAGCCATGTTAGTACTACCATGGCTACAATAGATATGTACAAAAAGGTCAGACTTGACTTTTCTCTTGAGGCATAACGGATTAACGAAGGCATGAGACCAAAATGGGTACCACTGATTGAACAGGAATAAGAACGGGATCAGGAGTACAACTGGGACAGAAGCATGAGCCAAAGCTGGAGGGTCGGAAGCAGAAGCAGGAGTATACCCACGCTAGACTTCATCTGATAAGGTACACAATGAAGTGTAGTTAGCACGACGGCTAAGTAAGGAAATCCATTGTCACTCAAAAGTAGACAAAGGTTTCGAAAATATAATAATTTGTAAGTTGTAAAATTTACCCACGAGTTATAGCTCTACCTGTAATCAGGTTATCAATAATAAANTTCCCTGTACTTCTATTACTGCATACCAAACACTGTAATTTTAATTCCTACCTTATTCATTGAATTACAATTCCCACCGAATTACAATTCTTTTCTTCCATAATTCCTTCCTCCCAACCAAACGGCCTGTAAAGGTTCTTGGTCACACCGTGTTATAAGGTCGTACGTAGAACAAATGGTTGATTTTATTTGAAACCTCACTTGTTGACTAATTTCAGCTGGCACATCAAACGGTCAATCATTGATTCCTTTTTTTTAAACGTAAGACAGCTCACACACTTATGTAGAGGAGTATAAAATGAACTCATCTTTTACTTTTATTTCTTTATTGCTCTCTTAGAAGCCAACAATGAGAGATAAGGACCAAAGAGAAAAAAAAAAAAAAGAAAAAGAAAATATAAAAGGTCTAACGCGTGCACCGTCTGGGCACGCTCCGTGCGCAATACGCGTTTGCGTTTGGCTTTGGTTTTTCACACTTGTGGGCCCCTAAAAAATATCAAGACTTGCAGGAAAAAAAAAAAAAAAAAAACAAAAGCAAAACAGCAAATAAAACAACAGCAACAAAGGTACAGCAAATTGAACGCTAAAGCATAAAACAACAGCGAGAAAAGAAAATC
>CM008344.1:43111364-43122368 GCA_002525835.2 Ipomoea batatas
CCTTAATCCACTTTCTAGAGTCCATGCTCCACTTACTCCTTTTGGCATAAGTTACTCTTTTTATATTCCCATGATACTTGTTTTAGGGAATAAGACCGACCTTGAGTTGGTGCACATTCTATCCGTTTGTTGTGCAATTCTGACGTGGCATCCACTTCCGGTAGATCCCATAACGTTCTGTAGGCACCTTTCTTTATCTCCATGATATTCTCCTTCTCCAAACTTAGATTAATTTAATCCAAGCTTCCTTTTATTTCCGTTCAGCCCTATGGAGAAGTGTCAGTGTATCGGGACTTAGTTTGATGTCTCGACTAACTGATGTCTCGAATCCACGTCTCGAACTGGATTGATGTCTCGAGAGATTCTATCTCTCGAACTCTGCTAATGTCTCGAGACTTAGTTGATGTCTCGCAGACCCTTATTCCTCCAGTGTTGTCTCGTGCCTTCCTTCTGAGCTGACTGTAGACTTACAACACGAAAACATCNGAAGCAGATCAGTTTCCCACTGTAGATGAGGGTAAGGAGAACGCTACCCTTGTTAAATCTCGAGTTTGAGCAGACTATATATATATATATATATATATATATATATTTCATTATTTTGTGTTTACAACTTATTCATATGTGTTTTGTTTTTTTTGTAATATTTTGTTTAGTTATTTTAGCCTTACAACTCGGGGATTGCTTAGTTTCTTGTTGATTTCTTAGTATTAGTGCCTAGTTTCTTGTAATTGAATACTATGTGTCATAACCTCCAATCCCCTGAGGACAACATTTCATACCCGTGTACTCATCATGACTTATTTTTGCTACAGCGTTATGCAAATTAACCTATTCTAAATAGATAATAGGCTCAAAGGATTCCAATTATGTCACATGATGCCTCCACGATACCCCACAAAACATAGCATGTTTGTCACATATAAAAAATCACTAGTACAAAATACAACATCAGCTACACCTGTAAAAGGAAATCCGCTACACCTGTAGCGGGTGTAGAGGATGCCCGTGTCGCGAAAAGGACTAAAAGTATTCAATAATTATTTTTTTTAATTCAAAGAGTATCCGCGGCACCCTATTAGTCGATGTCGTGGATACCTTTTCTTTTCTTTTTTTTTTAAAAAAAAGAAGCTATATATATATATTTATTGAACACTGCTCAATAATTAACTTCAACACTGCTCAATAAGTAACTTCAACACTGCTCATTTATTTAAAACAATAAGTAAACAATATACTAAACTAATTTATAAATAAAAAATACATAAATACACACAAATAATTTTTTGACAGCTCTAATACATAGAAATTATTTATAAGATAATACAATACAATGTCAAACATTTTCTTTCACAAACTATATTCAAATAAAACTAAATTAAAAAGACCAAATACAATGCTTAAATATATTTCAAAGAACAAAAAAAAAAAGAAGAAGAGTATAACCGTAGAAAACAATTACCAATCCTCCTCCGTGAGAAGCCGAAGCCGGCGTGACCATCCTCCGTGAGAAGAAGAATCCGGCGCGACCATTTTCCGTGAGACGCAGAATCTGGCGCGACCATCCTCCGAGAGAAGCCGAAGCCAGCGACCATTCTCCGTGAGAAGCCGAAGCCGGCGAACAAAAGAAAAAAAAAACTACGCTGCTTCTGTGATAAGTGCCAAAAATGTTCATGTTTTCACCTTACATTTTATTTTATTTTCTTTTTCATTTGTTATGATTTTGCTCAAAATGTTCTCATTTGATTCATTTGTGTGTTTAGGCCCAACTCTTGGTGATTTAGATGAATTGAATGATTTTTGGAGCATTTCGGATGCATGTAGAGTCAATGGGAGCTAATGAGAAACTATGAAGATGAGAGAAACACCTCTTAGAGAGCCAAACTGTGGTGTTTTGAATGGTCTTGGTCATTTGGACAAACAAAGGCAAAATTGGAGCAAAAGAGCAAGAAGTTGAAATTCTCGCACAATTCGTCCATTGCTTGGTTTTTTAGCCATATCTCCGCGTAGGAATTTCCAAATTATTGTTTTTTAGCCATATCTCCGCGTAGGAATTTCCAAATTAAGTGATATTTATGTCATTAGAAAGCTAACTTGAAGGACTACAACTTTGGTGAAGACAACAAATGCTAATTCAAAGAATTCGGGGGTGAAAATAGCCTAGAAGAAGAGTATGTAATGTGCACAGTAACGCTGCCAGGAGGTGGCCATGATTGAAGCCACGGGTGTGGCCACGGCCGTGGCCACACCCGTGGCCACTGGGTAGTAAGCACTTCAATTCTGGCCACTGGGTAGTAAGCCCTTCGATTCTGGCCACTGGGTAGTAAGCCCTTCGATTCTGGCCACTGGGTAGTAAGCCCTTCAATTCTGGCCACTGGGTAGTAAGCCCTTCGATTCTGGCCACTGGGTAGTAAGCAACCTGTGGCCAGCCTCTGCAACATTTTACAGACCCGTTTTTACCCTTTAAAAGGGATTTCTTCCACCCAAAAACATATCTTTCATTTCCCCTTCAATTTTTAGTTAGGTTTAGGTTTAGGATAGCTTAAATTAGTGTAAATTTTTTGCTCCATTCCATTTTCAAGCTCAAGATACCTTGCAATCTTGGATTCCAAAGCTTAAATAGAGAAGTTTTCTTACCCTCTTTCCTTTTTTCCATTTATGCTTTCAATTTCTTCTTTAATATTTTGCATTTATTGTTATATTATGATTAGCTAAACCATTTGAGACTAGGATTTAGTTTGATTTCTTGCTATTAATGCCTAACTAAGTTGTATTGCTACGAGAGCTTGTACACTAGCCACACATTCACACACTTAATGCCCAATACGAGAGTAGTTGGGGTATTAAGGATTATTTATGCTTTGTGTTCTTGTTTAGGCAACTTTAGGATGGATTGTCACGAGAGTGGAGTTCATAGTGAGGTTGCAAGTCCAAATAGCTACGAGAGTGGTATTTGGACAGTTTTGTGCATCTCACTTACCCTATGCCTTGTTTTAATCCCCTAATCCTAAGTAGAATAATTGTCATCTTAGCTTGAATCAACCAAGTCCCGGTCCTTGTTTAATTTGTCTTTTGCTAAACCATATCAACCAAACTCTTTAAAGTTAGGCCTAGCGGGTGTAGCGGATGCCCGTGTCGCGAAAAGGACTAAAAGTATTCAATAATTATTTTTTTTAATTCAAAGAGTATCCGCGGCACCCTATTAGTCGGTGTCGCGGATACCTTTTCTTTTCTTTTCTTTTTTCTTTTGAAAAAAGAAGCTATATATATAATTATTGAACACTGCTCAATAATTAACTTCAACACTACTCATTTATTTAAAACAATAAGTAAACAATATACTAAACTAATTTATAAATAAAAAATACATAAATACACACAAATAATTTTTTGACAGCACTAATACATAGAAATTATTTATAAGATAATACAATACAATGTCTAACATTTTTTTTCACAAACTATATTCAAATAAAACTAAATTAAAAAGACAAAATACAATGCTTATATATATTTCAAAGAACAAAAAAAAAAAAAAAAGAAGAAAAGAAGAGTATAACCATAGAAAATAATTACCGATCCTCCTCCGTGAGAAGCCGAAGCCGGCGAACAAAAGAAAAAAAAAACTACGTTGCTTCTGTGATAAGTGCCAAAATGTTCATGTTTTTACCTTACATTTAATTTTATTTTCCTTGTCATTTGTTATGATTTTTCTCAAAATGTTCTCATTTGATTCATTTGTGTGTTTAGGCCCAACTCTTGGTGATTTAGATGAATTGAATGATTTTTGGAGCATTTCGGATGCATGTAGAGTCAATCGGAGCTAATGAGAAACTATGAAGATGAGAGAAACACCTCTTAGAGAGCCAAATTGTGGTGTTTTGAATGGTTTTGGTCATTGATTGATATTTTCTGCAAGCGCACAGAGTCAATCACAGTATAAATTCCTGGAGTATTCCAGGGTCGATCCCACGAAGAACACAATTAACTGCTATTCTTAATAACTAATCTTGTAGATAGGAAAAACGCAAATAAAAGAAATTCATGTATTAAAATAAATATTTGTGAATAAGCAAAGGAAATTTCCAATTGATAAAAGACTATGGATTTGGGTGCACCTATTAGATAATTAACTAACCATCCTAAGTACTGATTCATGCGATTATAGTGATGATTGCTCCATATATATCCTAATACTCCGTCGAGCTACTAGGTTGTATCCAATTAACTGTGATCATCCGTCGATATCTCACCAACATTAATTGAACCCATTAAGCAACAACCGAAACTCACCACAAATACATAAAGCTATGTCTAGTTTAGGTCAATTATGTTTATCTTACGAGGTCTAGGTTCATAATTCACCTGTCGGTTCTTCTTATAAACCCTAATAATAGAAATATGCAATGGCCAATCACATAATTCACAACTAAAATTCATAAGATAAATATAATCAAAATTCAATTATTCAATCGAAACTTAGAAGAATCAACACACGAAGAATAGTCAATTAATCTAATACAAGGCTAATCCAAATCCCTAATTAAAATTTCTAGCCAATAATCATAATTAAATATATGAACTGTTCAGGAATTATTATTCTGAAAATTTAAAGCAGAGACAGAGAAAGTAATCCAAGCCTAAAGAATTGATAGCCGCGATCGAAGCTCGGGAATCTCCTCTTCGCCGATGATCCTATGAGCCAACGATAGTTGCTGCTTCCTGGCTTCTCTTTTTTCCTCTACTGTCTCGTCTCCTCTTTCCCTTCGCCAGAGCCGAAAATAAATACACCTAAACTAACATGGGCCTTTTTGCTTCGTCGTTCCTTTTCTTTTGCAAATCCCAAATTAATTCCCTTTTTCTTTTCCTTCCTTTTCGTCAGTTTCCAGTGAACCCAAAAACCAAATTAATTTTCCTCCTTTTTTTTGCTTTAGTCTGTTGTGCTGCGCAAGTCCATCAAAGACCAAAACAAATAAAATAAACTAATGAAAGTAAAGGCAATTATAACCTAATGACATAACTAAATTAAACCTAATTATTAAAACACTTAATTAAAAACTAAATGTACCAAATAAATTTAATATTATACTTAAACTAAAACTCCTATTTATATTAATAAAAATGCAACATTAGCCTAATATTTATTAAAACCAATCTAAACTAGTAACTTATAAGTAAATATAATATTTATAATAAGATCAACACTAAAACTTAATTTATTTATGCAAAACACTTACTAAAATTACTCTAAAAATGTCTAGAAATTAAGCTTATCAGTCATTTGGACAAACAAAGGCAAAATTGGAGCAAAAGAGCAAGAAGTTGAAATTCTCGCACAATTCGTCCACTGCTTGGAATGTCCAAATTAAGTGATCTTTATGTCATTAGAAAGCTAACTTGAGGGAATGCAACTTTGCTGAAGACAACAAACGCTAAGTCAAAGAATTCGAGGGTGAAAAATAGCCTAGAAGAAGAGTATGTAATGTGCACAGAAACGCTGCCAGGAGGTGGCCAGGATGAGCACTCTGAGTGATGATTCTTGGGCTGAGCTGAGTATGAGTTTGGAGTATGTGGTGGTGATGGTGGTTTTGTTGGTATTGTGGGAGGTTGTTGGTTGGATTTGACTGTGCTACTATTGACTAGTGACTTCTGACTTTGGACTTCGGTCCCTGTGATTGGTTGATTACCCCTGTGATTGGACTTCGGTCCCTGTGATTGGACTGTCGGTCCCTGTTATTGGACTACGGTCCCTGTGATTGGACTTCGGTCCCTGTGATTGGGCTCATCACTCCTGTGTACCGATTTTTCGGGATTGACTTCTGACTTCTGACTTCTGACTTCTGACTGTGGGTTTGACTTGGCATGATGGTTGGTATGAGGGTTTGGAGGTTGGAGTTGGGATTCCTTTCTTGATTGGTATATTCGTGAGTTCCTTTGTTTATTCGGTTGATATCTCGTTATTCTTGGTTATGATTGGTTGGATTCCTTATGGTTGTTGTTCAGTTGGTATCTTGTTGTGGATTCGTCGTATTGTACTCTCGTTAATGGATATTGGCTTTGTTTGGATGAGTCTTGGTTTCTAATTCGTTCAGTTATTGTTGTTGAGTATCCGATTTGAACTAATGAACAGTTTGTTGGCGTTTATATTCTATATGGGTGTGTAAACCTATTTACAACTTATATGTATATCTATACTTCCTTACGGGTCTGAATGGTGGTTACTTAGCAGTCTTTTGCTAATGGTTCTTTGTGTGTTTTCCAGGTTGCCTTAAAGTCTATGCGTGAGCGCGATAGAGATACACCCGTATGAGGAGGCTTAGATAGTGGTTATGTTTTTAGATTCATGCTTTGGCCTGTGAGCCATTTGAGACTTTATTATACTCTTGACCAGTGATTCGAATAGTGTTGATTATGGATTGAGGATTTATCTTATTTTATGAATGACAGCTTACTTCGTTTCTTATGTTAGCCTGTGCATCTAGGCTGTGTTTATACTTAGATGTGGCATGACGCCCTTAAGTTTTAAATTCGCTTCCGCTATGTTATGTTGTTGGTTGAGATGGGCAGCTGTTGTGTTGAGTTTTTATCTATCTCAGCCTGTGTGAGGTTGGGGTGTTACAGTTGGTATCAGAGCCTGTGTTGAGGTCTGAGTAGAGATCCTAGGGTTGAACTTTTGAGACTCTAGGACTTGATCAGTAGAAATTAAGATGTTTTGAGAATCCTAGGATGTGTGAATTCTAGGAATCGCGGTGAGGACACGCCTTATTTGTTTATATTATATGTGCTTTGTTAACCTTGTTGTTTACAGCTTGCGGCTCGTCTTCTCGGGTAAGTGTTAATCGCTTTTAGTTACGTTGCTTCGTTTTAGTTTTGCCTAGGAGCTTGCTTTAGATTAGGAATGAGTAGCCAGTTGACGCGAAACGATGGATAGCTCAGTGTGCGTCTAAGCAATCAGAAGGTTGGCGGCTCATTGAAGAAGACTAATCCCTCGTGGTTCGGAGTCAATGACAACGGTCTACGTTCTTCGGGAATGGCATCTTCGCGCGTGAAGCATCGACTGCAAGATCTACGTTGACAGCCTCAAGACTTGAAGAACGGGTTCGTGCAGCTGAAGTTCGACACAAGATGAAGAAAGCATCTGGAGCTCGAAGACTAAAGACTCGAAGACCCTCGGCCTTGAGGGAACGACAATAGCGGGTGCTGGCGCGTCAAGGAAGAGTTAAAGCACGCCAAGTAGAGGCTTCCGGATCAGCAATGACGAGTCTCGTGCGAGCTAAACTCGGAGTTAATGTTGCATGAAGAATTATAACTCGAGGTCGTGATCCGCGGACCTTAAGGTAGTCCTACCTACCCCTGAAGCGGCTACGAAGGAACAAGTTAGAAGTTGCAACCTTCAAGACAAAGAAGATCAAGTCAAGTAGAAAGGGCACTTGAACGCTTAGGATCCCCGAAGATAAGAAGAAACGCCGTAAGCAAGTGGTGTATGGCTCCGTGAAGTGGACCTCGTGTAACCTTTTTTGGTGCACCTTGAATGTGGTTTCTCGTGCAAGCACTTCAAGGAAGTAACCTCGGTTTCTAAAGATCACTATTACCCATAAGCGAATCTCCTTTCAAAATCGGGCGATACCTTTCCAATTGAACCTATCTTTTCATAAAGCTCCCTCAGAATTCTTTCGTTCTGCACCAATCAGCCATCAGCAGTTCGTCGCCTTCAGACTCTTTTGGAGTGATAAGGTTATGCGAACCGTAGCGGAGCTTATTCGGATCTCAGGTCCAAGTTGCGTGGGAAGCAAGTCAAGATCTGTCAATCAGTCAGAGTGTCGTGATCAAATCGTCAACCCGAAGAAATCATTTAGAGTTGAGAGACTCCTTGACCTTCTTAAAGCCGAATTTCTCTTAATTCCTTGAAACCCCAATTACCCTTCCATTAGGAAATCCCTTCTCCATATTCTAATCAGTATTCCTATCTATTCTTGGAAACTAAATTCTCCTTGATTCTTGAAACTCTGAATGCCTTCTTGTTGAAACATCCCTTCTATCTATTCTAATCATTATTCCTATCTCTTCTTGGAAACTAAATCTTCATTTGTTTCTAAAGCTCTAAATACCTTCTTATTTGAAATACCCCTCTACCCGTTCTAAATCTCTTTCTCATCTTCGTTTGAAACCGAATTTCCCTTTCCTTTGAGGAATTGCATACCCTATTGTTAAAGAAACCTTTCTATCTTTCTAGATCTCATTGCTATCGTTCCTTAAATCTCATTCTTACTTCCTTTCAAGATTGAATTCCTTTCTAGAGGAGTTGGATATCCTATCTTTGACAAATCATTTATAGCCTTCCAAATCGTGCTTTCTTAACTCCTCTAAAAACCTGATTCTTCCCTTTCCTTAAGTAAGTTGAATATCCTACCGTTGAGAAAATCGTCCTGCGTTTTCAATCTCATTCTTAGCTTCTTTCAAATTGAATTTCTTTCTTACCTTGAAGAGCTGGATACCTTATCATTGACAAACCGTTTCTGTCTTTCGAAACCTTATTCTTAACCCCTTTTTGGAATCTAATTTCTTTCTCTCCTCAGAAAATTGCATACCCTATCGTTGGAAAACTCCTCCTGTGTTTTCGATCTCGTGATTATCTGTTCTCGAAGCCAAGTTCTTTTCGTTCCTTCTCTTTTGGTGAAAGAACTTGATGTTTCCTCAGAATGAGAAATTCTTTTGACCTCTTTGAACCTAGTCCTTATTGTCGTTCGGAGCCGTGTCTCCCCTTCCCTTTAAAGAACTTGACATCCCTTTTATTGCAAAAATCATTTCCAACCTCTCGAACGTTGTTATTATTCGCCTCTTGAAAATATCTTGTGGAAGGTGACAACCTTACTTTCTAAGTGTAATCTTGATAACTCTTGATTCAATTCTTAACCAATGTTGTTCTTGGACCTTACACCTTAAACCTTTCATTCCCTGTTTCAGTTGGGTCAAACTTTTCAAAACCTGGCGTATATGCTATATAAATATTTTCTCTATATGTACTATCGTACTAGTTTGTAACTCTCTGTCCCCAAAACGTTTTCTGAGCTTCGGGGACGAAGCTCCTTTTAATGGGGGTAGAGTGTAACACCCCGAAAATTCCTACTACTCTTTTGAATATTATAAGGGGTTATTTTCTTATTAAATCATTATTTAAATAATTATAAGTATAATTATTTCTATGGGCTTGGGATTATATACTCTTGTATATATATATATATATATATAGTTTATTGATATGATTAATAATAAAGTCTATAGCCCAATATTCCTATAGTTATATATATACATATAGTTCCTACATAAATATTATTATTGAGCCCATAATTATATATATATGTTTTATAGACTAAGATTATCCTTGAGCCCACAAATTATATTCTCTTAAGAACTATACTAAGCCCAAGTGTTTAATTGACCCAACAATTCTAATTGATCCAATCATCCTAATATGGCCATTCTATTTTGATAACCCTAGCCCAAAATGGAAAGTTTCCAATTAGGGTAGGTTAGGATGATCAGCAGCCAACTCCGTTTCCTCTTCACTCTCTCGCGTCTCTCTCCCTCTCGTCTCCCATCTTTCTGATCTCTCGTCACTCTCGCTCCACGAAGCAACGGCAGGCAACAACGCCAGTGGAGATCTCCGGCGAACTCCCCGGCCACGCATCGCCTCTCCTGAATNTTGGCTTGAGGCCCCTAGAAAATACAAGGTGAAAACTCTTTTGTCACTTGCATGCTTGAAAGGTGTGAACAAAAATCTTCTCATGAAATATCCATCTCTCGAGACCTTGACTTCCTTAGCATATTTCTTACATTTGGTTGGCACGAGTTTAGTAGTCTTGGTAGATAGTGTAGGGGATTTCACCCGCTCAACTCCGAACACCTACACATCACTTGATCGATTAACCGTGAGAGAAAGAACTATCCTTGGTGCTTATATGATTAGTGCTTAGAAAAGTATGCTTGCTTGAGGACAAGCAAGGTTTAAGTGTGGAAACTTTGATAAACACCAAGGATAGCACTTATAAGGGGTCTTTATTAGATTAAAAGCGCATCGTTTTGACATCCAATTACAACAATTGCATGCATTTCAGCTCAAATGCGATCAATTTCTTCTAACAACATTTCCAGAAAGAGTTTTGAAGTATTTCACAGGTTGGAGAGGGATTTGAAGCTAAAATAGAGCAAAAGACAAACAAGCCGAAATGCAGTAACGCCCCACGCAGCCTCACACGCGTGTGGCTGGGCGTGGAATTATTCCAGAGAGCCACCACGCCACTCACACGCGTGTGAGCAAGCGTGGTCGGGCCAAGGGCTATTTTGAGAAATTTGTTCCTTTTCTTTTTCACCTATATAAATCTCTTTTGCTCTAAACCTAAGGGAGGAGGAGAGATCAGAAAATTGATAGAATAGGATAGTTAGATCTAGAGGGTTTTCTCCCCTTTTGGGGAAAATCCCTTCCATTCATAGTTAGAATAGATCAAGAGCAAGAAGGAAGATTGGGATTCAAGATCAAGGTTGTAAGATCCTCTTTTTCAAGGGGTGGTAACCATTCTCTTAAATTTCTAATTCGATACTTGTTTCTTTGAATTTCCTTTTCCTTTTCTTGTTTCTTAGTATGCTAGAGTAGATTAGATAGGGGATTGGTGGCCCCATGGTAGATCTATGTGGATGTTTAATATTATTGCTTTGATTTGTGAATTGCTAGCTTGTTGGATGTTGAACTTGTGTGGATGATGTTCTTTAAGCTTTGTGCCTTTTGTGGCCACATTAGGTAGCAAACCTAAAGGAAGTGAGTGTGCGCGCGATAGCGGCCACCCACGAGTCTCACTCACCCACATATCTGCTCTTAGTTCGAAAGAACAAGATCCGAGAGGAGTGGTAGACAAAGTGTTCGATGAAATGCCCCAACCGAATGAGGATGTGGGAGTCCAAAGTGTGACGCCACTTGGTAGTGTGCCATGAACTCCCTAGTCTATTCCA
>CM008344.1:43123760-43136927 GCA_002525835.2 Ipomoea batatas
CAGATCTCCGGATGTTCTCACTTCTCCTCTGATATCCTGCTCTCACGCCTCTTCTCAGTCCGATCTCCAACTGTTCTCGTGCCTCTTTGATCTCTTGTGTCACGATCTCCTATGTGTTGATCTCTCAGTCTGATTTCCATGTTAGTTCTTCTCCTTAGCTACATTCTATTTCACTCGGGCTAATTTTCTCTTCTGCCAGGAACCTCTACGAATTGAAAATTGGCGGGTGGGATTTTATCAATACATCCCTGTATTTGGTTGTTTTTTTTTAGGGTCCTTGTATTTGGACGTTAGGCACTCATCCAATGTGTAATCTTTTAGAAAGGAGATGTTTTGTAGCTTCTGGAAAGCAGCCCAGAAGTACTATAGGAGTAAAGGGTGAAAGACGATAGCATTTCTAGTTCTGGAGCATCATAAAAAAGAATAGAAGAGTAAGATTTTCATTTCTTCTACTCTATCGTATGTATACATATCAGTAGTACAATAGAGGACTTAGTTCATTTTACTTCTTTAATTTTTAGTAGTGACTTTTCGATCAAATATAATTTCTAAAGAAGGATAGATTTTGACAAACCAATTAATAAATAAAACGAACGGATACTTTACTAAGAACATCGATCTTTTATCAGTGGAGTTTTTTCGCGATCTTTTAGCAGTTTTTGTGAGTGTTATTAGGAAAGAGAAAATGGTAGGAGATTAAAAAAAAGGAAAAGAAAAAACAAAACAAAAAATATGACATTTGAAAAAAAAAAAAAGGAAAGTTAAATGTCAGAGTGGCCGCAAGTTGGCGGCCACTTTGACTCGCCCTAGCACGCTCGCTGGGGCGGCAGTGCGTGCCAAACGCGAGGCGCACAGTGCTACTTCTCCTCTATTGTTTATTTTATTTTATTTTATTTCTGACATGGTCTTGTCNGTAAATAGAAAAGATAGAAGATGATGATAAGTAAAAGAAGATGATAATAAATGTAATCATAGTAATGAATAAATATGTAAGTAGATAATGGTAAGAATGTGATTATAATGACATATAGTCTAATAGATTATAGCTGGTTCTGTTTTTCATTTAGAAAACAGTTTTTTATAGTGTTTCAGTTTTCTAGAAAACTGAAAAATTATTTCCTGTTTTCGAAATGGAAAACTGTGCTAGTAAACATGTTTTTTGTTTTCTGTTTTCCAGTTTTCAAAATTTCCAGAAAATTAGAGAAAATTTCCAGTTAGTAAACGCACCGTAAGATTTTCATTTCTTCTACTCTATCGTATGTATACATATCAGTAGTACAATAGAGGACTTAGTTCATTTTACTTCTTTAATTTTTAGTAGTGACTTTTCGATCAAATATAATTTCTAAAGAAGGATAGATTTTGACAAACCAATTAATAAATAAAATGAACGGATACTTTACTAAGAACATCTTTTATCAGTGGAGTTTTTTCGCCATCTTTTAGGAGTTTTTGTGAGTGTTATTAGGAAAGAGAAAATGGTAGGAGATTAACAAAAAGGAAAAGAAAAAATAAAACAAAAAATCTGACATTTGAAAAAAAAAAAAAAAAAAAAAAGGAAAGTTAAATGTCAGAGTGGCCGCAAGTTGGCGGCCACTCTGACTCGCCCTAGCGCGCTCGCTGGGGCAGCAGTGCGTGCCAAACGCGAGGCGCACAGTGCTACTTCTTCTATATTTTTTATTTTATTTCTGACATGGTCTTGTATTTTGCCGGAGTAAGAAAACATGAAAAATTAATCACCTACATCAGTTTCAAAATTATGAACCGGTTCTTGAGTTGACAATAACCAAGTAATATCTTTTCGTGTGGATGCCGTAACAACTAGATAACTAAAAACAGAAATTTCTAAAATAAGTGTCCTACCATTTATAAGCCAAAAGTGTATGTTTCGTTATAATAATCTAGAATCACATTCTAGTAAAGACATCTTACACCGAGTTAATTTTAGAAATGGCCCATTGACAATAATTGTTTTTTTATCAATTTTTATTATTTATTCTCAATTTGAATTGGTTTATTGATTATTGATTTTATTTCAGATTTGGTCATTTAGTTAAATATTTGTTCAATGTGCATTACATTTAATGGTAAGAATATAAACATTAGTTAGTAGAATCCCTCTCAAGATTTACATAATTAAGGGTGTTGAAAAAAATATATAATCGCCTCAATTTGGAGCAAAGATTTATCAGTAGTTTGGTTCAAATTAGCTTATGCATAAACTTGTTCTTCACATTACCTTAATGATGAACCTAGTATATGAAGTTTATGAATCAAATTTTCCCATCTCAGTAACATGTTAAATTTTATATTTTCACCTTTAAATTTAATTCTTATTAAATTAATATTTAGTAAGAAATGATAAAATATAAAACAAAATTAATAATTCATAAATCAATTATGATCAAATTAGTTGATAATAAAAATTGATAGATGTGAATAATCAAACTACTATTCTTGGTTTTCAAAAAAAAAAACTACTATTCTTGAAATTAATTCATCTTACACCTACCTTAGTTCCAATTTTACTACATAGGATAATTAAAAATGGACAAACACATACATGCATTCTGAAGACTGAAAATTGAAAGTTGAAATCCAATCATCAAATGGCGAGCAGGGCTCCTCCCTGAACATTCATAAATGCTTCGATCTCATCCCCATCTTTCATGCCCATCTATACACAAATTTAAAGTAACAGAAAATGAGAGAGTTCTGAATTCGTATAAATGATCCCCCAACACACACGCATGTATAGAGTCATAAACACGGTAGTGCCTGCTTTTTAGGTGGGATACAAAAATATGCCACTTTTGAAAATGTAACAAAGATGGACAAAGTACTTTCATGGAATGCATGTTTGCTTAAAAACAAATGCATTCTGCGAATGCATGTTAGCCTTTCTTTAAAAAAAATAGTTAAAAGGTAGAAAATAAGTGTATGATACCTGTATGTGTACAGTATTGTAGTTTAAATGAAAAAAAAAAAAAGAAAAGAAAAAAAGATGGTATATATATGTATAAGGAGAAAAATTATATGTTTTGGGATGAAGTTTTACCGACCACAATAATATTGGGATGGAGTAAAATTAGGGTTGTTGGTCTTGGACCCACTATTTAAGTATTTTTTATCCTAATATTTCAAAAAATAAATACATAATTACGTATTTATTATTTTGTATTTATATACGGTATTCTTTTCGTATTCTCTAAGTACAATGTACAGTATTTTAATTTGAAACAAATATTATAAAAGATAACAATGCATTCTGAAGATGCATTTTCAAAAAGGACAACATGCATCCTACAGTGTAGTATTGCCCATATTTGTATCTCAATCATTTCCGTCCTCTTTTTATATCCCACCTAAAAAGCAGGCCCTACCGGCGAAAGCACCCCACATATATATGTTGGGTAGGGTTTCAATGAGATAACCTGTTTAGCTAAGATCGTAAGATCAGATCTTGTGCATCCTGTAATTTTTTAATGGTATTGATTGACACACACTCCGTTCGCACACATTTAGTCATTGTTCACACACAGTTCAACGAACTTTTAATCAATCTAGACCATTAAAATATTTTATGATCAAATCTTGTACATTAATTTAAAATTTGTAATCGTCTGTCTATATTGTACATTTAACTTAGAATCTTAAATCAATCTACATCATTAAATTATAGACCATTAAATTATTACATGGATGCACAAGATCTTACCTAAACAAGTGATTTCATATGATATATATATATATATATATATATATATATANAAATTCAATTAATTGGGCTCTTGATTAGAATAATCAAATTAGGCTCAAGATTATATATGTACAAGTGTATATATATATTAAATAGAAAGAATTAGCCCAATTGGAATTAATTAAATTGCCCAAGGAATTAATTAGAAATCGGAAGGCTTGAAATGAATTCACGGGGTGTTACATAAAAAGACTATCTAAAACACAAAATGCAAGGTAGATTCTAGGCTAGATGCACTTACCCACTCCTAGACAAGCATAAAAGAGCAACCTTGACCTGAAAACTCGTAGGAGAAATGAAGATAATTTTTGGAGGATTTTCTAGATGAAAATGGCGTGTGGAATTTCTTGTAGGAAGAAGAAGGAGTGAAAACCTTTAGGGTATTTTGATCTTCAAATTATATACTAAGAATACATACAATATTTAGGGTGTAAGACATTAATATGATGTGGGCTTAAGTTGCTTATAATATAATAGATGTAGGAATTAAATATATTCAAGACTAGTAAGTTGGGCTTAATGAATTCACCCCTTACAAATTAAATACAATAATTAGCCCATAAGATGTCTTAGAAACAATACATAGATTATATAATATATGATCAAGAAATTGGGCTTGTAGGAATATTTAATTACAAAGGTTGTAAGGGTCCAAATTAAATAAAATCCCTTACAAGAATAAATTCAATTAATTGGGCTCTTGATTAGAATAATTAAATTTGGCTCAAGTATATATATATATATATATATACAAGTGTATATATATCAAATTGAAAGAATTAGCCCAATTGGAATTAATTTAATTGCCCAAGGAATTAATTAACGATCGGAAGGCTTGAAATGAATTTACGGGGTGTTACAAGGTTCTTCAATTCTTCAAGTGTGTGCTTTTGGAATGAATGAAGGGCTCTATTTATAGGGGGGGAATATGAGAGACTTTTGATGGGCTTCAAACTCTTCAATATTATCCTTATACTATCAATTAATATTTAGGATAATATGAGTATTTATCTAGAATGTATATAGCCACCATTGCATCCAAATTCATAATCTTATCACATATTCAAATCAAATAATTAATTTAAATATATGAATATCTTATCACATACTTAAATTAAATAATTAATTTAAATATATAAATATTCCTGACGGGCCAAATATAGATCAGTTCATCTTTATAATTTGAGTCCATCTGTCATTAATTATATTCAATTTGGGCAATTGGGCCAATTTAATTGGACAATTTAATTATTCCAAATAAATCAATAATCAGCCCAATTATTTCAAAATGAAGCCCAAAACATATGAATAGGCCCATTTGCTGGCTTCAAATTTTCCGTGTCTACAGTGACAAGCTATTTAACTACATGCATTGTGATGAAAAGGCATTAGCGGGTACTCCAAGATTAGTATCAAATCAACAAAAAAAAATTACAACAAAAAAAAACACACACACACACACACACAAAATCAAGTATTACACTCATTCATACTAATTCCAAAAATATAAAATTCAAAATAAACATGTGCAAAATGGATGTACAAACTGTTGATAAAATTAGATATATTGCAGCATCTGTATTCGGATTACCTGCAAAGTTATTGTTGTTACTATCAAGTAAACAAGTTATGAAACTAATAATGTACTAGTCATTAACTTTTTACAAATATAATAAATATTAGTACTTTGTTCAATACTTTCACATGAGAATGTACGACACACGTCTCACAGCACATGATAAATTCAAATGAAAAAGTAGTATTTATTTATACTATCATTTTTAGACTTTTTAGATTAGCATTTTTAGAAAATTTCAAACATTTATTTTAGTGACAATTATAATCAATTTCTCATATATTATCTTGTATTCATAAACTTTGAATTACCGATTTAAATAAACAAATTCAACATTCAATTACATATGCACGAACATCTCCTATATAATCTTGCATTGATATACTTTGAAATACTTATTTAAAAATAAACATTGGGCGCTATCTCATTCGCTTAATACGCGTGAAAAACTAGTATATATAAATAAATGTCATCCTTCCGTTTCGTGCCAAATTTTGATTGTGATTAATTTTTCCAAAATCCCTTTCTATATATACTTTTATGACTTATTCTACACCTTCACTTATTTTCATATTTCAAATTTGTTGTTACCCTAACTCTAATCTTCAATCTACTCAGCTCTCAGATTATTGGACGAGTGTTACGCACTAAGTAAGAAAAGAGAGGGAAATGGATGCATTCTGAATATTATGGTGAAGTGTGTTGTATTACAGAGAGGTTGACAAACTTTATATACAGGAGGGAAAAGAGAAATTAGTTACAACTGATTAACATGTAATGAATTTAATTTGTTTCCCTTCTCTCCTTTCTCTTCTTTATTCACGTCATCCTCCAATACCCCCCCGGTAAGCTGGAGCGTGTAGATCTTGTACGTCCAGCTTAGAAACAAACAAGTTAAACATCGAGGTGGGGGAGCTTTGGTAAAGCCATTGGCAACTTGGCTTGAAGATGGAATGGATAGTAACTTGATCAAGCCTTGAGTGACTTTCTCCCGAACAATATGGCAGTCAATCTCGATATGCTTAGTTCTTTCGTGAAAGACGTGATTTTCAGCGATAGCCACAGCCGATTTATTGTCGCAAAAAACAGCTGCTGGTCTCCTTAAGTCTACCTGCAAATCTTTAAGAAGCTAGGTGAGCCATTGTACCTCACAGACTGTGGCAGCAAGAGCGCGATACTCCGCTTCGGAGGACGACCTAGAGACTGTGGCCAGCTTCTTTGATCTCCACGAGATAAGGGCTGATCCTAAAAACACACAAAATCCAGTGATGGATTTGCGTGTTGTCGAGCAAGTAGCCCAGTCGGAATCGGAGAAAACTTTGAGCTGTAAGTGATCACCTTTTGGATAGAAAATACCCTGACCAGGCGCCTTCTTGATGTAACGCAGAATACGGTGTGCAGCAGTGAAGTGTTCATTGGTAGGAGCATCAACAAATTGGCTAAGCTGTTGTACTGCATAAGTGATTTCTGGTCGGGTTGCCGTAAGGTACAATAATCGCCCTACTAGCCTTCTGTAACTACCAGCATCACTTAGGAGCGTACCATTATCTTTATCCAAATGATGGCTAGGAACAATAGGTGTACTGACCAGCTTGCAGTCGAGAAATCCGGACTCACTTAGAATGTCCAAGGTGTATTTACGTTGGCATAGGTTCAGACCTGAGCTATCCAAATGTGCTTCAATTCCCAGAAAGAAGCCTAGAGTGCCTAAGTCCTTGATTTTGAAGGCATTATAAAGGTGTGTTTTAAGCTCTTGAATTAAACTCAAGTTGGGGCTAGCAACCAATATGTCATCCACGTAAATGAGCAGAGCCAAGAATTCTGAGCCATATCCTTTTGTGAACAGAGAAGGGTCTACTTTAGATTGATTAAATCCCATACGTAAAAGAGCATTGCACAGTTTTGCATTCCACTGCTGACTTGCCTGCTTGAGGCCATAGAGAGAACGCAAGAGTCTGCACACTTGGTTGGGTTTCTCCCCTTGGAAACCGGGTGGCAACACCATATATACCTCTTCATCCAAATCTCCATGTAGGAAGGCGTTGTTGACATCCAACTGATGGATATGCCAGGCTCGGGATGCAGCCACAGCCAAGAAAGTACGGATGGTGGTAAGTCTAGCTACTGGTGTGACACCCCAACTTTTCACAAGCCGAGATAGCTAAACTTTAACACAAAAGCTGCCTATCTCAACTATCAAACATACATAGCGGAAGCGATTTATAACCTAAAGGGGTATCATGCCACATCTAGGTAAGAAAAGCACTGCCTAGATGCACAGGCTAACCAAAAACTGAACCAAACTGCATAGATATAATCCTCAAGTAATGTCAAAACATCGAAAGCTAAACAAGAGTACATATAGTCTCATCATTGGCACACAGGCCCAAAACACAAGTCTAAAACAACATAACTATGTCTAAGCTGCCTCATATAGATAAGCTCTAGCGCGCTCTCGCTTAGACTTATTGCATACCTGGAAAACATACAAGAAACCATTAGCAAAAGACTGCTAAGCAACCACCACTCACAAGTCACACCCGCAAGGAAGTATAGATATACATAAGTTTGTAAATAGGTTTACACACCATATAGAATATAAACACCAACGAACTGTTCGATACTTGAAATCGGATACTGAACAACAACACGCTGAATAAAGGAGAAACCAATACTTCTCAACAATACCAATATTCAACCGAATCATGAATACAATGGAATACTCATGAGAAACAACCAAACAAGGATACATCCAAGAATAACCAACAACCAACGAGATATGATATAACTCAAGAATCGAATAAGAGGCCAAACAGACCTCAACCCAAGGATAAGTACTAACCCTTACCCTCCAACCAACATACCAATCCTCATACCAAACACCAAATCCAAACTCAGTGCACGGAGGTAAATAACCCAATCACAGGGACCGGAGTCCAATCACAGGGACCAAAGTCCAATCACAGGGGTAACAACCCAATCACAAGGACCGAAGTCCAATCACAGGGGCAAAAGCCCAATCACAGGGACCGAAGTCCAATCATAGAGGCAAATAGTGCCCATATACACAAAGATACTCAATGATCCACCATCCACATCCAACCTCAACCTCAGCCCAAGAACAACCACTCAGAGTGTTCATCTCATATATGAACACAAACCAACTCCCAGATAATATAATCAAGGATTCAACAAAGCAAGAGATTCAAAAGGTAGACCAAGAGAGATGAATAAATACTCCAAAGACATGGTAGAATACCCAACAAAATACTCCAACAAAGTTTAGAAGAAAATGGGAAACAACCAAACAAACAGAGGAACTCAGGGAGGAGGCGGATCACCTCAGCGGAACTCCCCAACGGAACACTGTCCTCCGCCGCACCCCTCCGCAAGGAGGAGGCGGATCACCTCAGCGGAACTCCCTCTTCCGCCAACCCTCACCGTGGCCTACTTACGGAAGACTCCAGCGGGACACATTATACCGCTCGGGTTCTCCGCAAGGGCAAACCCAACCTCAGATCACAAACTCAGATAGAATACGCAATGTTCATTCCAGAATACAAAAATAGGATCAGATTGTCCAGATTATATATCTCAGAAGCCAAATAAACATGGAATTCATACCAACAAATGTTCATAAACATCACTATGCAAAGGATCAAGAACACAAGTTCATAATCCATCAAAAGAAAGGTTCACAGACCAACAACAAGGCTAATATCCAAGAAATTTCAGGATTCCAATACACCAAATAATATTCATAGATCAAGAGTGTAAAAATAGGTTTTAGTGGACATGATGGTTAACTCTTGAAGCACACTTCACCCAAGAACTCTCAAAACACCTCACAAGGCACCACCTCCATCTTGATCATCTTTTTTTCCAAAAGATCCCCAAAAGAACACCATAAGAACTTGTATAAAGATTATGAAAATAACGTGATGCAAGGTCTATTCCTAGAGATAGAGGCTTACCCAAGCCTCAACAATCCTAAAAGAGCAATCTTGACTTGAATCTTGGAGATGAAAGTGTAGGATTCACTTTAGGGTTCTTTAGAGGTGAAAGGAGTAGGATGGATTATTCTTGCAGGAAATGAAAAGGGAAATAGGGTTGCAAGAAAAAGGCTTTTATATTAGTAGGGAAAGATCATTACATATTATGTATGTATCAACTAGGGTAAGATATAAAATAATGGGCCCTTATAAAATGGGTCACACATTATTTATTATACTACTAGTTTGTAAGGAGTAATTCTTCCAAGAAGAAATATATATATATAGATTGGGCCATTATATAAATACTCTTACTTATAAGAATTGTAAGGATTCAAATTAGAATAAATCCCTTACAAGGATTAAATCAAGAATTGGGCTTGTGAATAAAATAAATAAATTCCGGGTTCAAGAAATATATATACATATATATACATAATTGGAAAGACTAAGCCCAATTAAATCAAATAAATCATCCGGCGGAAACGATTACCGGTCTCAAGGCTTGAACGAATTTACGAGGTGTTAGAACTGGTGAGAACGTTTCAATGTAGTCAATCCCCAATTGTTATGTGTAGCCTTTGGCTACTAGCCGCGCTTTGTAACATTCAATGGAGCCATCTGCTCTAAGCTTAATTTTGTATACCTATTTGCACCCTATGGGTGTCTTCCCGGGAGGCAAATCAGTCAATTCGCATGTAGCATTGTCTTGGAGAGCTTTAATTTCAACATTCATAGCATCCTTCCAATAGTCATGTTGAATGGCTTCGTTATATGTCCTCGGTTCTTTGACAGAAGTAACGGCCATAGAGAAAACCTTATGTGACAGAGTAAGATGATTATATGAAATTACTCCAGATAAGGGATGTGGAGATGATACCTTCTGCAGTATTGAATCTCAGTAATAGTCCTGCAACTTGCAAGGAGCACGCCTGTTCCTATCAGATCGTCGGGGCTGAGCCAGAGGAATAGGTTCTGATTTGTCATCATGACTGCTATAAGATTCATTATTTGGAGTCTGCTGGAGATTAGGAAGTACAGGTACTCCAAAACAGGTTCATTACTTGGAGTGTTGCATGGTTCAACAGACTGTGGTTGACGCTTTCTGGCTATTTGCTGCTCAGGTTCTTCATGTGGCATAGGAGTTGTGATAGGAATATTAGGAAGAGGAGGCTCAAGTGGCACTGATTCTGCTATGTTTGATACTTCTGCTTCTAAAAATGGGAATTGCCTCTCATAGAAGGTGACATCTCGTGAGATAAAAATAGACTTGACATCCATGTCGTATAAGATATATCCCTTAACTCCTGCTGGCACGGCAACGAAAGCACACTTTCTACCTTTTGAATCCATTTTGTGTCTTGCATGTGGTAAAGTAGCTGCATAACAAAGGCAGCCAAAAACTCTAAAACTACTCATGTCAGGATCCTTCCCATATAACTTTTGAAAGGGACTAAAGCAATTAATCACCGGTGAAGGCAATCGATTTATGATGAAGACCGCATGCATGACACATTGACCCCAAAATTCAATTGGGAGGTGGGCTTGAAATCTGAGGGCTCTGGCAACATTCAGAATATGTTGGTGCTTTCATTCAACTACCGCGTTTTGTTGCGGTGTGTTGACACACGATCTTTGGTGAACGATTCCTTTTTCGGCCAAGAAATCCTCCATATTAAACTCGGATCCATTGTCACTGCGAATGGTTTTAATCATTGCGCCAAACTGTGTAAAAACAAAGGCATGAAACTTCTTTATGAACTGTCTTGTTTCTGACTTGCTCCTCATCAAGTGTAACCAGGTGAACCTGGAATGATCATCCACTATTGTTAAAAAATAGTGTTCCCCCTGTAATGCACAAATTGGAAAAGGCCCCCAGATATCTATATGAATAAGATCAAAGCAAGAATTCGATGTAGTGGTGGTTAACGGGAATGGGGATCGTTTATGCTTTGCACGGTGGCATACATCACAAGCCATACTTTTGGTAGTTGAGACATCAATACCATTCAGAAGATGAAATTTATTTGTTGGAAAATGTCCTAGTCTTTGGTGCCAAATTTCAGAATTAATACATTGCATAGCATATTTTCTAGTAGGCATCTTTGGTGGTTCCATCAGCAGATAAAGTCCATGTTCTTGCTTAGCTATACTAGTTGTCAGCCCATGTGCTTCTCGGATCAAACACTGGTCAAACATGAAAACCAATTCACAAGAAGTATCTTGAACTAATTTGCTCACTGATATTATATTAAATTGGAATGAAGGAATGTGTAAAACTTCTTTGAGCCACAGACCATTACTAAGCTCAACATTCCCTATATGTGTGATAGCAATGCACTGTCCATTAGGTAAGTGCACCTTAGCTCCATTAGCCAAACGATAATCAACAAGAAAATCCAAGGAACAGACTATGTGATTCGTTGCCCCTGAATCAAGAATCCAAGTATTTGATCATAAATTGACAGTATTAACATGCGTTATGGGAGACTTGCCTTCATCTACTGGGTTGAACCTGGGGATCAAAGAGACTGTAGCTGTAGTGGTATTAGAATTAGATGGTTGTCCTATTTGTGGTTGAGGAACCGTTATGATTTTTCGCAGTTGTTCATCAATAATTCCAAGATCTCCTGCATTGTTCACTACTGCCGCTGTGTTGCCTGCTATTGTCTTCCCTTAGGCTTGTAGCTTCTTTGAGTTTGCGTAGGAAGGTTCCTCTACGGAACCGTCGTAGAAGTGGTGCAGATTGGCGATCGGCAGATCGGAGATGCGGCTTGAGCTCCTTGGCTCGATTCTCCGATTGTGGAAAGTGCCAATCGGCAGATCGGTGATGGGGCTTGAGCTCCTTGGCTCGATTCTCCGACTGCGGAAAGTGCGGCGGCGTAAGAGTTCCTCCCACGCTCTGATACCATATTGGACGAGTGTTACGCACAGAGTAAGAAAAGAGAGGGAAATGGATGCATTCTGAATATTACGGTGAAGTCTGTTGTATTACAGAGAGGTTGACAAACTTTATATACTGAAGGGAAAAGAGAAATTAGTTACAACTTATTAACATGTAATGAATTTAATTTGTTTCCCTTCTCTCCTTTCTCTTCTTTATTCACGTCATCCTCCAATACAGATCTCCGGATGTTCTCACTTCTCCTCTGATATCCTGCTCTCACGCCTCTTTTCAGTCCGATCTCCAATTGTTCTCGTGCCTCTTTGATCTCTTTGTCACGATCTCCTATGTGTTGATCTCTCAGTCTGATTTCCATGTTAGTTCTTCTCCTTAGCTACATTCTATTTCACTCGGGCTAATTTTCTCTTCTGCCTGGAACTTCCACGAATTGAAAATTGGCGGGTGGAATTTTATCAATACATCCCTGTATTTGGTTGTTTTTTTTTAGGGTCCTTGTATTTGGACGTTAGGCACTCATCCAATGTGTAATCTTTTAGAAAGGAGATGTTTTGTAGCTCCTGGAAAGCAGCCCAGAAGTACTATAGGAGTAAAGGGTGAAAGACGATAGCATTTCTAGTTCTGGAGCATCATAAAAAAGAATAGAAGAGTAACAGCCTGTTTACTAACAGAAAACTGTTTTCTGTTTTCAGTTTTTCAATTTTTCAGTTTTCATTCTTTGTTTTCCATTCTCTATTTTCTGTTTAGAAAACTTGTTTACTAACACTTATTTTTTCAAATTAACGTTATAAAATTAACAATAAGTTTAATTTCGAGTTATTTTTAGATCTTATATTTAAAATATTTTAAAATATATTTGATTTAAATAGAATAAATATATATTTTACTTTGAAATCCAATATATGTATAAAAAAAATTTACATTTGATATCCGGACC
>CM008344.1:43173073-43183087 GCA_002525835.2 Ipomoea batatas
CATGTGCTTAGTGTAGATTTACTCCTTGAAGATCAAGTAACAAGTGCAACTAGGCCATACTTCATAAATGTTACATTAATTGCTCAATCCAAGCTTAGATTCACTTGCCACATGTCAACACCCCATGGAGTCCTTACAAGATCTCAAATCTAATTGGCCAGTTTATGCTTAAATCAGATGAATGTTCGGAGGATTATAACTTAATTCGGGAAAATTCTAATACCAAAATTATCCTAAAAATATTCCCGTCGCAAATCACCAAGTTTGGGAATTTTTCGGTATCCCGCTAGATTTAGGTACAGAGTCCGTAGCAATTTATCCCTTACAGTCCATTTGAAATTTTTCTTGAACTAACTAGAAATTCAGGCTTAATCGCATGATACTTAAAAATCCCAATTCTAGAAAATTCGAACTGAATCTATATCCTTAAAGATTTCTCGGTTCGTGACCGGTACGTAGTTCGCAGCTTATCGATAACTAATCCTTAAGAGAAAAATTATTTCGAGTACCGAATAGTCTTTTCTTAAATGTCATAGCTTAAAAAAATTTATATCGCTATTCTCGAATCCTAACTTTGTCGTAAAAACCGAGGGGTTACAGAGCATCATTTGTAATAACAAAATAATGACAATTTATACAAGAAGAATCCAACCAATGTAACAATACTACAAGGAGATTGTAGGAAATAGAGCATCATCATAGTGAATCATAACACCGGCCCCGGAGATGGACTGTGAGACGGAATGGCACTCGCCAGGTAGTGGTAGTGGAAGCCATGCCCCGAGTCCAGCCACTCGACTCGGGTATATCGTAGCCTCATCCGGGGTCACTTTTCTTGGGCCCCGAGACTCTTTCGTTGGGTCCGTGTCTTCTATTTTGATCCGGGTCATCAATCTTAGCTTGGTTCAAGTCATCTTCTCGGGCCATTCAAGCCATCTTTGTGGGCCTTGGGCTCTAGGCTCCTGGACCCTGCGTCCAAATTCTTTAGTCATTTTCAATATATATATTCATCAATAATAATTATTAATACTCCAATAAATTTTAAAAGTAACTTAAGAGTAAAGAAAAAATTAGTACAATGTCTTTATATGTCATTTTAAATACAATCAATTAAAATTAAATAATTAATTTATCAAAACACTTTTTTTTTAATAATCAACTAATACAATCAACTGATTAAATCAACTAACACAATTATCTATCACGTACCCCTTAATTATTTTTTAATATTTTTGGCTATGAGTCAGATTTATTAAAGATTTTTATTGTTTGAACTAACCCACTCCACCACATATTTAAACCTAATTAGCCCACTGTGTGGACCATGGTCCATGCAATAATGATTGATTTAATAAGCAAATAGATTAATGACTGTGCACTTAATGGGATGATGCCGTGAAAGTTGCTGTAGAGGATAAATGAGTAATGTGGGGTATGCCCACTGGCCAAATGGGTATTCAAGCTCTGAGCACAAACCTCCTTCACCCCAGACCTATTCAAGCCTGCCTCTATCACCAGCCAATAAAAAGGACCCACATTATAAGAACTAGAAGTGCCAAGCACCTTGTGCTCAATTGGCATGTAGTGGCCACCCTTAGATGGGAGGTCATGAGTTCGAGTCTCAGTGGAATCGAGATCTTGAAATTGACTCTTTGTGCTTCAACAGGTTGAGAAAAGTATAGATGAACAGATACTACAATGTAATAGGGTCAGTTAAAGCCTCAAAATAAATAAATAATAATAGTATACCGTAGAGTAAAGATTAGATGATTATTTATATTAAATTACCTTATTTGTTGATGTTTTAGTTTGAATAATTTACTAAATGAGTTTTTTTTTCCACTTTTTGTCCCACATTACAAGAACTAGAATCGAATGGTCTAAAAATAAATAACTAACAACGCCCTACTAACCACCCACCTACCTCCGTCGCCAATATTCTTTTCTTCTTCTTCTCACCACCACCACTAGCTTCTTCTTCTCCTCCTCACGGCCACCGACACCGTCCTGTAAGAGCTGAATGGAACATGTTTATTCATCTCAAGACAACAGAATAAATAGGATACAATGTAGAAGAAGAGGAAGCTAGCTAGTTAGTTACAACAAAACCAAAAGAATAGGGCTACTATTACCAACAATATACTAAGTCTTAACAAGCCCTCGCAAGATTGGCACACAATCAGTGAGACCAATCTTGTTACGAAACCTAGTAAACAAGCGGTGGCCCAGCGGCTTTGTCAAGATATCAACAACTTGCTCAGAAGACTGGACATGCTTGATCTGTAGGGAGCCTGAACTGACCCGCTCACGAACAAAAAAAATAATCGAGCGCCAAGTGTTTCATCCGGGAGTGAAAAACTGGATTCTTGCACACATACAAGGCACTTAAATTATCAGTTACTAGCACAGGTGAATGATGTAACCGGACCCCAAGGCCCAAGCTATTTTAACAAATTTTGAATCCACATGACCTCAGCAGCACAATTAGCAAGTGCTCGAAACTCAGCTTCCGTAGAAGACTGAGACACAGATCGTTGTTTCGCAGATCTCTAGGAGACAACATTAGCACCAAAAACACAACATATGCCGTCGTGGAGCGACCCCCATCATGAGGACCACACTAGTCCAAGTCAGAATAAGGCAAAAGAGAACTAGAATGACCACCTCGAAAGTGTAAACCGTAGTGAACCGTACCTTTCAAATACCGCAAAATCCGCTTCACAAATTGCCAATGCACCTCAGTTGGTGACGCCATAAACTGAGCCAAATGATTCACTGCAAAAGAAATCCCTGGTCTGGTAATAACCAAATACTGCAACCGACCTATTGCCTAGCGATACATTGTCCCATCAAAAGCTGGAAAAGTATCGGCACACAAGTTCACCGAGGGTGACATTATTGGCGTTGAGACTTCCCCTACCCCCGTCATACCAAACCGGTCCAAAATATCAATCACATACTGACTCAGTGACAAGAATAAGTCGTTCAACGTATGAACAACCACAACACCAAGAAAGTGATGTTGTGGACCTAAGTCCTTAAGTGAAAACCGATCCGCTAGGCACCTCACGAACGAAGAAGTAATGAAAGTAGAGTGGCTTCCTGTTAATATGATGTCATCAACGTACACTAGGAAATACACAACTATACCATGAGTATAATAAATAAACAAGGACGAGCCAACTACATACTTCTTGAAACTAAAAGAAATAAGAAAGTTAGACAGCTCTAAGTACCAAGCCCTCGGGGCTTGCTTTAAACTATAAATCTAACTTTTCAATTTGCAAACATGGCCGGGCAAGACCGGATCAGCAAAACCTGTCGGCTGCTCCATATAGACTGTTCAAACAAAGTACCATTGAAGAAGGCGTTGTTGACATCCAACTAACGTAACAACCATCGCTGTGACAAAGCAATAGTGAGAATAACACGAATAGTGACATGTTTTTACCACTGGACTAAAAGTCTCAAAATAAATATGACCCGGCTCCTGCAAAAAACCTTTGGCTACTGAAAAAACTTCATGGATCTTGAATGCAATACTTTACGGGTTCAGGGATTATTTAACGTTTTTATAGTTATTAGTACGGATTAGATAAAACTAAAAGACAAACACGAATAAAAACACAAGTAAAGAAAAAGAACCCGGACACAGGAATTGATCACACAGTTCGGAGCTAAAACTCCTACGTCTGCGGGGCTACTCAGCTTTTGCCCAATCCACTAGATGCACCAAGGTTTACAAAGTTGGAATACAACCCAAACGTACAATGGTTCAAAACCAACACACAACCTTCAACATCTACTTTTGAATTGACAAAACTGCAAGCCAAGAATTCTTCAATTCTTCATCTCGACTCAGCATCAAAGACAGTATCAACGATAGTAGCAGAACGTCATTAATTCTTCAAATGATCTTCTTAATATTCACGTGTGAAAGCTCTGAACTTGTATCATGTGTAGAGGTGAATTTTAGAGCTTCAAATGTCTTCCTATTTATAGCATAAGATCCTTCAACAAACATCACAATTATAGATCTGAAAATCAGCTTGATTTAATGATAGCCACATCCCTTAAAAAGCTGTTAGCCACACAAATTAAATGGGTGGACTAATTCCTTGTTGAGAGCTTGTTGTCTGAGACAGCGTCCGCTAGCACAGCTTCATTATCAGCACTGGTGGACAGACTGGCTGACGGTCCAAAAACTAATAAACAACTAGATATAGGCTAAGTGTATTTTTGACAAATAATATAACCAATAACAAAGGACCGTGTATCATTTGTACACTTACAATCTCCCCCTTTGGCAATTATTTGACAAAAATCACCTTTAAACAAACTTAGGCATTTTTAAGAAATTAAACATAAATCAATATTATTAAACTCATGCCATAAGTTAGTTTGGTGACAATGATAAAACCCTTAAAACAAAATAAAGACCAAACATATATTGTAAGAAAAAACATGCGTAAGCCACTGCAACAGACCACCAAAACAGAAGCTTCAAAACCAGCAAAATCGCAATAGAACACTCCGCCTCAACTTATTTTCTCAAGCATGTCAAACTCCAAATGTCTTCAACCAAACGCCAAAACTCCCCCTGAGCTATTACTCCCCCTTAGTACAATAAATCCCAGCATTCATAAAAAACATACCCCTTAACTCCCCTTTTTTGTCAAAAAATTGACAAAGGTGCATCTAGTGAAATGTGGATTGGGAAGCTTGAACACGAGCATGTAGCACAGGAATAGCAGCCGTGTCAAGCGCTGAAGTAGCCCTGGGTAGAGAAAAAGAGGATGAGCCAGAGGGTGTAAGACCTATCACAAGACTAATCACTGGAACAGGAACTGTCTGAAGATGTGCACGATCATCATAGTGGCATTCTGGACATAACCGTAGTTCGACAGTATACTTTCCAAGAATTTCAAGCAGCGGTTCATTTTTGTAAAGAGCAAAACCTTGAGCTTTTAGTAACACAAAAATCAGACTTGGAAACGGAAGATGGATCTTTGGCTCCTTTTTCGTTAAAACAAAAAACCATGATACGATTGAAGATAATTTCACCAAGAGAATAACCACCAATCCATACCAACTGAAATCTATACGAATCACCGTACTCTTCATATGCATCCCACGTTCATAGTAGTATTCACCTCGTAGATATTCTCATACAATAAGCAGTTCAATCCATCAGAGATAGTCCAACTAAAATGATATTCTGAATAATGATAATCCGAATAATATGATAATATGAATATTGATAATCCAAAAATATGATGATCCAAATGATAGTCCGAACAGTATGATATTCCAGATAATTATGTTCCCCTCAGTTGTGACTGTTTCACCACAATATCATACTAAGACAGCTCTTGGAGTACATTTCATTAAAGTTGTAACAGGCACCTGCACAAGTGGAAAAGAAACGAGAAACCCAGAACTAGACACACGCAACTTGAAAACCACTCAGCAAATAAGGGAGACGCACTTATAGACACAGAATCAAGAAAAGTCAATTTGGATCAAATAAAGCAAGAAGATAAGCACATAAAACATAAGGCACATCCATGTAAAGCAGCTTCAAGCACAGTATTATCACAGACAGATAACACATAGAGCACATAAGCAGACACGAAATAAAGTCAAGTTGTAACAGATAAAGCAAAAACAAAGGCAGATACTTTCAGGTAAAGCAGATTGAAAGCACATTTTCATAGCACATTTTGCACAAAAGCACACAAAGAGTATCAAATACGGTCATGACCGGACCAACAAGAAAAGAAGACAAGCAAATTCAAAATCAGATCACACTTCAGATTGGCATGAAAGGTTAACACCGAACCAGATATAAATTTAGAGGAAACCACAGAATCAGACAAAACAGGTCCAGAGATAGATAAAACAGGTACAAGACAAGATTATAAAACAGATAGAGATACGCACATCAAAAAATCATCTTAGACACATTTAAAAGAGCAAATAATGAAGGGCATAAAATAGAACATGAGAGCAAACCAAGACAAAGGTAAAAAGATAGTAGTCACCACTTGTGAGGACACATCACCCTTAGGTCAGGCCATGAGCTGATTGTGAGACAGAGCAGCAATAAGAGGATCTAGGCTCGGCTCACATTCTTCTTCTAGTTCAGCAAGGTTGATTAAGTCAGAACTAGATTCATACCATCGGCTATGAACAACCACCTTGTGAAACAGAGTAGAACTTTGAGCATCATAAATCTATCAGCTTCGGATATCACAATATAGACTTGAAATATGAACTTTGGAGTTTTTACGAGGCGCAGCAGGATCGACAACAGGGCTGGTGACACATCAACAGAACTGGGAGCCCTTTTATCAAGTCATGCGAGGTGCTAGAGTAGTCATAGCTAACTTTGCCTTTCTTCTTTTCTTAAAGAAGCAGCATGTGTCTTACTTTTGAAGAGCTTGTTCAATAGGCACCTGATAAGAGGCACAAACACAGACATACCAGAGCAAGAAACGGGTAATATTGAGGTTAAATCAGATAATGATTCGGTAGTGCTGGCAGACAACGGAACTAAACTAGATGAAGCTGGAACAGTGACTGACTCAGACACAGGTAAAGGACAAGTAGTAACAGTGACCGGAACAGAATCATCAGATTTTGAGACACGGAATGCAGCAGGCAAGTCAACATATAATGCAATATCATGTATATTGAACGTAGAAGCATCAGGAATTGTGACTTGCTCGGGCCTAGACCTTCCTAAAACAGAGCCAGAAGCAGAGCTAGAAACAAAACATACTGGAACAGAGACAGAAACAGAGCTAGTAGCCACTACTGAATCAGCAGATAACACAGAAGCAGGTAAAACAACATAAAAAAAACTGTTAAAATAAACAAAATATAGGTATTGAGAAAATACCAACTAAAGAATGAATTTAGAAGGTACCACTTTTCCATTGCGGTGCATTTGGTATTTTCTGGGTTATAAAATCCGCTTTCCTGACCCAAACTTGTTTTACAAAAGGTGCAATGCGCTTGTGAGTGTATTTCTCAACCCTTTGATCCTTGTAGAAATAGTAACATTCCGGTCTGGTGTGCCCGCGCATCCTGCAATAATGACAGACACGGTTATATCTCATGCGATGAAAATTTGGATACAATACATTACCATAGAGTCGTCTAGATGTACTGGATTTGGAAAGACACGATATGATCCAGATTCTGTAACACGACGTTGTGGAGCTGAGCTTGATTCAGGCATGTCATGCACTGGTTCAGATGCTGTCATATGGCATTGTTGAGCTGGGTTTAATTCTGGCATGTTATGAACTGATTCAGAACTTTTCACAAAAATAGTATCTTTGTTCTTCCCACCGGAGAAACCAAGCCCAAATTTTGTAGAAGTTTGTCTTCCTGAATCAAGTATTTCATCAAGTGTAGATGTGGTGTCCATCATCTTGATACGCCGTTTGAGCATGTCCAGCTCCTATTGTAGCTTTTCCTCACGTTCAAGACTAGCCTTCAGTAGAATATCTTTTTCAGAAGCTTGGTTTTTGTACACCATCTTAGCATCTTCTAATACACCAATTTTACTAGACAAAGAATGATGAACTTTAAGTAAAGCCTCCCATCTGGAGTACAATTTTTTGTATTTTAATTCATAAGACACAGAAGGTAATTCGCGATCTTCAGCTGAATTATATTCTCCACTGTCTGAACTAACAAACTCTTCTATGTCAGGATCAACGTCAGCTATTGCGGTGAAGGCCACAAAATTTCCAGAAATTTCGTTAGAGTCTGAACCAGCAGCTTCTGATTCAGGTTCATCATCGCTCCAGGTTAGGGCCGTCATGGACTTCTTTCTTCGTAAGTATGTCGCACACTCGGCCTGAACATGTCCAAATCCTTCGCATTCATAGCATCGGATGCCCTTGTTCACTTTGTCTTTAGATTTAACAGGGCGTGAGCCAGATGATCTTGATGTTGATCCTCCAGATTTTGTCACACCTTTTGAGCTACTTGAGTTGATCCCTTTTGCTTAACCTGTTTCAAAATTTTAGAACAATGTTTAGAAAATAAACTAACAGGATCATTAGAAAGCTCATCTGTATCATGCATGTCGAAGTCTTGTCCTTCAGCGTTGAATGCAACAGATTTCTCTTTCTTTGTATGATCAGTCAAGATCTCCATTTCGTAGGTTTTAAGGCTTCCCATCAATGCTGCGAGAGTTTTGTCTTCCCAACCAGCGTTTTCCTGGATAGCGGTCACCTTCATTTGAAAACGTGGTGGTAGAGAACGCAAGACTTTCTTGACCAATTTTTGTTGGGGAAATGGCTCGCCTAGCACAGCAGCTCGATTTGCCATTTCTTGAACACGTTCGTTGAAGCTTGTAATATTTTTGTTTTGATTCATCCTTAGATCTTCAAAATCTGAATGAACCAGCTGTAACTTTGATTGTCTTACGGAGTCAGTACCTTCATAGGTAGTTTCCAAAATTTCCCACGCGACTTTTGCAGAGTCACAACCTATAACTAAAGTGAATTGGCTTTCATGCATTAGTGGATATATTATATCTAAAGCTTTATTATTATATCCAGCAAGGGTCCTTTCAGCTGCTTCCCATTCAACTTCTGGTTTGAGCACTTTGGGATCATTTGCTGTTTCACCCGCTTTTGTGAGATGTTCCCAACCAGTTAGGACGGCTTTCCAGATAAGTTCACCATGTGCTTTGATATGCATCATTGTACGTGTTTTCCTATAAGCATAGTTGTCACCATTTAGTTCGGGGGGTGGTTTATTCATTCTGAAACACTCAACCCACGGTGAGACAGAACAAAAAACAGGGAGAAACGAAAATAAAACAACGAAAAGACAACAAAGAATTGAGTTCAAGAAACACGAGATCACCAGATCGGTAGACTAATAGATTAAGTCCCCGGGCTCTGATACCAATTGAAAAAACTTCGTGGATCTTGAATGCAATACTTTATGGGTTCAGGGATTATTTAACGTTTTTTTATAGTTATTAGTCCGGATTAGATAAAACTAAAAGACAAACAAGAATAAAAACACAAGTAAAGAAAAAGAATCCGGACACAGGAATTGATCACGTAGTTCGGAGCTAAAACTCCTACGTCTGCGGGGCTACTCAGCTTTTGCCCAATCCACTAGATGCACCAAGGTTTACAAAGTTGGAATACAACCCAAACGTACAATGGTTCAAAACCAACACACAACCTTAAACATCTACTTTTGAATTGACAAAACTGCAAGCCAAGAATTCTTCAATTCTTCATCTCGACTCAGCATCAAAGACAATATCAACGACAGTAGCAGAACGTCATTAATTCTTCAAATGATCTTCTTAATATTTACGTGTGAAAGCTCTGAACTTGTATAATGTGTAGAGGTGAATTTTATAGCTTCAAATGCCTTCCTATTTATAGCATAGGATCCTTCAACAAACATCACAATTATAGATCTGAAAATCAGCTTGATTTAATGATAGCCACATCCCTTAAAAAGCTGTTAGCCACACAAATTAAATGGGTGGACTAATTCCTTGTTGAGAGCTTGCTGTCTGAGACAGCGTCCGCTAGCACAGCTTCAGTATCAGCACTGGTGGACAGACTGGCTGACGGTCCAAAAACTAATAAACAACTAGATATAGGCTAAGTGTATTTTTGACAAATAATATAGTCAATAACAAAGGACCGTGTATCATTTGTACACTTACAGCTACCAGCCGGGCTTTGAACCTATCCACCAAGCTATCGGCTCTACGCTTCACTCGAAATATTCACTTGCAGCCAACGACTTTATGATTAGCCCGAGGAACTAACTCCCACGTGGAATTCCTTACCAGTGCATTAAACTCCTCAGACATAGCGGATCTCCACAAATCATTCTGCAAGGCTTGTGACACCGTTCGGGGTTCAATAGACGAGGCGCCTAGACGCCGATTAATCGCCGCCTAGGTGCCCTAGGCGCTAGGCACTTCCCGGACGTTCGACAAGCGGCTAGCGATTT
>CM008344.1:43259229-43276457 GCA_002525835.2 Ipomoea batatas
TACATTACCCGATTTATCTGCTCTACCTTTTTTTAGATTATCAAATTTGATATTCAAACTTAATAAAAGAAAAAATTGGTGTTTGATAGAATTTATCTTTATCAATAATAATAAGCGTAATTGATGGCATATATTGCGACTGAAAATGAAATAAAATCTTTAATGGATTTGATTGTCCCATGATAGCGATTGCATACAGAATCCATGCGACCTTTATGTTGTGGTCCTTCAGACTAAGATTTGATACCATCTCTAAGTCATTTATTAGCAGTATTTAATGTTTTGGTCCATCACACTACTAAAGCCGTTACTATTCCTCTTACGTTGATGGGAGATCAGAATAGGAATGAGACTTAATAATTTTGCTAATATTATTCAATATTACTCTATTTAATTAAACACTGTTATAAATATTCATGATTCATGATGACTATTATTTCTTCAATTCATTCATCTTCCCTATTAATGTTATATTTTGTAGGTTATCACTTTGTATGTATATATAAAGACTTTGATCAATGGAATGAATGGCGTTTATGAGTTCTTACACTTTCTAGTTTTCCTTTATTTTTACTCTCCTTTCTTCTCTCTACTATATTCTTGGCATACGACTACTATTGAATCATCCCAGTAAATTGAGCTAAAGAGGTCCAAAATTACAACAAACACATATAAAATAAACAACAAGAAGAAAAAGATTTTAGTTTGAAATTAAAAATAGTACTCATACATTTGTTCTTATAAAAAAAAATTGTACAAAGTAAATTTGCTAGGAAGTGGATATCCGGAAGTTAATTGAGTTTAATTAGATACAAAGTAATAATTAAAACTCATGAATAAGATTTTCGGGAGCTATATATATATATATATATATATATATATATATATAAATAAAGTTGGAGGTTTGAATTAGAATGGGGAGTAGAGTTAAGGGGTTGAGGTACAAATGTTGAAGGGATGGGGTCCAAAATGAAATAAAGACAAAAGATTAGGGGTTAGGATGCAATATTTAAAAGATGGGGTACAATGTAAGACATGGGCAGAAATCTAATGGGTTGTGATGCAAGTATTGGGGTCCACGTAGGACTATGTTGGAATAACGGGCTATGAATGAAAAAAGGTAGGGGTGGAGGTGCATTACAGTCACGTCGGGACTTGTCATGTGCCTCGCAACATATCATTGGAAACAGTGAAACTAGGCTTGGCAAGAGTGGCGGCATTGTGGTTGTGCATTGTTAAAAAATACAATAAAGTAGTGAATGGGCTTAGCGAAAGGTAATGAGGGTCGTTAAAGGCTATGTCGAGACTCGTCATGCGCCCCGTAAATACGGAGTAGTTAGACTTGGTCGTGCATAGTCGAGCCTAGATAAGAGTGGGGACAATGTGCCCATGCATGGTCAATAAAGGCAACAAGGCGGTGGATATATGAGGTAATGAGGAGCGTTGCTACCTGATTAGGGCCATCAGGTGCCTCGTGGCCTCACCGCTGGCCACAATTTGGACAAACATAGTCAAATGTTGCCGGTACGGTTAGCAATGCCTTAGGTATGATTGGAAAGAGGGAGTAGTGGCAATGCTAGCCACGTATACAACGAGGAGGGCAAGGTGAAGGGAGGGGATATGGACAATGCTTAGCTAACAAGTATGTCGTGATGCACCTAAAAAATCATCTCGGACAATATAATATTTTTTTCTTACCCATAAATAATTCAAACATGATTTTCTTATAATTTCATTAGTATCTCCTCTATCCCTTAATTTTAGGAGCAATTGTAGAGATTACAACTACCATCATATCTCTTCGATCTCTAATTTGGTAAGCCATCATTTCCTAAACTAAATACAAATTTTGTCTAATAATGCCCATTAAGAAATAATAACACAGAGTTTTAAACCAAATTAAACATTTAAAAAAAAAACAATAAAGCATCATCCATCATTAAATTAAATAATTTTGGCTTGGAATTATCAACCATATAACTCCTGTTCCCAATGGTAGGCTCATTTTGTAAGGTTATAATACCTCCCTGCCATGTTTTGTGTGTCTTGAATTGACTAGATAAGGTTGAACAATATGGCTTACCATTTACCAACAAATACTTTATTTATTTACATTTTAAAAAGAGAAAAAAGAAAACAAGTAATGAAAGAAAAAAATACCAAAATACTCAACTAAAACTGGTGACTGCCTGACTGACTGGTGAGACAACATTGGGACTTACCAAATTTTGTAAAACCAGCAAAAATACTTTAAAAAGAAAGCCCTCCTATTTTTAGCAATTTACGGTTCCGTAATATATGCATTTTCTTAACTACGGACTACGAGGTTGGCGATTAGTTAGTACGTAATCGTCATCAATAGGCGGCACGTGATCACACGGTCCGGTAGCACCAGGAAGTCCCACCCACCACTCCTATAGAGCGCGTGGAAAAAGAGCCAACAAGGATCTATTAATTCAATCATACTACGTTGCCACTAACTCTTAGGTACCGAACCAATTACGACAGCGCACGTCATCAACTTTGACACGTCACATTTATGGGGTCCAACGATAGACACGTATCAGGTCCACTCTAAGAAATAAGTTTAGCTTTAATGGGTCTAAAACTAAGTTGACTGATTATCTTAAAATATTGTTTCAGCACTAGTGTGGCGTTTGAATATCACTGAGGATATAGGAGGTCATTGACTGACCATAGGTGATGAAAATTCTTTGTGCACAAAGTGTACAGACAGAGGTAGACATTGGATACTAACAAGGCGATTCGCGATTTACCTTATCAAGTAACTCTGTGGCAGAGATTTTGGGAGTTTAAGATTAGTTTACCTTAAGTTGTAAGTTGTAATGTTGCTGACGGAGCAAGATTTTTAGGTGACCCTTAAACCATTGAATTAAGTCCCACGAGGTTATCAAGAGACCCAAAGCCCAAAAATTGATCAAATGTAATGTTCAAAGTGTACAAACAGGGGTGAAAACTAAGTACTAATTGAGCGACTCACAATTTACCTTCTTAGTAGATAGGAATTTTATGTCTTAAAATTAGTTTAGCATAAATTGTGATACATTGATACCTAATTTATTTATTTATTTATTTTGAAAAAAGTAGAATGGGGCATGGGGCTGAAAAGCCCAAAGCGTGATTGGGCCATTGCCAGTGGTGTGTGGACATGCCCACGTGGCTAGTCATGTCATCATGGGACCACCATCATGGTTCGCTCATTGGCTCTCTGCCCAATTTCAGTTGACAGCCACTCCTACTTATCCAAAATCTCCTATTTATTCCGCCACATTCCCGCCGTCTCTCTCCGCCCATCTTTTCTGCACTTATATCAACCGGAAATGCTACACACAACCGTCACGGACGCCATGGAAACCGGCACAGAGATGACCGTTCTTGAGCGTCACCAATCTCGTCTGAAATGGCACCAAGAAGAACAGCACCAAATATTAAGTTACTTGGGCGGAGGCAATGATCATCTGGTGACCGGAATGTTTCCCCCGCCACCGGAAATTCAAGAATTTCACAGTCTCGGAGACCTCGTGACGCGGGCTATGAAGCCGGAGAATGTATGGAGTGATTTTAGCGGCTTAGGACTCGGGCAGGAGACGGACATTGGAACCAATTACAGAATTTCCAGAACCGCCAGCAGCCCGGCGGCGGTGGCCGCCGCCGCCGTAGCAGAGGACGGAAAAAGGAAAGAAGCCCCTCCGCCGGAGAACTTAAAGAGGAGGAAAGCCGAGAAGAAACAGAGCACAACGGAACAGAGTGGCAACAAAAACAACAACAACAAGAAAGAATCATCGTCTGCTACCTCGGATGACAAAAAGCCTGACTACATTCATGTCAGAGCACGCCGTGGGCAAGCCACTGATAGCCATAGCTTAGCTGAAAGGGTGAGTTATTAGTCACAATTCTATTCATATTCTGCTAATCACACTCTCCCGAACCGTTAATACCAAATTTAGTCCTCGACTATAGTGTTTTCTTCTGATTTAGTCATATACGTTTTTTGTGCTTAATTAAGTTCTGGCACCATTAGTGGATGACTAAATTGGGTATTAATAGAGAAAAATTATTCAGTTATTTTAACAGATGACTCAATTAGGTGCAGAAAATGTCGTTTAGGACTAAATTATGAAAAATCACTATTTCAGAAAACTAATAATGTTGCAAATTGAACAGGTAAGGAGGGAAAAGATCAGTGAAAGAATGAAATACCTGCAAGATCTTGTACCAGGGTGCAATAAGATCACAGGGAAAGCTGGAATGCTTGATGAAATAATCAACTATGTCCAATCTCTTCAACGACAAGTAGAGGTTAAAATTAAACCTAATTAACTACAACCCTTTTTAATCTTTCAACTATATATGTTTTGAATACTAACTTTTATTTTGTTTTCGTCGAAACTGACAGTTCTTATCAATGAAACTGGCTGCTGTTAATCCAACAATTGATTTCAACATTGACAGTTTCTACACAAAAGAGGTATCAAATCAAAACCACATTCATTAGATTGAAGTAAAGTTCAAAACACCATATAATATATGTTTTGGTTAACTGATTTCTTGCTTTTTGTATCCAGGTTTATGAAGTGAGTGGATCTAATTATCCTGCAGAAATGTTCAATTCATTGCAGCAATGTTCTGAAATGGAGAATGGTGTGAACCCTTCGGCTATGGCGCTTCGGAGAACCATTAGTGCTCCCATATCTCTGCTAGACTCCACTGCAAATGTAATTATTTCCTCCATTCTTTAGTATATAACCTGTATGTTTATATTACCACATTTTCTTACAAGCTTGTAATTCATGAAACAGCAAATTCAGGCATCTTCAGCTTGGGATGCTGAGATACAGAACTTGTATGCAATGGAGTTCCAACAAGGAAGATCAACAACATCCTTTCTTTCACAGCCATTTATGGGTAAGCCTGTTTTCCCAGAATTATGTTTATGTTCTCTGTATAAAAGAAGAATATGATTGATCACAGTAGATATGATTATATAATTGAAACTGGACAGCCCTATAAGTACACTAGGGACCTCTTTGATGTAATTGAAAAAAAGTTGCTACTTTTTTCCTTGTGTCTCCACCTAAAATACACAAGCACCATGTAGTAAAATGATAAATACCAAAATCCAGCAACCAGGCTAACCACATGGTCACAAGTTCGACTCCTAGCAGGAGCAGCCAATTGGCTTTCTTGATTTGAACTGGTCATCTATGGTCAATATTAGTTTACCTTCTTGTGGTCCTTTACTGGCTAGGGTCACAATGCAGGGTTTGCCTAGTATGCACACCCTCGAGTGGTAGCTGATGGTTTCCCTTAAAAAAGTCATTTGGACTAGTGAAGACAAAGTGACCTTCCAAGACCAAATAACCATCAAGTAATGTGCATGCATTATTGAGATTTAAGTGAAAGAAAGAGGACCCTACCTTTGTAGTTATACTCCAAAAGTAAAATGTCAATGAAATTCTCCCAAGAAGCACTTAAACTAAGTAGCTTTTGGCTATACATTGCAGGTTTCATAGAAGGTGGCAACACAAGGATGGCAATCTGAACTGAAATTATAGATCAGATCATACAATTTCTTGAATAATATAATGCTCTTCAAAAGTTACCAATCCCCATTGTTTTTCTTCCCAAGTACATACCATATGTATTTGTATGTATACAGGCAGTGTAGAAATGCCATAGTGCTAATATTGCTATCAATTTGTCCCTGTCTGCTATGTCTCATCAATCAACTGAGATCCTATTACGTACTGAAATTTAGTACGTGAATGCCAATTATTCTATTAATTACATATATAAGGTAATATGCACTATTCTTGCTGCAAAAACATCGTCAATCAATGACGTATCATATCCCAAACATTATATCAATGTTAATCTACAGAATGTTCAAATTAAATCTCAAATTATTGGTGTGAGAAAGGGTAGAGAGCACAAACTCATGAATATAGATGGCTGCATTGGTTTAAAACTGAAGCATAAAAAAGAAATGGTCCTCTTATGTACTATGTAGATAGGGTATGAATGATAATTGAAGGGTCATACTCATCAAATTGCACAAATTGCTATTCAAATGACAAGATTGAGAATGACAGGTTTAGGCATTTCAAAGAATTGAAGGACAGAGGACAGCAACCAACCAGTGAGCAGAAATGGCTGCTTTTTAGGACAGAATGGGACGTGTGGATCAAGACCCTAATAACAGACAATGTAAAAGTGTTTCACAACAAAAAGTGATGTTGATAGCCCTCTTTCCCTCCCTAGAATGGGGATAAATATTCATGCACTGGTAGCTCAGTTAATTTCTGGGTAGCATATTGTGAGCAAAGACGCAGGATCGTACCCTGACAGTCGTAATGTGAGAGTTTTATTCTCTTGTGAGGGTGGCTCATTGTGGGCATCAGGCACTGGTCGTCCCAGTCCCGCCTAATAAACCGTTGAGTAGCTGTGTTTTACTCCTCCACAATCTTATCGTGCTGGGGTGTGAGATTCGCGGGGCAATTGATTTCCTTTTGTGGGCAAGGATAAACATCCTATTATAAAATACCCTTAACTAACCTAGTCATTAGAGTTAACTATACCAATACAAAGCAAATCAAATCAGATAATTGCTTAATCATGTCCTACAAATCATCATTACTAAGAAGAAGAAGAACATTTCATTCACTGAAAAGGCTATAAGGGCTCTAAAGCTTTGTCATATGAGTTTGTGAATTGTGACTATAAGTGTAGCAGCTAAACAGTCACTTCTATTGGTGCTTAAATTAAATTGTATACAAATGGGCTGAAGAGTGAAGCCATCCATCCATCAACAAAGAACAGCCAACACTGTACTACTTGCCTATGCTTTTCACCATTATTTCCATGTTTGGGACCTCAACAAGGTTTTCTAGACTTTCAATTTCAAGCCCCCATATGCCAGAGGGGAAAAGAGGGGGCCCACCATATCCATAGAACAAGTGATTCTCCTACCCAGAAATGGATGGTGAAAGATAGTTCTGCCTGCAGGGTCCACAAACCCGGGTGAAAATCATTTTATTCTCACCCCTCTAACATTTGTGTATATAGTATACACCCCTCAACTGATATTTTAGGTGACAGAGAAAAAGTCACAACTACTATTCAAAGATGCGCATTAGGTAACTCTCGCTTTGTGATTCTAGATTCCTAGTAAAAAAGGACCAGAGGTAAATCAATCTAGGTTGCTCATAGTTCAAACTAAGAAGGCCAATAGTCTGTAGGGTTCACAAACTTGTGTGAAAAATCACTTTATTCTCAGCTCTCTAACATTTGTGGATATAGTATACATCCCTCAGCTGATATTTTAGGTGACAAGAGAAAACATTACTTAAAGATGTGCACTAGGTAAATCTCGCATTGTGATTCTAGCCGACAAATGATCACAAGGGGTAAATCAGTCTAGGTTGCCCATAATCAAATTAAGAAGGCCAATAGTCCAATCTTTTGATTATCAAACCAACAACCCGATCAACTTGACTAAAATTTTACCCAATAGCTGACATTTTATGAGACCAACAAACAGAATTCTCATTTTGTTTTCGTCTTTTTCATCAGTATTCATCTTTCTGTTCTATTACTTCTCAAAGAAGCATAAATGTTCGCAGTACATTTATTTTTTATCGTACGCATGAAAGAAGACGAAACAATCCAATCCAATCCAATAGCTGGTAACAGAATGATATTCTGCTTCAATTACACTTTTGAAAAACACTTGTATACTTTATTCTATTTCTGTACATCATTTTCTGAAAATTATAGAAAAATGAACAGATACTGAGATGATCTGACGCTGGCTAGTCTCATGTCAGTTCCACTGATTGACTGAATAGGAGTAAATTGCATGTATTGATTTGAGGTGTTGAAATTAACAAGAAGACTAAAATATTAACTTAGTTGAACAATGTGTGCATGTTCACGGAGCAAAATTGAATTACAAGCAACATATCAATCTAAACTTGTGAATGTATAAAATTACCTTCTGTATCGGTTCCTCATCCCATTTAACATCTGTCATCCTCTGGTACACATGAGAGATAAACAACATCAATTTCAGAGTAATCACTTACCCGTTGGAATCATCTTTGCTCTTCATCATATTAGGTAGGCCTCCCCACCGCCATTGGTTGGTTGTAATTGAATTTTTTTCTAATGTTATTCAACATGTAAGAAAGGTACACTGTTTGGTAGGAAAGAAATGAAAAAAGATTTAAAAAAAATGACTCTTTTGTCCTTAATTATTATTATTGCACAAAGGTATTTTAATCTTTATATAACTCATTTCTCTCCATTCTCAATCCCTATCAAATAATGTAATTTAAATTCCTATTTTATTCCTCTCCTTTCCCCCTAATTCATTCCTCCCAACCGACTTCGTTAGTGGCCCAAATACATAAAAAACACTAAACACATCAGTCATAAACCAAGATTTTGCAACACTCTCTCTTGTTTAAGAGACCCATACCATTAGCTAAGATTTAAGATTCTATACATATTTTCATATGGAAAATCCATCAATAAGACTAATCTATTTAATCTTAGTATTGGAATACCAAAAAGAACACTAGTTATGCCACCAAAGTCTTTTTTTGTGATCACAACTTACTTAGGCTCAAGTTCGAATAAAATGTAAATTGAATTCAGATCATTAAGCCTACACAGAGTAATCTCTCAAAAGATTATGCATGCTAAATACATAAGCACAACAAGAAGAACATCACACTATAATGAATACTATTTTCCCCAAGCCCCCAACTGTATAAAGGTATACAAGAATGATATGATATCAATCAATCAACCAAAAGAATCAAAGCATGATTACTCAATGAAAAAGTGGTAAGAAACTAGGAAAACTAGAAATCTTCAAAACAGGATGGCAAGAAGGAAAACAAGGAAAATGGCAAGGATAATAACCCCAACCCAACACAGCAGAGTCCTCTTCTTCTTCATCTGCTTAGCTCGATTCAATTCCTCCGCCCCGTCCTTCACATACGCCCCGCCATTCGCCACATTCTGCTCTATATTGTTCATTTGCTCCCCTTGGGTCTCCACCATTACAGCCATATCAAGAAACACCTGGTGAAGCTCTGCAAGGCTTTTCTGAATCTCCTTAACTCCCTTATTCCTTTCTTCGTTCTCTTTTGCCATTTCGCCCGCCTTTCCCTCGAAAACTCTCTCCCCGCCCGCCATTATCTTCTCGATTGTTTCCTCGGATGGTTGGGTCCCCGTGGCAGTATAGTAGCTCCGCTTTAGGCCTTCTTTGTGCTCAGCCACAATTTTCCCTCTCAGGCACTGGAAATCATTCATCAAATCCCTAAGTTTCTGTCTCAGGCCGTTCGTCACGGACATTCTAGTCCGATCAATTGGGGTTCCTTCTTTGTATAAACTTCGATTCGACAGATTTGATTTGTCGAGTAATTCGAGTTTTGTTTTGATGATTTTGGCCTTTCTGAGAACAGTGACCATATCAGAGTTAGTCCTGTCTCTGAGGCCATGGAGAATCTTGGCGCTCTGCGCAGATTTGGTTTCTTGGTTGAGGTCTTGAAGATCAAGAAGGAGATTAGAGATCTCTTCCATGTCGGCCTTGATAGCGCCCACATCTTCAAAGAACTTGGAGAGGTTCCTTTCGTCGCCCGGGTCGAGTTGACCCATCTCGATGTCCGGATCCGGCCCGGATTCAAGATCCTTCATCGCCTGCTTCTTCAGCTCCACGTAACTCATAAACGATTTTGTCATCAAGTCGTTCATCTTCGCTCCGGTGATTCTGCAAAACCCAGAAACATAAAAATTCAACAACACTCGACTGTAGTAACTCAAAGTATTTGAATCTTGAGAATAAGCAAGAAAGAGTGATTTTTATTAAAGAAATGAATAGATGATTAGTAAAGAAACGGAAAGGGAAGGGAGAGAGAGAGAACCTGGAAAGGTTAAAGATCTGTTCTTCTGAGCGGAGAATACAGAGAGAGAGAGGGAGAAGAGAGGAGGGTTAAAAGAGAGAGTAGTGAGGGGACGGTAATGGAGGGAGGAGTAGTCCTACTTTTATTGAGTTTGTTTTATTTTCAAATTCAAATGGAGGAAAAGTGACGTTATATTCAGAGAGCCGTTACATTTTTCAATCCAGTTTGCCCCACTTGAGTCAATTGTTATCCGACACAAATTGCAACTGTTAGGTTTAATTACCAAACCACTGGCGAAGGATCTTGTGATCCAGTGACACCAAGTATTTCCCTTATATAAGATGTTGTGGGTTCAGTGATTGGAAAAAAGAAAATGGAAGGTAAAGAAAAAAGAAAAAAAATCGCATTATCGCACCCAGCGGGCACGTGTCATGCACGCGCCAAGAGTGCCTCACGTGCACTAGATGGGTTTATTATGTTTTGTTGGGTGGAGCCCACAATTGAGACAAAAAGCCAGTTCTCTTGCAACACTCTCAAATTTTCTCTCTCCTTCTTCTCCCTTTTGGAGGTAATAGCATCAATAGAGTGAGTTACGTGTTACGAAGTAATATGTTGTATGTAAGTAACATAATGTAAACACGTACAAAAAAAAAATTAAAAAAAATAATGTAGAGGCTACAAATTGGGAATGTTAATATTATTAATTATTGTAGTATTATTATTTTTTTTTTAGTACATTATTGTAGTATTATAAGTGCAAGTACAAGTAATAATCGAGTTCGGAAGTCTTTAACAAGGTTGTAAGGTGTACAAGGTTTCTAGATATCATATCCTCCAACTAGCTGGTGGCGGGTAGTATTTATAGACTTGGAGAAAGGGATATGTATTGGAAACAGACTCACAAAGTTGGCATGACAAACATGCATCGGCAAAAGGGATATATATTGGAAACAGACTCACAAAGTTGGCATGACAAACATGCATCGGCAAATCAAGTTAGTCCTGACACACGTTAGACAGTGGCATGACCCTCAAGATGACAGTAACAAAAATGACATTCATGCAATCGAAAACAAACCCTAGAGGTTTGCTTTTCAATGTCGTAGGTTAGACAAGTTCTAGAAGAATCAATCAACTCATTCATATTATATACACGCTATGTACATATGCTCTGTATAACACATTAACAATGGTTTATATATTTACAAGGCATACATGTACAAATAAACTAATTTTATAAATGGGTAGTTTAACATTTTCATTGTACCGATGCTTATTCACTTGATTGAGCATGAGTGACATATGTACCGATGCCTTATTCGATTATGGTCCAGTAAAACACGGGCAATAACTAACAGTTACAGTAAATAACAAAATTCAAAAATAAAACTCGGGCATCATATAAATTGAATTTTGAAAATGTGCATATGATTGAATAGAATGGAAAATTTTTAGTATTGTGAATTACTATAACAAGTTGAACTAGAATTACATTACCTCAATCTTGAACAAATTATAAACTAGTTTTCGGGAAAACAAAAATATTTTGGCCTAGCACCGTCCAGTCCAGTCCAGTCCCTTGCAGGTCCATGCCTGAAGAATCCATAGAACCAGGCGACTAGTCAAATTTGCTGTGGCAGTGAGTCATTGGGGATCATTTCCGACTATTTTGCCTTGCTTCCCCCTTCTTACCCTTTCCCTTCATCGATCCTTTTCCTTTCTGTTTTCCATTCTTCCCTTTACCCTTCTTGTTTATTCCATTCTTTCTTGCATCCTTTTTCATTCGTCGATCAACAAGTACTTTACCTTTGCCAGCCCTCACTTGAACCCCCTTCTTTGCCACTACGTATTCCCTTTCTGGTTTTTTGGGGCCAACCTTCTTGTAGAGTTGGTCGATCATTTTCGTCTTTGAACGATCAGAAATATCGGCCTGGTCTGATATAGAGTTGGCTTTCCTGCGTATCTTCTCTAGTTTTCTATGGGCAGCCCTCTTCTTTCGGGCTTTGGCTTCCGCCACCTTCTTTGCAGGCCGGGCATCTATTTCTTTAAATTGAGCCCTCATTGCAGCAACTTCCTCTTTAGTTATAGGCTTTATAGGCTGGCGATGCTTTATTTCTTCATCAGCAAACCACTTTGGCAGCCCTTCATCGTGAAACATATATTTGTTGTAAGCATCATCAAGCATCTCCTCTCGCTGCTTTTTTGTTAGCATCTTCTTTGCATAAGCAAGTATTTCAGCCTTATTGTTAATGTCATCATCATCTGAATCATCTGATGAAGATGAGTCACTTGAATCTGTAGGTGGAGCTGGGACTATTTCAAAATCTTCAGCCACCTCACTGGAAGGGACTTGAAGAACTGAACTTTTAGTCTTTCTGGTCACACCAATGGTTTGCTTCTCGGGTGCATCTTTTCCCATCTGCCGTGACTTTTTGGCACTTTTCCCCGGTTCATCTATTTGCATTTCATCGTCACTATCATACTTGTCCAGAATATCCTGCTCATCTGGCTCAGCAAAAACATCTTGATTGAACCACTGTGCTGCAATCTCCTCCTGAGTAGGTGCATCCTCAAGCGGTACCACTAGAGGATTCAATTCATGTTCTCCCTGATCGTTGTCCATGTCTTGATCAGAATGAACCATAGCATCGTCATTATCACCCTGATAAACAACAAAGAAACAGCTCCATCATGGCAAATAAACTATGAAAGCAGTTTTAGTGCAGAATGATTCATATTTATACATAAAGAACTTATCCAATTCCAGGACCATGGACACGAATATATATTTCAGGTATTATTTTCCAAGGAGACTTAAAACTCGTAGTACCTCCAAGAGTTCATCATCCTTCTCATAAGCTCGTTTGGTTCGCTTTCTTTGTTTAGTTTTCCCTTCCACTCTAGCCACATAGCTCTCATATGCCTCATCAAGCAGCTCTTCCACTTTCTCGTCATATCTAAGAATAGAGCAAATGATTCAGTAATGTTAGCATAGAAACAGAATAATCATACTTAGAACTCGACGCCTAGTAAAGAAGCAGAAGTACCGTCTACGCTCTTCTTCCGAATCCACATCACTAGATGTATCCTCTTGGGCCTCCGACTTGTTTTCTCTATCTTCACTATTTCCTTCACCAGGTTCAAGATATTCATCATTATCAACGGCTACCAGATCTTTCTTGCCCTGCATATCATCCATAGCATATTATATATACCAAATATAAAGCTCAGCACAACATGATCTCATGGCATCAAACATATAGAAATAAAGTCTCACTGATAAGTTCTCACATCATTATTAGATATTGATGAATAATCAAAATCTCACTGGTTAGCAAAGAGACCACACATTTCAGAAACAGATGCATCATTTTCATGGGAAACTAAGAAATGAGTGCATTTCTACACAACAAAATAAGCAATAATGATTCAGAAAGAAACCTTGATAGAAGATAGAGAAAACAAGTCTTGATCACCATATCCATCCCCTGTAGCATCTATTTGCACACCCAGTGCCTTCCTAGCTTTTTCCTGAAATTCCAATGAAGTATGAAAATACATATCATAAGTAAATTATACCAATATTTAAAGCAATAGAATAAATCATGTAGTGAGTTCCCATTCATTTTCAAGCCAACTCAAGGTAACAAATTTGCAATTATTCATCTAATTAATCACCAATAAAAATAATTGCATCTATTTATTGGGACAAAAGTATAAATTCTAAGTATGAGCAGCAAACCTTAGCTTGCCGTTTTGCTTGAAGCCTTTTCTCCTTTTTCTTCTTCCTCTCAATTGCAAATGTCAGCTCCTCCATTTCATTAAGAATTTTTTCATCTTCATCTTCCTTGCTCTCAGGTTCAACAGATATGGATGGGGTAATACTTTTCTCTGAAGGAGACAATGCTTTTCTTATATGCATACGCCATCTACAAGGCAACACAATAAATTATCTTATCATATTCTGTATAGAAAAATGCACTAGGTCTAAAGATATATTGGCACCAAGCAATATGTTTTCAAGCATATCAAAATTAGATACATCAACATATTTTTGCACCTATACAAATGTCATACTAAGAATGCTTGCATGTTCCTTACTTTAAGATATGCTTGAAGTCTTGCTTCCCCAAAATTCGCAGATCATCACATAGGGCCTTTACCTGTTGATCATTATTCAAAAACAATGTCAGTTGGGCTAGTCAGAAGACAACTAGGGTTACTGAATGCAATTAAGGGTGATTTAACTTAACAGCATATAGGATCAGTGTCTAAAAAAGTGTATACCTCCTCAGTTGTCAGAGTATGCTCTCTTATAGGCAAACAAGCAGGATCATCAAAGGATATGGAAGTAACTGAACCAAGGATGTCAAGAGGAGCTTCAGACCAAATAAAATCGACAGCAGAGCACACCTTCCTCAAAATTGAAGCACCGTCTTCGTACCTGCAATACTATCTCTAGTTAGCAAGAATACCACCTTGTGTGTGTGTGTGTGTATTGCATGGAGATAGTTGCAACATGTCACCACTAGAAAGAGAGAATAACATACATGCGTTAACTACGGAAAACTGAAGTAGATGGAAACATCTAAAAAAGACACTATATTTCTACTTGAACACTAGAAATCATGTTGACAGGTGTTAAGTCACCCAAGATATGAAATTGAGTTTTTTTCATGAGGTGCATTAATTAAAAATAAATAAATAAATAAGCCTCTACAGGGACAGCAAATAGGATCTACCCATCTCGGTGTCTCTTTTGCTTTGTCACTCTGAGTACATCAATCACCTACGTACAAAGAAATACCTCAAATTAGGCATTTGCAAGCATATATCCACTTAGAACATTTATGCATAGATTAAAAAAAAGAGAGAAAGGAAGATGTTTTTTTATTTACCTTTGGGGGTTCTTTGCCTCCCTGGAAGAGGTGCTTAAAATCAAGAAGGCGAGGATCAATCTTCGCAGGAGCCTTGTATTTAAAACCAACAATATAAATTTCTGCGGATGCTGAACGACTAGCCAAAGGTTTATCCACCTCAACCTTCTCAAAAAGCTACAAAGGAAAGTTACAAGTAAGGAACCATCTCATCCATTAGATGTCTTAAAAGGCATTCAAGCACAGCAGAAAGAAACTAACCTGCCGCAAACAGTACAAAACAGCACTGTAGTCTTGTGACCTGAAAACCTACAGAATATAAAACAAATAATATTTCAGCTTCATATGTTCCAAATTTATATTCCTACCATTCTCCAATTAAACTTGCCAGTATACAAGTATATGATGCTACAAAATATATTATACACAAAAATATGTTTTCAAATATTAAAACTTGACAATATAACCTGAGCAAATGATGCCTCCAAATATATTAGAAAAATAAACATGTCCTCAAAAATTCTAAATTGCCACATTACGCTTGCAAATCATTGTATAGATAAAAGAGCTTGGAAAACCAATAGAAAGCCGAGAACTCAATGAGAAAAACATTCCACGCTAGATGTATGCTCAATAGAACAAATTTTCACTACTAAAACAAATTTAAGCGCTACTTTTAAAAGTTTAGAAAAATAAAATTAATTCCAAAGTTATAAATTCCAGCACCTTGGTAACAAAAGTCCCTTTAGGGGACAGCAATTCTGCGGCGAGCTTAACGGAATCAATGACCAAAGCATTTTGACTGGTGGCCTCCTTAGCCCAGGCACCACCGACGTTGGGGGAACCATCGTGGAGGACCAAATCGAAGGTTCTGCAGCCATTCTCGGCCATAAGTTTCTTGAGTGTGGCTCTGCACTTAGGCGTAGTGATATCATCCTGGACTGCGATAGCGCCGCGGATGGGTCTAATAGGGTCCAGGTCGACGCCGATGACGAGGCTGCCGACCGGAACTCGCTCCACCGCCACCTGCATCCATCCACCGGGGGCAGCGCAGAGGTCCAGCACTGATTGAGACGAGCGGAGGAAGCTGAACTTGGAATCGAGCTGGACGAGCTTCCATGCGGCTCGAGATCGGTAGCCGTGTTCTTTAGCTAAGTGGTAATACTTATCCAAACGATGCTTACCTTTCACCTTTCCCATCTCTCTGGTTTGGAGATGGAGCGAGAAGAGAACCGCGAAGCTATGTGGTTTCCTGAGTAGGGTTTTAGAGCTCTGAGTAACGATTTTAGGGTTTTTATTATGAATCTTACTCAAACCCATTCAGTTTATACTAATTCCATTCAGACCCCGGGATGTTTTAGAAATTCAAATTCTTATATGGAGTTAATAATAAATTTAGTGTTTAATTTTTTGAGCATTTTGTGATTGATTTTGATGGCAATCTTAAATTTAATTCTTCATTATCAATTTCGTCTTTTTTGGTGTAAAATTTAATAACTAATGAGTAAATTACTAGTTTAAACAATGATGGAATTGTTAAAACTAACTACTAAATTACCCGTGCGATGCACGAATTAATTTTGCATATTATATTTCTAAATAATAAAATTAAAGGTTAATCTATAAATAATTATAATTTATAATATTTGAGAGTGTATGTTTATTTGATTATAAGATCAATGCAAAATTATCAATAATAATATATGACTCATTTGATTGCATTTATTTTAAAAAAAATTATATATAACATAATTTATATCACATGACCGTTTGTGCGTTAAAGGTTCTTTTTCAATAACTTGTGAGGACCATTTTGTGCTCCTATTTTTATTATTTATCCCTATATATACACGACCACCTTATTAGCAAACATATAGGATTTGTTTAATACAATATAAAGGATTTGACTTTATAAAATATTTAATAGTATTTATAATGGTTTATAATATTTTCTATGTGGAAAAAACATCCTAAAATTATTAATGAAATTATAAACAATTCTAATATTTAAAAATTTACATTTATTTGAAATTATAAGATTTGTATATTAGTGTTGAAATTGATTACTTAAAAATTTTATTAAGAAAAGTCTAAAACCAAAAATAGAAGGAAGAGCATGCTAATTGATACTATCTCTGTGTTGAATACCATAGTAAAACTGAAGTGTTAAATACAGTGTTAATTCATATATTTTAAGTCTTTTTATTACTAAGCTAAATACATATCCTTAATAATTAAGATAATTCTTAGTCACATCCGTAGTACTAAAAGTATTGCTTTAATTTTTTTATGAATAAGAAATAATATTATCAAACCAGAATAATTAAAAAATAATGTGTGTATTGTACAAAAATTTTTATAATTGACTTAATAATTAAGTATTAGTTTTTATTGCCTAATACAGATTGACAATTATTAA
>CM008344.1:43294585-43305252 GCA_002525835.2 Ipomoea batatas
CAATATTTTTACTAATTTTAAAAAAAAAAAAAAAAAAACAGAGACAAAAACGACGTAGCCCAGGTCCACCTTGCAAGGTGGACCTGGGTCCACAGCATAATTTGCCTTCACATATTTGTTTGGTTATTATTTAAATTTGGTTGAGCTAAATTCATTAAAATATGAGTCAAATTGAGTTGAACCAAACAATAAAAAAACATTGACCTCGCCCATCATAAATTCCAAAAGATTAAAAATTCAAAATTTTATTCATTTTCTTTAATTTAAAATTATTACATTTATCAATACCCAATTAAAATATAAAGGAGCGGGTTTAATCAATCGTTTCCTTTATTTTTCTTAATTTAAAGTTATTACAATTATCATTGCATAATTAAATATGAGTTGGAATGAGCTGAGCCAAACAATGAAAATTTTAGCTTGAATTGGCCCATGGCCCAAACAAATTTTAAAGTTACAATTTATATATTTATTTGTATAAAGATTTATTATATTTATTAATTTATGTACATATTTTTATTATAAAAAGTTACAAGTTAAAAATTAGAGTTAATTTCACTTTTAGTCATATGACTATTGAAGTGATGTTAATTTTAGTTCATAAATTTCAAAAGAATTTATTACCGAAATGGTCCCTCGACTATTGCGAAATTACCAATTTGGTTCTCGACAAATTTTTGTGCCCAATTAAGTCCCTCGACTTTGAAAATTTTAACCAATTTGGTTATCCGTTTATTTTGCCGTTAAAATTGGGACCAAATTGGTAATTTTGCTATAGTTAAGGGACCAAATTAGTAATTTTTCTATTGTCAAGGGACAAAATTGGTAGTTAATTTTTCACTGAAAGGGTCCCTTGACTATAGCAAAGTTACCAATTTGGTCCATTGACTATAGAAAAATTACCAATTTAGTCCCGATTTTAACGACAAAATAAACAGAGGACTAAATTGGTTAAAATTTTCAAAGTCAAGGAACTTAATTGGGCACAAAAATTTGTCGATGACCAAATTGATAATTTCGCAATAGTCGAGGGACCATTTCGGTAATAAATTCATTTCAAAACTATCAATTTAATATCGTAACTATGTAATTGCTAAAATGATGGTGCAGATTTATCTCTTGCTTATTCTCTTTCTTCTCCATTTCTTACCCATATGCAAGACATTTCTCATCCATAGATTCCACCATGATAATTTGATACGATGAATCGGAAGATGATGTCTCCGTTGAAATTCTAAATTTTCATTATTTTCTCCTCTACATCATATGTACACATACATGTAGGAACACAACTCTAGTTTCTTCAATTCTTCCGCATTGTGCAATTAAAGTTTTCTCCCAAAGGTTATCCTAATTTCTTCCAAGAGTGTTGCATTTAAATTGAGAAACTCTAAATTCATCATTAATTTTATCTCGTATATTTGTCTCTTTAGACATATAACATGATATGGGAAGATTGATGATTTAATTTTTTTTCCACACTAAAGATCCTATAATTACTGCTCGTTGACATGTCATCTTTTTATTGAATTCATAGACTCTTTATTAACTTTGAGTAGAATCAACCAATTAATCAGCGAAAGGCCTTGTGGTCAAGCGGCACCCGGTGTACACTCCCATGTGGAAGGAAGTGTGTTTAAGTCTCAATACGTAGATGTATCTGTTAACTTTTTGTGCTTCAGTAGGTTGAGAAAGTAAAAAAAAAAAACAATTAACCAGTAATTTATTAAAATAAATAGGATTTTTTTTAACAAAAAAAAAAAAGAAGAAAAAAGTGACCAATAACGAATAGTAATTGTAAGAGTGGGAAGTATTTTTCCAATTTTTAATTAAGCCCTTGTGTAGTATTCTTCTAGTCTACAAAATTAATGTCATATCTTTGACATTAAATGTGTTTATATCTTACATGTATATTGTATAGTTTGAACAAAAATATATGTACTTTTACTAGAACATTGTCTATATTTTGCTTCATTTTATAAGTTTTAGGTGAAATGTCTCTACTACATAATTGCAATTTAGTTTGTTTTTTTTGACAATAATAATTGCAATTTAGTTTGTTCTTCTAATCTATTGTAATCATAGCAAAAAAAAATTTAGTGTGAAATAAGTTCAAAATTGAGGGCCAAAGGCCTTGTGGTCAAGCGGCATCCGGTGTACACTCTCATGTGGAAGGGAGTGGGTTCGAGCCTCAGTGGAGGCATCTGTTGACTCTTTGTGCTTCAATAGGTTGAGAAAGTAGCTATGAACAGATACTACATTGTAACCGAGTCAGTAGAACTCAAAAAAAAAAAAAGTTCAAAATTGAGCGAATAGTGCAATTAAATTCGTTTTTAACTAAAAGAGTTATATCTAAACGTTTTCAACCTACAAACACATACAATTGAATCCAATTAATTAAATCGTTCATATTAAGTAATTTATCATTGATTCAGATGTACATTAATTATACCGGTACCTTAATAATTGTAAATTAAATATAATCTTGTTCTGTAGTGGATATATACACTCTGGACATTCCCCAGTATTGCTTGTTAATGATGAACTCTCCAATTGTTTCCAGCGTCTATGATTTGGTACGTTGTTTTGCTTTCCTTAACGGATAACACATTAGGATTATCTGCAAAATATTAATTTAATTTACATCTCCATTTATGTACTAATTAATTTTCAGGAAAAAAAAAGGTTATAATTTAATTTGTAGTAACTCATTATGATTAGATCAATATGGTTTGACACGATGTATTTTGTTAGACAATTAACCAATTACATCGTATCACATTAAATGATTTTTTTTATTTAAAATAATTTTATATATCATGCATCAAAAGAAGTGATCAAGTGGATGTAACATGATTCTTGTATCTAAAGATCACGAATTTAATTTTTACCAACACACTTACTATTGAGATTGTCATATAAGATAATTCTAATTAGATTTAATTTTTTTTTGTTGCAGAAATAGCCAATGACTTTGTGGTCTAGTGACTCTCCAAAATGAGAGGTCATGGATTATAACTCTAGTGGAGCCGATATTAACTATTTATGCTTCAGTAAAATATATATTATATTGTACATTTTTCAAAAAAATACCATATTGTACATGAGTCAATAGTATTAAAAAAAAAGAAAAGAAAAGAAGTAAAATGTTGTATAATTTATATGGACTTACGAGAGAGTGAGTCGGCTTGTTTAGGAGTGAGATCAGCTGAAAATCCTGGTCCAACGTTCATATAAACGTACCCTAACGCTTTTTTGGCTTTCTCCTTACTTCAACGCATCATCAAACATAAATCACCAAATTCAAAACAAATATTAATAATTAGATGCAATCATATTTATAACAATTGAATATCTTAAAGGAACATTATACAATGTTGAATACTAGATGATGAATGGGGTACTGGGGCATAGTCGACCGGTCATGTCTGGGCTGATCAAATTCTCCTCTCAGTAACTGGTTGAAACGATGAATTTTAGTTTGGAATATGTTGTTGGCAATCCTAGGGGGCCATATTGGACTCTATAGGCGAGGTGGGGCTCATGGCCCATGGCCCAGCATAGGCAAGAGTGTGTTATCATGTACTAATTTGTGGCGTAGTAGGGTTAGGGGTTAGGGCGCCTATTCTTGATGTAGCAAGGTTTCTCAATACGGAACATCTTAAGATTTCTTCTAGAACTCTGAGCGCCTCTATATAAATATCTCCCTCTAGAGGGTAAAACGAATCCGTTTTGGGTCTGGTGGTACCCGATTGCATCCTCATATGAGAGGGGTGAGTTCGAGTCTCAGTGAAGACAATGCTGAAGCAGGTTGAAAACACAAACTACATTGTAAAAAAGTCAGTAGTACTCAACAAAATTTACACAAAAGACAAAAATGTTAGTTGCAAAATGTCTTAAATACAATTATATGTCCGAATTGTAAAAGTCGTTGCAATTCAAAAGCTGATTTATATTTTTTTAAAAGTGAGTTAAAATGTCACGTTGGATTGTAATTCACTTGAATTGCATTGATATATTTGGCCTTATTGTATTATTATATCGCAGTCCATATTGATACTCATTCTATCTCACTTTATGTATAAGGTAATCCGTCTCAGGTAACTAGACTTAAATCAATTTAATTTATTTACATTTTAAATTTTTGTATTATTTATTTTAGTGTTAGTTTTTTTAGAAAATTATATATTTAACAACTAAATTAAGAAAACTATTAAATTTAAAAATTAATGATTTTAAAAATAACGAAAGAATATATATTTGATTTGATAAATAAATAGTAAATATGATAGATAAAATGAGATCGATGAAGTATTATTTGACGTGATAGAATTTGAATATATTATAAATTATAAGCTATCTTATGATTTTCACAAAAAATAAAAAATAAAAAAATCTGAAATTAAGATCAAACATCACATGCAAAATGTTTCTAACTTCTTTAAGATTATATTACTATAACCAAAACTCATAGTTTCACTATATGCTTTCCCAAATAGGACCTACGACCTTAGCCTAAGCATGCTAAAATAAATGTCAACAAATAATATTTGGGCATAAACAATTATAAATACCTGCCCAAAACCGGAGTTAACATTTCAATATAGTAAGTCGTGGGATCTTTATTAGGGTTGTTAGTGTAAACAACATACTCTTTTGCACTTGTACTTATAATAAGAGAAAATAGCAAAATTGTGAAGGTGACGTAGGACATGATTTGGGCTTTAGGCATTGTGATTGTGGCTAGCAAGAAATTGAAGATGGACAGAATGAACGAGGAAGAAATGACTTGGTTGTTTTTTTGAAAAGAGAAGTGACTTAGTTGTTATGGTATTTAAGGATTACTCAAAGTACGTTTATTATCCTATGGAGAAGAAATAAATGAATAATTAATTCAGAAAGCAACGTTTCATAAAATAAATATCCTATAGTTGTCAATGTCATGATTAATTGTTAGTACAATGTATTATTATTATTATTGTTGTTGTTGTTGTTGTTGTTGTTGTTGTTGTTATTGTTGTTGTTGTTGGGGTGGTGGTGTTATTATTATTATTATTATTAAAAAAAAATTAAATTATCATGAAGTTAGATTTGTTGGATTATATTATTGGATATATATGGACAATTTCAAATTGTGGGATTGATTAGTTGAAGTCTTCTTTTTGTAAAACTGTTTAAAATACTTATGTTTCATAGTTATGAGTTCAAATTTAATCTTTTAAAGACTATCTTCCATATACTTTTTGATGAGCAAAATATCTCAAAAAAGTTTTTATAAATTTGTAAAAATGAGTTTTGAGTCAAGTGTTTCAAAATGTTTTCTTTTGGGGTAAAATAGTTTTCCGAACTTTTTTAAACTTGTCAGAAAAAATAAAAATATTTCTTTATGGTATGGAGTCTCACACGTTGTTAACAATGTCTTGAGAACCCCACCAAAAATCATGTCACATGAGGTATAATACTATATAAAGTGATAGCTAGGTTGTTAATAGGATCTCAAGAATCCGCTAGTTAAAGTTAGATGATATGGCCAATAGATTCTGCAACGAGTAATGCACCACTCTGATCTAATCTCTCAAAGTTTCATGTAAACAAACTTAGATTTTCCTACCTATTCATCATCCTAATCTTGTTAAGTTTAGATTGAATCATAATTGAACACCAAATGTAATATCCATATTCTTAATCACATAGAGTTTCAAATGTATACATTATTAGTATAATCGAGCTAGCTAGAGACAAATTGGAGAAGTGTATAATTTCGAGCTAGCTAGAGACAAATTGGAGACGTGTATAATTTGTCAACTTTAATTTGTTATGGTGTAAACACTTAGGTCTGTAAGAGGCGGGTTTCCATAACACTAAGTGTAGCTATGGTTCATATGCTACGAAGAGGTGAAAGTCATAAAAGTGCCATTAGGGATGATGGTGTGCAAGGGACTCATGAGACATGTGGTTGATGTCTTGTCTCACCATAATCAATGGATGGTTGGTATTCTTATAAGCGTTATCATTGTAGGTGGCCGATTAGAGCGATAGTTGGGATACTACCTAGGTTTTAAAGTGGTATGGAGAGTTTATAGTAGTTGCAAATCCTAAAGGAGGTGCCCTTAAGTAGTGGAGTACAATAATCTCGGCCGAACCAATTTAAAATTTGGTGTACTTCTTTCTTTACTTTTTACATTCCAAGCATATTCAATTACTCATTTACTTGCACATAGGATCAAATGAAATTGGATTAATTAATAATTTTGGAAGCCACGACATAGTAACAAGGCCATATTTGATAATATAGTTAGCTTATCAATCAATTTTGACTTATTTGACAACTATTAGTTGTTTGAACAACCAATATAAGTGTTTGATTAATTAACTTTTTGTAACAGCTTATTGCTCTAAAACATTAAAATTCAAACAACTACTCAAAACAATTTTTTAACAGTTAATTTATCAAACATCGATATTTCTACAATCAACTAATGCTATCAACTAGTCAAACTCACTAACCTAATCAGCTAACAACTATTTACCAAACACTCCATAAATGTACTTTTTAGTTCATGATTGCTCATATATGATTAATTAGTTGTGTGCTAGTTGAATTTTGTTACTCAATATATAGTCATAATGCCTCATGTTATGTTACTTGACTTAATTATTTATACATTTTATTAAGTGTTGATCAATTATTCATACATGATTGTTATTGTAACTGAATTTATTTAATCACCTAAAATTGCATCTAATATGATTAAGGAATACAATCCACTTACGATAGATTGACACAAAAATTATATTTTTTATAACCTAATTCACCTCATCCTCTTTACCCATTAGTATAAACTATAAAGAGAAGGTTCAATTCCGTATATACTTTGAGGAGAGCTAGGCTTCCAACACTGTTGATACTGTAACTTTGCTATTTTTTGCCCAACAAAACACATATATAGCAAATATGTAACCAATTTTCATACAATTAAGAAAGATTTTTTTCCCAACATATTATTATTCATTTCCTCGATATAACAAATGATTTGGACTCGATGCCTCATTAAATTACAAGAAATTTACGTCATCTCATCCACATTTATTTATAAGATTTTTACAAGTGATTATTAATACAAAAATATTGATCAATAATATATTTCTTTCTGTAACACGATGATACGTATAAATTAAAGGCCATGTTTGATCTTGGATCCGAACAACTCTTTCCCCCATGCCATCTCCGCCGTTGAATATAATATATATTTGAATGGCAATGGGGTCCAATATTCCAATTAAGCTCCATAATCCAGTGGAGAGTGGCTGAGTGAAAGCGCAAAATGTGGGCCGGAAGAATTTTCCTTTAGGAAAAGAGAAAAACGGTTGCTAGTGGCAAGTTATTCCATAGAACTTGATTCAAAATACACCATTTGTATACTTAACGTTTATAACGTATATACCGAATGTTCACAACTAAATGTTCATAATTTGAATTATGAACATTCAATATATAAGTTGTGATGGGTCCACCTTGCAAGCTGGACCGAGTCCATGGTATAAATATTGGTTGTCAGTTTACAACAACGTAAAGCGATACTATGGACCTACTCTGAACCCTGATGCATGTGTATGTGTCTTATGTTGCGAGTTTTTATGTTTTGTGTTATGAAATTTTGTATCTTAAGAGTATGAATTTTGTACCTGAAACAAATTAGTAATTGTGTCTTACGTTATAAATTTCTATGTCTTGTGTTGTGAAATTCAGTGCCTATGAATACAAATTATGTACCTAAATCATATTTAAAAAAATATGTAAATTATATTTTATGAGTATGAATTTTATATATTTTTATTTTAATTCACGATCCATAATGCTATTTGACATGATCTATGATATAAATTGGCAACGTCAAGTTGGAGGGCCGTTGGCGTATATAAAACAAATAACTTTAATTGATGGCCACGTTGCCCTCATTATTCTCCAAATATGGAAATATTAGAAGGAACTTTTTTTGGTGAATTGGAAAGTCTAAATCTTGATACAGTCGTCTATTTCTTAGTTTCTAAGGATGCATTTGACGATCCAATGAAATTAAAGTACGTACATTTGCATGGAATTTGCATTTAATTGGCTGCAGGATGCATGCAATCATTCACTCTCAGGAAAAAAAAAAAGGTTCACGCTTTAATTTCATCAAAAAATAAAATCATCGTAGGTATTTTAATAATCCAACATGACAAATTCCGTAATATGCAAACAAACATTTGTACCTTGTTCATAGGTTTTGTATTTAGTGATTAAAATTTAATTAGTTTGATAGAAAAATTCTCAAGTGTAACTCGTAAACATTGGATATAACAAAAAGTGAATACAAAATAGTTTAAAGTTTGTACAAATCGACTGTAATCCACAAGGTAACTTTTCATATGTGTGTGTTGTGCGCACGCTCGTGTCACGAAGTATTATAATTTTATTGGTTAAGGTGTAATAAAATAGTCAAAGTTTAATTCAAAAAATTGATTCTTGAGGTCGATTGATGAGCTTTAATTTAAACTTCACTCAAACTCAAACTATTTGAGTTTGACTATCTAATTTTTTATTTTTACACAAAAAATTATAATAAAAATATATTTTTATAGACAAATATCATAACAAATTAACATTCAGTATTACATCTTAATATGAACAATTCATAATAATATATAAATATATTGGCTAAATTTTTAATATTATACTTTATATTATATATATAATATATATATAAACGTGCAATTGGGCTAGCAAGTGGCTCTAACTGAGTATTAAAACACTTAAATTCAACTTGACAATAATTAAATTGAATTCAGCTATTTGCTTAATCAAATTCATTTAGATCATGAGTAACTTGACTCAACTACACCCCTAACCTCGACATAATATAAATCTTACAACTAATAGAAGAACTTTATTTATAAGTAGTTAAAAACCTGCCTTATAAATTAATCAACATAATCCTAGCTAAAATGGACTCTAAGTTTCCTTAATTACGACATAATACAACTACTTATTATCCATCTAACTAATTACGTTACAATATAATCAAAATATAGATCCCTAACAAGCTATCAATCGTATTTACTATACTTTCCCACTTTCACTATACATTATTTTTGGACTGGTCTTCCTTAGAACCTAAGCATACTTATACTACTATTATATTAGTAGATGGTCTTGGACCCTTAGATTTGAGTTTTTTTTTTAAGGGTCACAGCTATGCCACTTGACCATAAAGTCTTTGGCCTCTTAGATTTGAGCTAAAGTAATAAATATTTAATTTACATTTAATGACTATTTAAGTATAATATGTTGAATTCATCTTGATGAGCTGTTCATGCATATCATGCAATGTTGAATGCTCACACAGCCTTTGGAATAATATATTTCGCGGATAATTTCTTATCCAGGTAATAGAGCTTCATCCATTAGGATTTAGGAATTAGGACTAAGGACAATTCCTTATCCAATCCAAATCCCAAGTTCCTTAATGGCTACAAGGTTGCGCCCGACAAGTACAAAGGCGGTAGGGTCCGATACTGCTGCACTTTTTAGGAATGGTTAACAAACCACTAATCACTAAAGTGGTCTACAAAAAAAAAAAAAGAATCTTTAATTTGTATATTTAAATATTCACTAGAAAAAGTACATGTTTAAAATAATATTAAAAACTTTTTTAGGTTACGGAAATTCTATAGTACTCACCTGCCATCATACTTATTTTTGTACGGTGTGTAATATTTTTTAATACATCTTATATTATAATGAGATCAAAAAGTTTCAAATTTAAGACTATTATATAGAAGAGAAGCGATGTTATATTTCTCTCTTGATTAATTTCAAATATTAATATTCACTTTCTTAACTGACAATATATACCGATTCTCTTTGTATTTGATTAATAAATAAATTTATTTTTTAATATGAAATAGAATCGGTATTGGAAAAGCCCCACAAGACAGACCGACTCAAACACAAAAGACTAATAGGTTACTTTCATTGAAAATCAAACTTATAACCTTGTTGTTATTACCTAATTGAGGTTGTCCCCATTTGATTTTCAATTTTGTCCAATAATGTTATTATTGAATATCAAAATGGTACATTTTTAGTCCTTTGGATGTTCTCATATATGATATACCTATTTCATCCAAATCTTTGCCTATTATAATAAAAAAAAAATTATTAAACAAAATTAAAATGATAAAATCACTATAATTGGAATCATTTTAATAATTGTATAGGACAAATCATTTGAAAAAATTAAGAAATGAGAAAAAGTGGCATTTTTTTCCACACTGTAAAGCTTAATATAAATACATAGCACTAGATGCCTCCGATCCTCACTCGCTCCCTGTCATTCCAAACCCCAAACCAGAAGAAGAACCAGTCTTCACCAAAAAAAAAAAAAGAAGAAGAACCAGAGAGCTTATAAGCTCGCTAATGAAATGAAGTCCTGAGTTCATTCTTTTTGATCAAAATTAAATATCGATCGAGCCGAGAGAGAGCGATTCTGAGGCATCAAAGGATGCACAAGATCAGAGCTATGTTAGCCTTCATTCAGTTCTGCATCTTCTTCATAATAGGCTCACATTTGCCTCTGGGTTTCCCCAAAGTCTCTGCAGATTACTTGAGGGAACTCTCTGTG
>CM008344.1:43335968-43348023 GCA_002525835.2 Ipomoea batatas
GCCAGCAATTAAAACAGCCACAATGGAAACAAATACTTAAGTATGCAGAGAGAGGGAGGAGAAAGCTATCCCTCTCCCCCAAGGGCCAACAGCCATTAAAACAGACACAACATGAATTATGACTATATAAGCAGATTCATAAAATTGGGCAAAAAACATATTCATAAACTTAAAAAAAACCATATTCATGAAATGAATAACAACATATTTAGAGAATAAATTGCACATACCTAATTCAATAATAGGTGGATCAGATTTAGGGTTGAACTTTGGGTACTTCTCATTGAACTTAGACTGACCTTCATTCTCTCTATCATTCTCCAAATCTTCTTGGACAGTAGGTGGATCTTCTGAATCATAATATTCAGAATCTTNCTGCAGTCGAAGACAAGTAGTAGGGAAGAATTGACTCGTCGATTCCGATGGATTACACTATGCATTCTCCGATTTTGACGGAAGATTCGCGACTCGTCGATTCGGACTGGGTAGCGTTGATTTCGCAGGGAGGATTGAGTGGTTTTCGTCGAGCAGTAGAAAAATTAGGGCTTGATGTTTATTGTCAATCTGGCGTCTCTTACTGTATTACTATTATTATTTTTTATTTTTTTTTTATTTTATAATCCTACATGGACTACATCACACAGAAATTACAGCCAACTCATTAACAAAAACGCCACATAAGCTTTGAAACCGGCGCCATGTCATCCACAATACCGGAAAACCTACAAAATGTGCTAGGCGAAAAAAAAATTTAGTTGATGGCTCGAATAATCACTTATTGAAGATCATGGTGCGGGATGAATAATCGTGATTGGTTGATGGTGCGGGATGGCACTTTTGCCTTATTAATATGACCTCATTCCTTTTTCATATTATTTGTTAGCCATTGATCATCTTTGATGGACAGATCATATTAGTCCAAGCTTATCACTTGAATGTAGTTCCCATCTGATCATGACTATATATATACTCAAATTTCTTATAAAGAAGACCATACTCTCATTTGAAGCTTGCATCAGATTCTTATCAAAATAGAGTTAATTACCGATTTGGTCCCTCGACTATTGGGATTTCACCACTTTGGTCCTCGACAATTTTTCTTACCCTATTAAGTCCTCGACTTTGAAAAAATTAGCCAATTTGGTCCTCCGTTTATTTTAGTGTTAAACAACGGTTAAATCAGGACCAAATTGGTGAAATCCCAATAGTCAAAGGACCATTTCGGTAATTAATTTTGACTGAAATGGTTCCTTGACTATAGTGAAATTACCAATTTGGTCCTGATTTAACGGATATCAAATGGTAAAAATAAACGGAGAACCAAATTGGTTAATTTTTTCAAAGTCAAGGACTTAATTGGGCAAGAAAAATTGTTGAGGACCAAAGTGGTGAAATCCCAATAGTCGAGGGACCAACTCTATCAAAATATTTTGGGTCCTTTGGTTCAAGTTATCCAAGGGAATATAACATTGCATCCACATAGAATTTTTAAAGGAGTGTGATTCCCTTACATCTCTTAGGTTTTATAAGATCCCCTTGTATAATTTCTATTTTTAACCTTTAATTCTAATTAATTATTTTTATAATTATATATTTTATTTTATTTTATTTCTTATCACATCATGTTTGCTTATAATGTAATTTTGTTTTTCGAGTTCAAACTCTTAGTTAACTATTTTTAAATCATGTACTTATATATGTTACTATTGTCTTATTTATTTATTTTAATTTTAAAATTTATTAAAATACACGAAAACATAACTCCTAAACCAAACATGATTATATTACATAACTCAATTTTAACTAAACACAAAAATCTAACATTCTCAAATATTTCTAGCAATCTAACATCCCTAGTAATATAATATTTCATTAACCAAATTCCCAAAATCCAAATCGAAGCCAAACAAAAACGAAAGCAAAAAACTCTTCTTGTTGAAAGAGTAGTTCTCATCTAATCACGTGTGTGTGTTTCTAGGTAAAAAGTGAGGACGGATATAACCCATTCATTTGTGTAGATCAACGGTTATAAATTGCTAAAAAAAAAATAGAAGAAGAAATTAAATAAGGTCATTTTTTAAAATATTGTAAACTTTCTTTCAAAAAAAAATATTGTAAACTTTAATTGATCCTATATTTTTTTATTATTATTATTAAACTTCTCACTCCATTAATGGAGGACGTGCTATGATCAATTCTCAAACTTTTTATAAGGAAGAGCATGTTGTCATTTGAACCTTACATTGCATTCTTATCAAAATACTTTCAAAGTCCAAATGATACGATTGCCCCGCAAGTGTATCGGTAGTCCTTTTCGAGCAAGAACCAAACTCCCAAGAAAATAAATAAGAACTCAAGATCAAGTGTATTTCATGTCTGTAGTTCTGTTTATTACAAGGCTTTAAATAGAATAGAGAAATAATAATATAGGCTAAATAAACGGATCATAACTAACTAGTCTTTAGGCTTATTCAACACATAATCCGCAAAGCGACTCGGCATCTTCCGCATCCTCCTCGGCCTAGTATTAACAGCTCCACGTTCTGCATGCATGGCCTCTCCCTCATTATTTTGACTTGGATTCAGCAGTGGTAGTGTTGTATCACCAAATCAAAGCCAAACAAAAATGAAAACAAATACTCTCCTAGTTGAAAGAGAAGCTGCTATTCATTGCGATACAAAAATTTAATCCGTGATGGATCGGGGCATTGAACCCGACGTGAATCGAACACGCAACCTTCTGATCTGGAGTCAGTCGCGCTACCATTGCGCCACGGATCCTTAAATGTTATTGATTCGCTATCAAATTATATACTACTAAAAACGTTCAAACTCATACGGTCTCACCCAGTATTTCGTGATGGTTTGAGAGTTTTAGGTTTGAGATGACCCATCATATCTTACACTACACTAAGGGTGTGTTTGGTTGGTGGTTTAGGCATAACGTATGGGTATCAAAGTGATTGTTATTGTTTGGTTGATAGGTTTTTAGAATATTAATACCCCATTAATTGAAAAATTCATACCCTTATTAAATAAGGGTTTCATTTCCCTTCCTCATTTCTTCCCCAACTATTAATAATCATTCTCATTCCACCCTACTACCAAACATGCAGATCAACACTTTCACCAAGACCCATTACCCTTACCAAGTATTTGATACCCATACCGATTCTGATTCCTATGTGCGAATCAAACACACCCTAAGTTATACTACGTAGATCCTATGTGAACAAATAAATGCCTTGTATTTGTTTGTTTGCTTTTTATTTATTTATTTATTTCTAAATAAGAATTTATTTCACTTTTAATTAGGGATGTCAATTGGACAATAATCTCGTTCAGTTTAGGTTAGTCTTATCAAGCTGTCAAGTTTTAAATCCTTGATCCTATTCCTGAAACCTCGAGCTGTTGTACTTATATGACGAGCTCAACTAAAATTTTTATATTTTTAAACTAACATTCAAAATATTTTATGTTAATAAACTAAAATATATATAGCCCGGGTCCCAAGTTCTCAATAAACTAGAGCATTTATGTTAATAATCATAAACTTCAACATCATTTAATCAATTCAAATATTCATTTCCAAAATTCAATTAAAAAAACATAATGGAAGGATAAACAATTAATTCAATATTTCAAAAAAAAAAAAAAACAAGTAATTCAAGTTCCAATTCTCTAACATCCAAATCTCCCTAAACCACAAACACAAAGACCATAAGTTCACAACTCACACACCAAAAATCGACGATCAACACTGGAGTTTAAAACGATAAACAATCAAACATAAACCAACGGTATTTCTATATTTATTGAAAATAAAATAAGAGTATAAAAATGTAATTATCAAATAAAAGAATTAAATGTCCATTTGTAGCAATTCAACGATTAAGCATATAAAATAAATAAATTATTAGTTTATAAAACAAATAATCTAATTAAAAACTAATTAAGTAAACACTTAAAGCTAAACATTAAAGTAATTAAATATTTAAATCCAATCCAAACACTTAATGGATGTTCATTGGAATTACTTGTTGGGGTGTTAAATTGTTAAGTTGGGAGAATCATTGAATGAAGATCATATTTGAGTAGTGGTCAAGTTGTTTTTTTTTTTTTTTTTTAAAGGATAATCGGGGCAACCTGACAATCTGATTTCTTATCGGTCGGCCCTAAACTTATAAATTTTCGATTTTATTAGGCCATCCCATTGATTTCGGGTTACAATTAAAATCCACGCTTTTAATCATGCGATATTGTTTAAGGTCTTTTTTCTTTCGTTTTTTTTTTTCGTTTATTTTTTTTGGTTGGGATCGATAACTAGACTGGACTCCATGAATACTTATTTGAGCTCCAATGTTCAAGCTCTCACCTAAATAATTGCAAAGTGAAAAGCATTAGTGAAGTTTTAACTAAATCCAACAAATCTAAGAATTACATATCACCTAGAATCTCAATGGTAACATCATATGTTGATAGATGCACTAAGTCAATTGAAATTTCAAAATCATAGGTAAGGGATTCATGCTGACTCTAGATCTCTATTGGCATTGCTTCAAAATCGATCACTAATAGCATATTTAGGTTGTGTGTGAATTGGTATCTCTTATGGCTGAGCTAGTGACACCTTCATCAGCTTCAACTTGCTCATCAGCAAGTATACATGCTCTACTTAAGCACCAAATTGGTCACCATCAACTCCTTGGTTATTTCTTGAAGCCATAATAGTACAAAAATCAAATTAATTAGTTCTAATATTCCATAATACAATGATGTTGTGTCTTACTTGGCCTGGGCTCTATTTGAAGTAAATGGTTTATGAGGGAATCTCTTACTATTATGACCCTTTTGTTTACATATTATGCAGTAAAGGGTAACATACTTCCTAGATATACGCACTCTATCCTTAGTTACTTTCGCAACAGATCTTATGCTTAGTTTTTTTGGGTCTCCCAACTTTAATAGTGACAAGTGGTGACAATATGGAGGTTGTCTATCACTATTTGGCTACTTAGAAGGCCCAACCATTGAGTGAATTGATCCTGAATATGTTTTCACATAGTTCTCGACTTTGTAGTAAGGATGGACATACTCATATATAGGCCCCTTTTTTCCATTTTTTAACCAAATAACACAAAGTACATGTATACATGGTATCCCAATGAGATCTCACTATTTTAGAGACAAATGTAGAGTGAATGACTTTAATTTCCTTTAAAAAAAAATTATGGTATAAACAAGGATGATGTCAATGGTGACTCAACCCAGCCCTACGGGCTACGTGTGGCTATTTGTTATATCAAAGCTACAAATGGGTAAAGGTTGTAGAAGTGTCCGCACGAATAAAAAGAATAGAGTTAAAAATTATAAAAGAGAAGTCCTTATGTAGTTGAGTATTGTTGAATCACTAAAAATTTGATGCTATTATTTCCCTTCTTCTCATTTACATCTATGCCCACATGAAATATTATTTAGGAATGTGCAATCATTAGTTTTGTCAATTTTTTGTTAATAACTGTGAATCATTTTTCAAAACTCTCATAATCGATCAATTCATTATAACCAACGGCTATTGGTCGGTTATGTTTACTTGAAAGGATCCTTTTTGCATGTTTTTTTTTTTTTTTGTTTACCTCAAATTACTTAAAGGCTATTATTGACTGCCTCAAGTAGCTATTAACAAAAAAAATTAAAATATTAAAAATTCTAACTTCTAGAGGAGTACTAGCAAGATTAAAACCTTCAACGTGAAAACATAAAATAAAATTAAATATTAAAAATTTATTGAGTTAATCATCAATTTATCTATTGATTTTTAAAAATAATTGAAATGACCCACATTTTAAAATCGTATTATGGAAACCAACAAAAAATTTGATTACCAATTTGCGATTTTCTGATTGATCTAAACATTTTCACCCTTCTAATATAATATAATTTACCCTCACTCAAAGTATGAATTGCATAAAATAAAATTAATGCGTTTTATAAGTTAATTCACACACTACCCCAAGTTAATCAAATCCCGTAACTTTACTACGATCTTAATAGCAGAAACTAGAAAGTAGACTATAAATGTCCATACTTGATAAGTGAACTTATCTAAAAAACGTTATCGAGAACAAAATTAATCCGTGATGGAGCAGGGATTTGAACCCGACGTGAATCGAACACGCAACCTTCTGATCTGGAGTCAGACGCGCTACCATTGCGCCACGGATCCACCAGTGTTAGCCTGCGGCTCAAGATTTTATTTGATAAGTATTAATAGACTTTTATCTTGCAGGTTAACTCCTCTGTGAACAAATACATGCCTTGTATTTGAGGTTTTTTCCCAATATTAATTTCACTTTTAGTCATATAATTGCAATAAAATTATTATTTAAAATTTTCAAATTAAAATGTAAAAATATCATCTATACTTTTCTCAACCTGTTGAAAAACAAAGAGTCAATTTCGATATCTCCTCCACTGAGGCTCAAACTCATGACCTTTCATTTGAAGGAGGCCACTACATGCCATTTGAGCACAAGGTGCTTGGCACTGTAACTTTATCATAACAACATTATTGACTTACTGAAGCACAAAAAATCAATATCACCCCCACTAAAACTTGAATCAATTTCTTTTCATATGGGAGTGCAACAGGGTGCCACTAGACCACAAGGTCTTGACATGTCTCCATGCATGCATTTAAGTATTCATTCGAACTCTAATACTAAAATTTTATTTGATATGTCTGAACTATTTTTCCAAACTATTTAATATTTCTTACATGTCGGAGTTAATTACTCCGGTAGATAAGAATGTTCAATCCGTACATGGATCAAGAGTCATAGTGCACTGTGGTCTGTGGACTCTAGTGCATGTGTATGTATCTTATGTTGTGATTTTTGTGTGTGTTATGAAATTATATACTTGAAACAAATAAGTAATTGTGTATTATACTATTATGTTATAAATTTTTGTGTCTTGTATTGTGAAATTATGTGCTTATAAACACAAATTATGTACATAAATCAGATTTGAAAAATAAGTAAATATATAATATATGTATGTGTCTTTTGTTATTATTTTTTGTGATTTATGTTATGAAAATCTGTACTTTTCGAATATAAATTTTAATATTTTATATATCCTCGTTTCGAGGACCCTAGACTCCAAGATATAAATTGCAAAGATTGCTGGGGCAAGCTTACGTTAATGCTAATGCATAGCAGGCCGTCCACATCAATTTAATTAATCTCAACCACTAAATAATTTGGACTAAATTGTAAATTTGTTACAAACAATAATGATACTAAAATGTTTTATAAAGGAGAGCAACATGTTGCTATAAGAAAATTAAGAACCAATTTGAATAGTATATCTAAATTTAAAAATTCCAATGAATATAAAATATAGTGATATTTTAATAATTTTCTCTAATTTTAAAGTATACTAGTATTTCTCCCGTGCGATGCACGGCTACATTTTAGGAAGTGTCATTTTAATGTTATGGTTTTAAATAGATATAGTTTAATTGAAAATGTAAATAAAAGAATATAATTTAATATTTTATTTTATTTTTGAAATTATACTTGTGTAATTATTATGTTCCTTTTAAAGTTTACTTTTACATCAAAACGATAAGCAACATTCTTATTATTATTTTTATTTGAATTTGAAATAACAACTTTAATTACATCACTAACATATTGAAATAAAACTTGTAAATAAAAGAAAGATTATAAAATTAATAATTTTATTAAAAATAAGAATAAAATTTACAAATTATTGAAAACTTCATAATAAACAATAAAATTAGTAATTGAAATACTAACTTTATCTGAATCATTACATATCAATATTTTTAATCTTTTTGGTTGCTAACCCGAGATGCAACCACGCATTACTAACCATGCACAAATAATTGTTTCTTGCAATAAACTTATAAATTGCATCATTGACCTAGCTTGGATTTATTTAACTATTCCTCTTACCAAAACAATGAAGAACAATGCTCACATATATTGTTCGGAACTTCGGATCACCAAAATCTGCATAGTCCACTGATTTTAGAGTCTAGCATTTATAGTTTAAATTTAAAATTAAATTTTTTCATTGATTTTTAGAACCTAATACCCGTATATATATAATTATATACGGAGTATTTTACTACTGACACAAATATATTATGTATTGTGACATTTTGTAGTGAATTTGAAATTTAAAATAAAAAGAAAAAGGAAGAAAACTAATCATACAAAAAATAGTCAAATAGGAAGTGACATAAACTATGTGAATTCTGTAAGGTAAGAAGAATTACCTCTATCTCTCTCTCTATATATACATGTGGCACATCAGATTCTTGTGAAAATATTTTCAAACTCCATATCGAAGCCTATTCATTGCGATTTAAAAGAGTAATCCGCAATGTATGGGGGGATTAAACCCGACGTGAATCGAACACGCAACCTTCTGATCTGGAGTCAGACGCGCTACCATTGCGCCACGGATCCATTGCTGATGTCCTATATCTTACACCAATATAGAGTATGAACATTCTGTTTTGGAATGTTTTTTCCCTCGACAGCCATTTTACGCAGTTCGTTATCTAACAACCTGCGAAAAAGAAAAAACATCTAATTAACTAAACGTCTAAGCTACATATGTTGCACTTCAAATCTTCTTTGGCTCCCATACTTGTTCTATGAGGTTAACATACCTCTGCTCTTCACTAACACCAAACAGCAAATGCTCCACCATTTCTTTATCAATTTTTGGATTTACATTTTCTATAGTTTCTCTTCCTGCACCCCAATCTTGCAGTGGCTAGCTAGCCATCTGATCTGTAAATGATTGATTTCCTATCATCTGAGCCAGGTATAGTATCATCATGAAATTCAGACAACAAATAGCACAAGCAGCAGACATGTCTCAGAGCAAACCATCACAAACCGGGAGATTATATTTTTACTGTCACCTTATAGTACTTTTTCAATTCTTATCTAGTTTAAAAATGGTGAACTTTTGTAATATACTAAAATTGAACATTTACTGTAGTCCACATTGCAAGATAGATTTCAGGATGTACAATATAATTTCTCGCAGGTAGGCAAAGACTATTTCATGCTCTTTGAGAATTAAAAGTGCTAACCTTTTTTTTGTTAAAACCGAAAATTACCCATTAAAAATTAATTGTATTGGTCATATTAACACAATTAATTCAACACTCTACATAATCTATTAAATTATATAAAAGTCAGTATTGTTAAAATTCTAATGAGAATACAAAATATGTTAGTACAATCATCAGCATTAATAAGTGGACTGACGACCCCCCCTCTCTATCTACTCACATTATTGGTTTTTTCTCTTCTCTTTTTGCCAGGGACCCCGCGAATGAAGAGATCTCCATTGCGCCCATAGCCGAGGCAAGTATTATTCCACAAAGCCAGTCTGAGAGGCTGATTAGGAATGCCTCGCTTGAAGAAGTGAAAAAAGCTGTTTTTGGAATGAAAAAATTTGGAAGCCCTGGTCCAGACGGAATCCCTGCAGGTTTCTACCAACACTTTTGGGAGGAAACTGGCCCTGCTTTAAAGAGATTGGTCAACTAGGCGCTAAACAACAGCGAGATCACTAAATCCCTCCTGCAGGCTTTTGTTACGCTTATCCCTAAGAAGGATGTTCCTGAATCGGCGGCGGACTTTTGGCCAATTACACTGCTACACGTGGCTTTCAAGGTGATCTCCAAGGTCCTAGTCAACCGACTACGTCCGATAATGTGCAGTATTATTGGTCCACACCAAAACAGTTTCCTCCCTAGACGCTCGACACTCGATAACGTCATCCTAACACAAGAGATTGTCCATACCTTGAATATGAAGAGAGGAAAAAAGGGCTACATGATTGTCAAAGTGGATCTTCACAAGGCCTACGACAGTGTTTCTTGGGCATTCTTGGAGAACACCTTAGAGGGCTTCGGGTTTCCAAGACGGCTTATTGATCTTATTCTTTTTTCACTGCGAGAAAGTGATATTTCTATCCTCTGGAATGGCGGTCGGCTCCCACCCTTCAGCCCAGGTCGCGGTCTTCGCCAAGGAGACCCTCTAGCTCCCTACCTTTTTAATCTAGTCATGGAAAGGTTAGCACATGACATTCAATGCAGAGTGGAGAATAAACAATGGAAACCAGTGCGTATTGCTAGAGGCAGAACAAGTATTTCACACCTTTTCTTCGCAAATGATTTCATGCTCTTCGGGGAAGCCTCGGAATGACAAGCAGAGATAATGATGGACTGCCTTAACAACTTCAGCAAAGCCTCCGGCTTAAAGGTAAATCTATCTAAATCTCTTCTTTTTTGCTCCCCTAATTCAAGTGCAGGTACAAAGAGGCTTGTTGCCGAAAAAATGGATATTCCCCTTTCACCATCCCTGGGGTCCTACCTCGGTATGCCGATTCTTCAACAGTGGGTCTCTAGAAGCACCTTCACAGCGGTGATTGACAAAATGCGGAAGAAACTTGCCACCTGGAAAGCCAATTCACTTAGCATGGCAGGAAGGAGGGTTCTGGTTCAATCCTCTCTGGCGACCGTCCCCACATATAACATGCAATCGACAGCCTTCCCGATCAGTACGTGCAGCGAAATTGATAAAATTTGTAGAAACTTCTTGTGGGGGCATGATGAAAACACAAGAAAAATTCATACTATTAATTGGTCGGATATCTGTAAACCCCGAGACATTGGAGGCCTAGGACTTAGGAAGGCCCGGGATTTCAATCTGGTTTTCCTTACCAAGCTTGCAGGGCAAATTCTCACTAATCAAGATAAACTATGGGTCAAGGTTCTCCGCGAAAAGTATGTTAAAGACGCGGATTTCTTGCACCTCCCGGTTTGTGCGAATGGGTCTTGGGGTTGGAAAAGTATCATGAAAGGGAAGCAAATCCTGGTGGATGGGATGAAATGGGAGGTTGGAAAAGGTGACTTGGTTAATTTCTGGAACGATTGGTGGTTTGGAAAGGGCCCCCTCAGCACCATTCCTAGCGTCAATATTCCGGTCAACCAAGAGATGATGAAAGTCCAAGACATCATTAAGGAGGATGGTAACTTGGACCTTGCAACCCTTGATCGCATTCTGCCGGTTAATATTGTCAACAGCATTAGAGCCGTCCCCCTCCCGGTAGCTAATACCCGAGATGATTCGGTGATCTGGCCCCATTCAACTTCAGGTAAGGTCTCGGTGTCCTCTGCTTTTAATTTTATTGCAGGTGATGGAGATAATGATGGGGAACATGCATGGATCTGGAAGATTTGTAGCGTTGAAAAAGTGAAACTTTTTCTTTGGAAAATCACGAAAAATAGCCTTCTCACCAACGTGGAAAGAAAGAGACGTGGACTATCGGAGGAGGCAACATGCCCAATCTGCGGTGACGCGGAGGAATCCCTCGACCACCTCCTCAGAAGCTGCGACATCGCTAGAAGCTGCTGGAACCTCACGTCACCCCCTACCAATTTCATGACGAGCTTTCACCTACCAATCGTCCGGTGGATGAAACAAGAGTGCACCAGCTATAAATCTACAGGAACAGGTATCGGCTGGAAGCTACTCTTCCCCTGCATGCTATGGAATATCTGGAAGGCTAGAAATAATTTTGCCTTCAACAACCACAGTACTCCCGCTACTGACATCGTTAAACAGGCTACGACTAATGCGTTGGAGGCTCAACATCTCCTTATGAATCGTAAGGGCCCCTTGGCAGCTAGCCTGGTTTGGGTCGCTTGGTTGCCGCCGCCAACTGGGATCATCAAGTTGAACACGGATGGTGCCATGCGACGAAATTCTGGCCTAACTAGTGCTGGAGGTCTGTTTCGTGACAACCATGGGGAGTGGATCGCTGGCTTCACTTCGAACATTGGAGCTACGGACAGCTTCATGGCAGAGATTTGGGGTCTTAGAGAAGGCCTTATCATTGCGAAAAGCAGAGGTATGGAGAACATCATAGTAGAAACTGACTCGGAGGCTGTGATGCAAGCGCTGATCAACCATGAAACGTCCTCAGCGGTCTCCAA
>CM008344.1:43350537-43361428 GCA_002525835.2 Ipomoea batatas
TACTACTTATGATGTCACTCATTATCATTTTTTTCCCTTACAAGGGAAAGAATAACAAACAAAACATTCAAATTTTAAGTAAAAAAGTTTCACTTAAATTGGAAAATAAATTATGTTGATCGAACTCAACAATGCAAAGAGTTAAAGAATATATATATATATATATATATATATATATATATATGCACGCACAATTATCATCATATCAGAAGCTAACATGTTTGACGACTTTTCCACTCTCTTAATTAGGGTATGTTTGGTTCACACATGGAAATCGAAATCGAAATCGGAATGGGTATCAAGTACTTAGTAATGATATAATGAGTTTTGGTGAAAGTATTTTACATGTTTGGTAGTACGGTACGTGGAACGGGAATGATTATTAATAGTTGGGGAAGCGGAGGAGAAAGTGAAATGAAACTCTTATTTTATTAGGGAATGAGTTTTGCAATTAATGGGGTAATCAAAACCATAGTAGTGTTTTAAAAATCTATCAACCAAACAATAACAATGACTTTGATACTCATTCCTGATAATTAAACATGTCAACCAAACACACCCTTAAACCTATTGCATATGGTCTTCCCATAACTGATAGCTAAATCTGTCAACCAAACACACCCTTAAACTTATTGCATATGACTTCCTAATATAGTTTACCTCTCATGTGTAATTTACGGGTTGAACGAGAATTACCCAACGCATATTCTTGACTAGTAGGGCTTTCTGCATCATTAAAAAAAAAAAAAAAAAAGAGAGAGAATGTTCATGCATGTAACCTAAAATCCAACTTCTCATGGTGATTAATGATGCATGTCCAATTCTGACCAATGAGTTTACAAATTGTTTCAACCAAATGACGATAACAATGATCCTGATATAAAGTCGAATGACGATAATGATCTTGATATAAAGTTGTATGACCACCACCAAAAATCACTCTCAAATTAAACTCAATGCTAACCTTTTTCTTATTAACATAATTTCAAAACATGTAGGATGAAGGTGGGATGTTTCACAATTAGTTGTTAATTGATAGTTAATTATGTTAATTAATTTAATGAGTTGATAATTTTAGTTGGTTGTAAAAAAATATATTATTTATTGATTTAGCAAGTTACTCTTAGTTGATTAAATGTAAAATGACGGATGATAATAATATTCTTGAGATGGGATCGATACTGACTTACCAAACACATAAAATTTATTAGTTTTTATCATAAAACATTATATTGTATGTTCCCATGCATCTCATTGAGACTCATACGGGTACTAAAATTACAAAATAGCCATTATACATTCATAATACAGCCATCACATTATTTTAATAATTATATATACAATAATAGTAATAATAAAGATATGATTCATTTCTTTTTGGAAGTTACTGGGTGGAAGAATTTGATATACTTTTAGATTATACTCTGAATTCTTTGAAAAATGGAATTCATCTGATCTATACTTTCCAACTTGTGCAAAGATAAAGATTAGGCCATCTTCTATTGATTGGACTGATAAAATCAATTTTATAAGTGTTTCTATGGGCTACTGGTTCTATATGTTTTGGCACCAATCTTTATAGATAGATATGAAAGAATTACTTCTTTCAACTCATTTATTAAAATAAATATATTGTTTTTCTTTTATTTATTTATTATTATTTTCTTTTTGAAAAAAAAAAAAAAAGGTGTAGCAAGAGTATAACCAAAAGTTTTCTTTAGGAAAATCAAGTATCAAAGTTTATCACCATTAATTCTCACGAAAATTAATTTTATGATTTTGTCAAATGTAATTCCATTTAAAAAACCCCGTTAGCCCTCTTTTTATTTAATCTTTGTATCACATTTCTGCATCAAGTACAATTTATCAAAATCTAAAACACAAACACACACACATATGTGAGGGTTCATAATGTGAAAAAAAAGAGAGTAAAAAGTGGGACTAATCTAATTCATCACTTTTGATAAACCAAAGTTTGAAGGTCACTGAAAGATAAATAGAAAATGGATGGGGTCAATTTTCTAAATATTGAAAATTTAAAAGTTTACAATAATTATAAAATTGATCCCGTGTTGTTTTTAACTAAAACCTTTTATCGTTGATATGATGAACCCTAATGGATGATTGTGATCAATCCTTATGTTTTATAGGAGGGGTTGTTCTTGTTTGAACTTGCCCTTATAGAAGAAGGTTCAGGTGAGAGCGAGCATGCTCCCAAATAAAAAGTGATGACTGATTTGTATAGATAAACGGTTGAGGGTGGTTGAAAAATAAGGAAAAAAGATATGAAACCAGTTTTATAAATATATGCAAATTTAAAAGTTTGAAATAATTATGGAGTATAAAATTAAGTTACCTTCTTTTTTCTTTTTACAAAACCTTAACTATTAATTAATCTTGATGAATGACTATGATTAGTCTTAACTTTTTTCAAACCATATATCATTTCTAACCCTATATATAATAGCAAAATTTGTTGGGGCACGCATCGTTTTCTTGTCCAAATTGATTTAAAGTGCAGATCAAAGCATCGTTTTCTTGTCCAAATCAACATAAAATTACAAAATCAAATTGGCCAAAAATGATGTGAGTTCATTCGCGATTACAAGAGCAAGGGAGATAAAATTGAGTACTAGAATGAACGGATTGAAGATGACTTCCACTTTTCCAGATCTGCCCCTAAAAAAAAAATTAAAAAAAATTACCATAATTTTCATAAGTTGACTATTAACTTCCTCATAGAATGCAAAGCACGCTTTTGGATCACTTTACGCTTATACCATTTTAATAAAAAGTGAGCACTTTTTGGTACTGCTTAAAATTTAACACTTCTTTTGTTAGGGTAATGGAGTGATATAAATGAAATTAAGTTAACAAGTTATTATAAAAAATATAAATCCACCATTAAATTTGGACTGTCAACTTAAATATTTTATTATTTACAGAACTTTTAGTAGTTTTTTCTATGTTGTGGAGGAGAGAGATGATGATTTGGAAGAGATAGAATAGAGGAGAGAGGAAAAATAATTTGCAGTAATGTGATTTTTTGTGAGACCCGCACGGGTATAATCGTTTACAATTGTCATTTTTTTTTAGTTAAGAAAAAAAAATCATACTTTTGTTCTAAAGTATAATCAAGTTACGAATAGTCAAATATACATAGTAGTTCGTATATGTTGTTTATTGTAAATTTAGTCATTCAATTATTGACATAATTATAAATATTATTCGTTTTTTTTTTCAATTATTGTAAGTATAGCACCTACTTTTAACAATATTCAGTGCTCTAAATGAAAGACTATATTTATAGCTATTAAAGGGCATGACCTACATTTATAACTTTAGAAAATTAAGGCATAAAAAAATATTTTTTTTTGAAAACAGGCATTAAAAATATAATTTATCTTGAATTAATTAGAGCATGTCAAGTCTATAAGATATATATATAAATAATAAGGTAAAAGAGAATAATAAAAAATCAAATAAAATACATGCAATATTTGAAAATACTGTGGACTCTGTTTATACTTCCATCGTTTATTTATATTTAGATTTTCCTAGTAGACACATTTATTGAGACCCATGTGATAAAGATACTTCGTGAATTCCTTATTTTTACTCTCAACTTTTACTTACACTCTTAAATTTTTGATATAGATATATTTTTTGAAATCTATGTAATTAAGATAGCTTATCTTATTTGCCACATTAGAGAGTAAACTAAAAAAAAAAATGAAAGAGTATATGTAGTAGACCTCTGCCGCATTATTCTATGAAAGTTGGGTGGAGTTATAATTAAGCAAAAAGAAAGGGCATGTGAGTGAAGAATACCAGAATCTGAGTAATATTAAAGCTTTGAGTTAATTTTTTTTAATAATAGTTTTATAGGTGTTATTTCACTTTTAATCTTTATTTAATCATAATATTCTCATTTGGTATTAGTATTATTGTGGTATGATCAATTTTAGTCCTTCGTCAATGAAATTTTTGAAATATCGTTAAATACAAAAATATTTATATATTTTGTATACAAAGCAAGTTGACCCGCTATATTTTTTTAAAATGTTTTTTTTTTAAAAAAAAATTATAATTGAAGACCAAAATGTCATTGTATTTAACGATATTTAAACTGTTTGGTTGATAAAATATCAAAATTGGTCATGTCAAAATAATACTAAGACCAAAAATGGATATTCTAATAAAAAAATTAAGTGGGCTGTTACATATAAATCTATGATAAAAAATGAAATTAACTCTTAAAGTTTCACTTCTCGTAAAAATTATTTTAAATTTTTGTAATTTGAATCAGTTTGCTATGAGTAATTTAAAATGATTTATCTTAACCATGACTGTTAGAAAAAATTTATCCGTATACACTTTTAAGTAACAATTGTGAATTTTTTCAAAAAAAAAAAGAAAAAGTAACAATTGTGAATTTAAGTAATATTGAATTACCATAGTTATGAAAGATGATGGTTCCCAGCTGGATCTGGACGGTCGTGGAGGCTTCTGCGCCCACCCCACATGTCCCATCATCCCTGTCCCCACCCACCTTTTGTCCCTGAGTAGATTCCAAACTTCTTTTTTTGGTACTCCACTTCACATATTTCTCTTTTCACCCCCACTCAATTTTTTTTCTTCTTTTTCCAGTTTCCCATTTTCTTTTTCTTTTTTTCTGACCCAAATTCCACCACTTTTTCCGCTATAAAATCCCAATCAAATACCTAGCCCTTCCTCTACCTCCTCTTCTGTTTTCTCCTTTTACACTCTCCACTATTTACTGCCCCCCTGCTCTTTCTCTTTCAAAGCCTTAAGCTTCTCATTCCCACCTTTCTTCTTCTTCTTCATCCCAGAATAGTTACTGTTCTTGGGTTTTCTGCAATTCTTGATCTTTTGTGTTTGTTTTCTGTTGGAAAATCCAGAGTGAATAGAATAATCGTGTTGGTTGATCTGTTGTTCAAGTCTAGGGGGTTTTGTTGAAGCTAATCTTGATGATCAACATATTATTTCTAATCTTTGAAATTCATGTCTGCAATTCTCAGTGAACTGTTTCTTTCCGGTTGTATGATAAATTCCACATATAGGCGCAGGACCCATTTAGTGCAATCTTTCTCTGTTGTCTTCCTCTACTGGTTTTACTACATTTCATGATTGTATTGTGCTTCCATATATAGATATATATACATATTATTACATATATATATATATACATATATAAATATAAATAAAACCACCTCTCTACTATCTTTCCATTTCTGAAGAACTCTGCTCTTAACTGTTAAGGTCATCATCGATTCACTATCTGGGTCCTGCTAGTTTTCTCTGTCATCTGAATTTTTTCAAAATTTTTTTTATGGCTTCCTCTGGTGTGACGTCACCGGGGTCATGCGTGCTTCAGACCTCGGGTTCCGAGGAGGATCTTCAGACGCTGATGGATCAGAGGAAGCGGAAGCGGATGATATCGAACCGAGAATCGGCGCGGCGGTCGCGGATGAGGAAGCAGAAGCATTTGGACGATCTGATGGCGCAGGTTTTGCAGCTCCGGAAAGAGAACAGCCAGATCGTAACCGCCATGAACGCCACCACGCAGCAGTTCCTCAACGTGGAGGCGCACAACTCCATCCTACGCGCGCAGGTGGCGGAGCTCAGCCACCGCCTCGACGCGCTCAACGAGATCGCGAGCTTCGTGAACTCCAACAATGGCGGCTTTGCGGCGCTCCAGGAAGAGGTGAACTATTGCTACGGCAATTTCGAATCTCCTCCGGCCGATGCGTTTTTCCCGGCGACGGCGAACAATAATTCCTGGAACTTCCTCTCCGGCAACCAGCCCATCATCACCTCCGCGTCGGCGGCGGACATCTTGCAATACTGATCAAAGAAAACACAGAGAAACATGTCTTTTATGGTCCAGGATCCAACATGATTAAGAATGTATTATTAGTAATAGTAATGGTTTTAAGGAATAATAAAATGGTTCTGGTAAATCAAGGAAAAAAAATGTAATTTCTGTAGTTGTCATTTGGCCTACCTTTAATTAATGTAATGCAATATTAATAGAAAAATACTACTGTGTACTCCTATTATCTTGTTTCAGCTTTTACTCTTACACTCAAAATTTTAATGTAGGCACTCGTGATGGAACTACATACAAAAATAAAAGCTTTATAGATATCTGTCACATCAGCGTGTAAAATTGAGAGAGTGTGCCCTCAAATTTGCCTAGTAATTTGTCGCTTGACTTGATGTCACAACTAAAAGCAACAGTGTGATGTTCGAGCCCCACTAGAAATATGAATAGAGAAAAGCTTTAGAAGGATAGAAAATGTGGATCGGATACCTTGTACGCACATAAAAATTAAAATTTGACTGGTGGGTTAATTGCATAATTTGCGATTTACCAACTCTATGGACGTGATCATGTGAGCTTATGATTAGTCTAGTGAATATGTGATTACTTATTAAAAAAGTGAGAGAGTAAGAATTAAGAGTACATGTAATACAAACTCATATTAATATTAATATTCCCACCTAATTAAGTGTACTTAGACTTTGAAATACCGTATTTTAATTACAATTTAATATATGTTCTTTTGCTCAATCATCTAGGTAACCTCATTAGTTTAACCAAGTTCAAGGAAGTAATGCAACGTCGACGTTGTAAGGACGTGTAAAACTGGGCCGTGAACCCACCAACCAAAAACATGCGAAAACATAGTACTACCTGAAATCTCATCATTATTATTACATACAACACTGCCTTGCCTTTGAAAAGATCAATAACATATTTAATCCAGGCAGATCTTTTTGAAGAAATTATAGCACGCCTTTCATTCAAGGAATACGAATACTATTCTATGAACAACATAATAGGTCAAAAAAGAATATAACTTTTATTTCAGAGTTAATGTGATTTGGGTCCTCTAATCGAATATAATAATTTTGTCACGTTTAGTTTCAAACTTTCACATTCACTGTTTGTGGTTTTCGACTTTCAAATTGTTACTATTCGTGATCCAAGTTAACCACCTATGGTCCTTCAACTTTCAAAATTTAATTAATCGTGACCTTCATAGAAAGACCATTAGTAATTAAAATTTGATAGTTGAAGAACCATGTGTGGTTAATTTGGACCATGAATAATAAAAATTTGAAAGTTGAAGGGTCACAGGTGGTTCATTTGAAAGTTTATGACTAAATGGGACAAAACCAATATATCGGAGGACTCTATGGTATTAACTTTTTATTTTATTATTTAGTTTGTTAAGTAGATTTTTGAAATTATATTCGTTTGTTTGATTGATTTAAAACAAAAAATGGAACAATATAATCATCTAAAAATAGATCTTTCTTTGATTATTATACGTGTAATATGCCCATTATTAATTAAACAAAAGCAATTTAAATATTATTAGTTATCAATTTTTAATTTGATCATATTTAGTCCCACGATTGTGTTGACCTTGTTATAATTTTTTTAATTGACTTTAATTTTTGGAACAATCTAATAAAGTTACATTTTTAAATTTTCTATTCCTGCTTTAAAAAAAAAAAAAAAAAAAAACTATCCTAAATGATACTCCGTATAATATAGAAGAAGCTACTCTGCAATTTTTATTTTTAATAAAGTCAATCAAATTATTATTTCTTGTATCATTTATTAATTTATAATTATTTATGAAGTACAAACGTAGAGAGGTAGCTAGGTGTACGTGAGCATCATTTTAGAAGTAATAAAAACCACAAAAAAATGATTTAGAGGAAGTCAAAAGCCGCAAACTGGGTACAAAATTTCAAGATCTATGACAAGTCGCACGTGCATGGAACCAATGTCTTCAGTGCAACACTACAATCACAATCCTACTTGTAATACTATATATAATCTCTCTGCTCTGCGCGCCTCCTTCCACCTTTGCCCAAAATTCACGATTTATATATGTCTTTTACACTAACATTACACGATTACCCACACTACTAGTTTAATCTGACAAATGTTTGTTTTTACTATAAAGTGAAATTATTGTATAATCACCGACCAATTTCTAACGTCTTCATACCTTACCAACAAAAGTTTAATCATATAACAGTGTAAAAAATAAATAAAAATACAAAATAAAGAATGTTTTGGGTTCATAGCTCAATTTAAATTTTTAAAAAAATATATATCTTTTCATGATATGACATATTCTCTTATAAATTCGGTAGAATTTTTTTAATATTTAAAATATATAATAAAAATTATGTTAGCATTGACGGTAGAAATTTTACTTAACATGTCGGTCCTGTTTGGTAAGTGGCTGTTAGTTTATTGGGTTGGCTGTTTGGGTTAAAAGGAATGATTTGTTTATAACATTAGCTGATTGTAATAAGTTGTTTGATAAATTAGCTGTTAGCTGATAGCTGTTTTCTAAAAAAGCTAATTGAAAAGGCTGTTTTGAGTAGCCTTTTGAATTTTAGCATTTTGGAGTTACAAAAAAATTTATTAACCAAACACTTATATTTATTTTTTAACCAAGTCAAACAACTAATAGTGGTCAAATAAGTTAAAATTGGTTGATAGGCTGATTATTTACCAAACATGGCCGTCATGTTGTGATTGATTATTATAATGATGTAATTAAATCAAATGACCTTTCGATTAGGCAATTGGCTAATCAAATTGCTGTCTTGCAATTAGTTCCTTTTTACTAAACAGCACCAGCAAAGCAAAAACAGAGAAACCTATAGCCATTTCTCAAAAATGGGAAAAAGTAACAAAAGTGTACTTAAAACAAACTAAAAGTTGGGTAGCTTAGATAGGCAGAAGGAAAGCTAGGAAGTGCAGAGTGGTTTAACTTTTGGGTGTGAAATGAAGCACTGGCAATTGGCAAATGGTTATGCAACTTGGATTTCACGGTGGAGGTGGAATATAATGTATAGTAGTTTATGGTTTTTCTTTCGATGCCATTAACTCCTATGAATCTATCTTAGGTAAACATGACAAACCAAAAACAATAATGTAAGTGAATTCTTAGTGGAAGGCAATTAAACCAAGTTGTCCCTACACGTGCCCAGTTTTTCTTTCATAAAGAAACAAAATCTTAACAAGAAGACAAAGGTTTGTCATGTTTTTAGTCACAATCGAAAAGCACTCATTGCCTCCATAATCCCGTAGACACATACGCAATCCGTTTCACGTCCCCACACCCTTGAATGCTTTTCCGATCCAAGACTACCATGTAAACCCGAGTTTGGTAGGATTGGATTATAATTCAATTTCTACTGAACTTCATGGAATTACATTTCAAAAAATACTACACTCTCACTTGACCTTCTATGTGAGAGTGTAAATCGGGTGCTACTAGATCATAAGGTCATTGGCCAAAGTGCATCTATTGATATGTGAAAGTGTAACTTAAGACATTTGCGCATTTACATATTATCACATGCATTTTGTGGTATTGTACGATGTACTCAAAGTTTGTAATAATAACCAAATTATCGCCACGGTTTTCCTGGCCTTGGTATAGAGTCATTAATCTTCTCAAATCAATGACTATGATGAGTTCTCAATTTTCTTCTGGGCACTAGTCCTTGCTTGAGTGTGTCTAATTGTTATATCCATAGTATTTGTCTATTTTTCTATGCTAATAAATGTATACATTTTACTTTAAATGTTGTACACTTCAATTTTATTGAATAAAATTTTCCAGAGGGGATTTAAAAAACAAAAAAAAAAAACAAAAACAAAACTAACATCACACCGTTATAACCATATTATTATTTAAAGAATTCTAAAATTGATGACTCCATCACTATTACTGTATTACCATTCTTTAATTACTCTGTATCATTTTATTAAAATCATTATATAACAATTAATTTAAATGACTCAAACCCACTCCCATCATCCATGTGAGAGTGTAAACCGAGACACCAGGTGCTACTAGATCACAAGGTCTTTGGCTCATATGTGTGTATATAATACACATAGTAATTATTTGTGTATATATAGCAATATATGTGAGTACTATTGTACTAGCTTAGCATTATAGATATTTATTTATTGGTTTATTTTGTAAATATGGAGTATAAATTTTATCAAAATTACTTACATTATTATTAACCAAAAATATAAATTATTTCTCATTTTTCTCTATATTTTTCAAATATGATAATTAAAATTTACCACTTTGTATTGAGAAATATAATTTGGGCATTATTTTCATGTATTGCGACGCACAAAGTGCTATTATATATAATTGTTTGCTTGTTTATTATTTTCAAATATGATAATTAAAACTGTTTGGGCATTATTTTCGAATATGATAATTAAAATTGTTTGCTTGTTTGTTATTTATGGTCGTTTATGATTTGTGTTGAAGATCAAATATTAAATTTAATTTTTTCAATAATTGTTTCACATCTTTGTGTGTTTTTCGTGCGCATTTTTTGTCTTCCAGAGCACATTGTTATGCCTACTAGAGCACATTGTTGTGCCTTCCAGAGCACATTGTTAAAGCTCGTAGGCGACGAATTTTTATTTTTATTTTATTTGTCAAGGACTGAGATTCATTCTTATTTCTCACATGCGGCTTTCTTCGCACTTGAACCCTTCCCTATATATAAAAAAGTCTATCATGAGGACTAGTTCCTTTTGCATTAAGTATAGCCATATATGTTTTATATCTGAGTTATAATCCATTCATATATTCTCATAGTACCTGATACAAAAGGTATTTATGTTGGTAATAAGTACATATATACCTTAGAAATTCTTAATTGGTGTGGTTACAAATCATGATTTTTATATCTAACAATTAGTATACAATATAATACAATGCATACTTACAAGTTACTACAAAATGTGATGAGGAAAAAGAAAACATCTTAGAAGTTGAGAGAGAGAGAAAGA
>CM008344.1:43367705-43387515 GCA_002525835.2 Ipomoea batatas
AATTTCAGTGCAGATAATCTGCTGGATAGCCATTTACTAAATTGTGCCATAGCCTAATGTTTTTTTGTATGCATTGATGTGCTATGATTACTTGTGACTGGCCCTTTAATGGTAGGGCATTGCCAAATGGTGGTCCTGGTGGATACTCATCATCAGTTTAGTATGTTATCGACTGATAAGCGATAACTGATAAGTATTGCTTCTTTTTCTTGTGACAAAAGGTGGAATTGGCCACTCCAGGTTTCCCCTTATCAACTGATTAATAGATGTTAGATTTTTGTTCACTGCACACAACTAATACAAGGAGCCCAATCATTTGAGAGGTTATTAGCACTGTTACTGGTGAGACTCGATCTTTAGTCTATTGTAACAAATTTAACATTTGTGACTAATTGAGTTGCTCAGGGGGGACATCCATAAAGAGAAGGAAACCATTGCCACTTAAAAGCACAGTATTAGACAGGTGGACAACAACACACTAGGGCTATGCCAAGCCCAACCCAGCATTTGCAAATTGCAAATTTGCAATACAATACAACACAGCATATACACACCTGAAACCTCAAATCCCAATTCATCCAAGAAACAAAGAAAACAAAAGAAGAAACCTGGAAGAAAGGCATTTGCCTTCCCTTTGCCTATGTATGATGACTTGCCTTGTTGTCTAGTTTGTATAGTTTCTACCCTTCACATTCAGATAAGAGCTGCAGGGTATACATACTTGTACAAACAAGAAGCAATTCTTGCTTGGACCATTCTCTTCTTTCTCTTCTTTCTCCTCATATCTCACCTTACTCAGAGTTGAACCAATTCTTCTTATCTGTGTCTCCCCTCCTCTTCCAAGCCCCCTAGTATTTAAGCACATGGCAACCAAGAACTTGCATTGGTACCATGAAATATTTCAATGGGCCCCCCCTCCTATCAGTTATTCTCTTATAATAGGTCATGCTTATCTCCCACCAAGAATATTTTTATTCTTCAATTCTTTTATCACAATCAGATTTACTAAAGACACAACAGATCTATTCACTATCGATGTGGAGGAAAGCCAATTTAATGGATAAACTAACTCTTTACAGTAAAGTCATGAGGCAAAAGTATGTCTGACAGATCAGAATAAGATGCAAATGAGAAAAAATAATTAAAAACAAAATTTATCCCTTTTTAAAAAAGAATTTTAGGTCAAAAGTAGCTGTGTTAGTGACAAAGTGCAAAATTCTTTGATCCATTAAGAGATGAATATGAGGCAGATTAGTGGCTGGTGTGTGTCTGTGTGATGTGGAGAACTTCTGGTTGATCTATTAAGACTTAAGAGACGCAAGGAGACTTATGCTCCGTTTGATTTGCGGGAAAAAAATAATTTATTATCAAATTTCAACTTTATAAAGCAAGAGAAAGTTAATGAGAATCTATAGTTTCAAAATACCAAACTTCCTTTTCATAGCTTTAAGATGCCTTTTTGCGATGGGTTAACATTATTAGCAACTCGTGTAAGTATTAGATCCCGAAAGCAGCACTTGGGCATTGATTCTGCTTTGATTTACTGAAAAAAGATCAAAATCAATAAATCAACCTAGATTGTCTAGAGTTATTGTTTAAACCAAAAAGATAAATAAGCAACTCCCATGTGAAGCTGGACTCGAAACTTTGTGATTATTTGATTCTATTGTCCCAATTCTTAATAAGTTTTTTCTATGAGCAAATACCAATTTAGGTCCTACGACTATTAGCAAAATGACAATTTTGGTCCACATGTTTAATTTCTACCAATTTTGGTCCCACGACTATTGTTTTAGTACCAATTTTGGTTCCACGACTATTGTTTTAGTGTTAAAATTCATCGCGCCGATCACCCATCCATTTAAAATGTGTTGAAATCTAAAATTTTTAAAGGTATTTTCTTCCTTTTCAACTCAATATCCCAATTTGAGTATGAATAAAGAGATGTAAGCCCTAAGATTGATAACAATTAATAGTTCTATCCTCCTCAAATTAAGGTAAAATAAGGAGAGCAATTGTGAATTTTGATCGATTTTAGGACTTAAATCCATTTATTCATGCTCAAATTGAGATATTAAGTTGAAAATGGCCCTTAACAGTTTTAGATTTTTGCACGTTTTAAACGGATGGGTGACCGGCACGATGAGTTTTGGCACTAAAACAATAGTCGTGGATGAAAATTGGTACTAAAACAATAGTCGTGGGACTAAAATTGGTAGAAATTAAATATAAAATTGTCATTTTGCTAATAGTCGTGGAACCAAAATTGATATTCGCTCTTTTTTCTATCGATACAAGTTAATTCAACGAGATAAAAACAATCCAAAATATAGTTTGGTAAATTAATTTTACACTCAGAGTATACTTACAATGAACTAGAACAAAAAGACAGTTAAAAAAAGTTGGTAGAGTTAAGAGTTCTACTACATGAACTCCATATTTCTACTCTTTCATTTTTTTGTACTGACTCTATTACAATGCAGTATCTGTTTATAACTACTTTCCCAACCTATTGAAGCACAAAGAGTCAATATCGCCTTCACTGAGGCTCAAACTCACAACCTTCTATACAAGGGAGCAACTTGGTGCCACTAGACTATTTCTGATGTGGTAATAAATAATTAGTTATCTTTATCTGTGGGTCCCAAGAAATATGTTAATGTCAAAATTTTGAGAAGAGTAAAAAGTTGGTAGTAGTAGTATTTTCCATTTGGTAAATTAGGTTTATCTTCTTTTTTTTTTTTGAAAACAAAATTAGGTTTATCTAATTACATGTAAAATGACATAAATATATTATGCTATTTACTAAAGTCTTAAATTACTTTTACAATTTATTATTATTGTTGTCATTAATTATTTTTTAAATATTATTTTTTTATTTTATTATTAATAATGATATACTTATAAATAAATATTTCGTAGTTAATAATAATAATTCAATATTAAAAACATAATAAGCATAAGTTGTTAATAATAATTCAACATAACGTTTAACACGGTTATATATTAAAAAGTGTTATATGCTGAAAATCAATTCAAATGTCGGGCTCTATGTGGATTTTGATAATACTTAACATGTAAATTTGAATACAAATTGAGTAATCAACAATTATTAAGAGTTAATTAGACTTTCAAAACAAAAATACAATAAGTTGGTATTAGGTTTCTCAAAGTAATTTTTTATTTTCAACTTATTGGTATTAATAAGTCAAATCAAGAATTATGGTTCATACTAATCTCAAAAGGCCAAAATCTCAAAATAATTACATACATACTAATTCTTTTGTTTGTTAATTTTTAACCCACCAAACCTAACAATTATGGTTCATTAAAATAGCAAAAGACTTTGACAAAGCTGAAGATTTGATTCGGAATTCTATACTTTCATTCCCCATCTGACGTGTAAAAACTATATATATAGAAATCTGTTCAAATGTTAGAAAATGCACCACAATGAAAATACACAAAAGCACCAAAAAACACACACTCAAAATAATGCACCATAACTCCCCTGCCCTTAATGGTGCATTTCCTAACACTGTGTGGTGTATATTTGCATACCTAGTGGTGTATTTTTTGGTGATACATACCTAATGGTGCATATTCGTGTTATGCATTTTCTAACATTGAATGGTGTATATTTGTAACACTGACCGCACGTTAAGGCGCAGCTACACTGTAGCAAGTTTTTTTCTCTTCTTGTTGTCTTTCTCTTTGCCGTTTCTTTCACCATGGAACCAAACATCGATTTCAATACACACAATCCGAATACCCACCTGCTCCCCTCATCCACAACTCACTCTCCTTCACCATTCAAGACCTACTCTCCCTCATCATCCAAACCCCCAGAACAAGCACCACCTACGCAACAACCTATGGATACTTCTGGCGAGGACTCTGCCATGGGTGATATCGACATTGGGGGCCTTGACCTGGGTTTCAACGATGAGCAGAACACTACCGACGATTTTCGCTTCACCTTAGTTGGACGGTTAAGCACTGAAAGAATCATCAAGTTCCCCTTCATGCGCGACACAATGGCATCGGTTTGGCGACCGCGAACGGGAGTAGCAGCCAAGAAACTATCTAACAACACCTATCTGTTTCAATTCTTCCATGAGCTTGACATGCAGCGTGTTCTTGTGAATGTGCCGTGGTCGTTTGAGCAAAATCTTCTGGTTCTTGCCAAGATTTGTCCAGAAATTCTGCCGCTAACTATGCTTCTAGACTCTGTCGATTTCTGGGTTCAATTACATGACCTCCTGCTAGGATTTTTCTGAGAGAAATCTGCTAGGGCTATTGGGAATTTTATTGGTGAATACCTATTTATTGACGAAGACGCCTTCAATGGGTGGGGGAAATCCTTTTTGCGTATCAGGGTTCGACTCAACATCAAAAGCCCCTTGTCAGCCAAATGCGAATCAAAAGAAATGGTGGGGATTAGAGCTGGATTAATTTCAAATACGAGAGAATGCCCAACTTTTGTTTCATCTGTGGCCTTATTGGGCATACTGAAATGTATTGCTCAAAACCATTTGATGACCCAAATCACTCCTCTGAGAAGATGTTTGGAGCCTGGCTGCGCGCACCCAATCGGAGGTCGTCCCCAGTGATGGAAAACAAATGGGTGGTCATGTCGAAGCATTCTGTCCACAACCCAACAACAAACCCATCCTGCCATGGTGAGGACGTGGTGACAGGTACAAACGCTAATTCTTGTCTGAATCGCAAGGACACTCAGAGTATGACTTGCCCCTTGCCCTTACACATTGCCTCCAATTCTGGTACCCAGCCTACGTCTAATGGTATTATCCGTAATGACGTTACCATGGAGCATATTGATGATGCTACAGTCGCTGATGAGCTGGTTTTGTTGGATCCTAAGCGTAAGCGTGCTGATGCATTTGGGCCTACACTTGAGCCCACCTCAATGGACTTGAAGTCTGTCCAAAAAACTTGCTAAAGGTTGGACCTGTGATGCAGGCCAGCCCAGAACAATGAGTATTATATCATGGAATAGCAGCGGGCTTGGGAACCCGTCGACAATTCAAGTCTTAGTGGACCTAGTCCACTCAAAGAAACCCATTGTTCTTTTTTTTTTAGTTGAAACTCTTGCAGGCTTGAACAAACTCAACCCACTTAAACTCAAATTAGGATATCATGGGCTTTTCTGTGTAAATAATGAGGGTCACAGTGGAGGTATAGCCTTATTTTGGAAGGAAAATACGGTTGTCCATCCAATCTTACTCCAAACACCACATTGACGCACTTATTTCTCTCGGCCCCGACGAACCAGAGTGGCGACTTACTGGCTTTTATGGTATTCCCGACCGGAATTGCCGTCAAGAATCTTGGGCTCTCCTTAAACATCTCTCTACCACCAGCCCCTTACCTTGGATTGTAATTGGAGACTTCAATGATGTTCTTCACCAGAGTGAGAAACGTGGAGGTATTCTCTAACCCATGCGTCTTATCTATGGCTTTCGAGAGGCAGTAGAATCAAGTGGCCTTAGAGACTTCGAATTTGAAGGCTATCAATTCACCTGGGAGCGCTCCAAAGGTACTCCACATTGGGTGGAAGCTAAACTTGACTAGATTCTCACTACAGACTCTTGGTGTACTCCATTCCCCAATGCTAAAGCAACTTCTCTATTGGCGGCCAAAAGCGATCACATGCCCTTACATCTCCATGTCCTCCCTCCGAATATTCCCAATCCCCGAGCTGGCTTCTGTTTCAAAAACTATGGCTAGAGCCTAATGGATAGAGTGGGAAGCTGTGGTAAAGCCATTTGGATATGAGAGAAACACTTGACTCGAAATTTCCAGAGGCGCCTAGACTACTGGCACAAACGTATGGAATCTACCAAACACAGACGTGATCACACTGCATATCCATGTTTAAAGAAGCACAAATAGAATACCTCCAAGTACTCTGCCCTCAAAGTGATTACTGGCGACAACGTGCAAAACAATTTTGGCTGAAGGATGGTGACATGAACTCGAGATTTTTCCACAAATCAGTAAAACGGAGGTAGCAAGTCAATCACCTCACTAAACTTAAAGACAACGACGGTGTCTGGATTGACCGAGGTACCCAACTTGATTCCCTAATTACTTCCTACTTTCATAGTAATTTGCAGTCACTTCCCATATAAAATGCACAATGCCTCCATGACACAATTGGGGTTTTTACACATGCTAAAACCATGAACGCACACACCATCAAGCCAAAATAAATTGAAGACACGCCTAACTCTATGAACGCACAAAAATATACATTAAGTATTTTGTATAGGTCCGTCAACACCCATGCACACATTACTCAGATTTCTGCACACGCTAGACATCACGAACACACACACCGTCGAATCTCCTAACCATTTAACATAGTCTCTCTAATCAAAACGTCTCAAACTTATTTTTGCACACTCGTCACTATCACCAAATACCAATGCCGACAATTCTTATGGGAAAATGTGATTTGCCGATTCGGCATACCCGAGCACCTAATAAGTGACAATGAGCGGCAGTTTAATTGCCGATCGTTCGCGGAATTTTGTGAGCAGTTTCAAATTCGGCACACCAAGGTGTCCATGCCCTACCCTCAAGCAAACGGACAGGTAGAGAATACCAACCGAACCATTACAGACAGGATCCAGAAGAAGTTGAGTGTCCTTGGGGGAAGCTAGGTAAACGAGTTAGAAAGAGTGTTATGGGCTTATCGCACTACTCCTCGGAGGGAGACTAGTGAGACCCCATTTTCTTTGGTGTATGGGTTTGAAGCTAAGGTACCCGTTGAGGTATTAGAGCTGAGTCGCCGAGTGACGCAATATACTGACGAGGCAAATAAGGAGAACTTATGGATCGAAAAGAATTTTCTCGGGGAAAGAAGGGATATAACACAAAGAAGTATGGCCGAGTATCAAATATTGATAAAGAAATACCAAGATAAGCGTGCTAAGTCTCGATACTTTCTGTTGGGGGACCGGGTGCTTAGAAGTCGAGTTGCTAGCCGACCTACGGAAGGAGGAAAATTTGCAAAGAAGTGGGAAGGGCCTTATCGCATATCAGAGGTGGTCAGACCGGGAACTTATCGCTTAGAGACCATGAACGGTCGCCTGGTGGGTAGGATGTGGAACTCCTATCACCTTAAGAAGTTCTTTCATTAGGGTCGAAAGGTCTCTAAATGTGTTAAGGGTGAAAGGTCTGCTATTTTGAGTGGCCGAAAGGTCCATATTTCATGTAAGGCTGAAAAGCCTATAGTTCGATTACTTTGGAGTAATAAAATTTAGTTCGAATTATAAAAAGAGTGAAGGGTGGTCCGCTAGCCTTCAAATGGCGCAGGTTAAGACGAAAATTAGGTGGTCTGCCAGCCTCCAAATGGCGTGAGTTAAGATGAAAGTTGGGTGGTCCGCTAGCCTCCAAATGGCGCGGGTTAAGATGAAAGTCGGGTGGCTTGCCAGCCCCCAAAGGGCGTGGGTGAAAGGCGAAAGCCGGAAAGTCTACCGATCTTTTATACGTTGTAAATTTAAAAGCAAGGCGTAGAAGTCGGCCTCCTCCAAGGGGGGGGGGATGTACTTAAGCTAAAAGAGAAGTCCAGGTGAAGGGGATGAGGACGCGTGGCGTTAATCGGACGACTAGGCGAATGATGCGACGGTTCACAGACAGACGATGTGTGAAAGGCATTAATGACATTTATGGGGAAATTAAAAGGAACGATTAAACCCGGGAAGGCGAAAAGAATTGAAACTTCAAAAAGAAGGAAAGTGAAAGGTTTCGTGGTCAACCGAAATCCAAGGGTCGATGGTCGACTAATTGAGTCCGAGACCGTGAATAGTCAAAATAATAGCTTTGGGAGGTCGGTTAGGGAACCCTTTAAGAAAAGGGGGCAGCCAGGGTTTGGTAGAATTTCAATAAGGGCACGAGGAAAAGGTTAAGTCGGCCCCAAAGGCCTGAGGCATTGGAAGTGTTACTTAGTCCTTTAGAGATAAGGGAACGACTCAAGGAAGAATATGTATATCAAGCACAGACATTCAAAGAAAAGGAAGTACAAGGCAAAAGGAAACATTTTATTTATACTAGCATTACATCCTAGTTAAGGATTACATCAGACTTCATCCTCATCAACCCTCGGAAGGTGGGCAGCACGTTCATGAGAGGTAGTTGGAGTTGAAGGGGGAGTGACAGGGACGGTTCGAAGAGGATAGTCGCGCACTCCCTCCCAAAAGAGAGCAATACCTGGAGGGGCTCCAGTCGGGGTTCCACAGTTGATCGTGTCTTGAATTTCCTTCAGAAAGATGGCGACGTCAAGGTTGGGATCAAAGCGGGGAGGTGGCTCTTCCTCCAGCACCGGCTCATAGGGGACGACCACCCACTCCTCCTCCTCAGACAGGATCTCAACAGGGTTTGAAGGATCATCTCCCACTAGGAGAGCACCTTGAGAAACTCTCTTGTTTTCTAATTCTGCTCCGCGTGCACGTTTGGCGAGGTGACGAGATGAGCGTCTTCCAGTCAAAGAAGAGGCATCTTTAATTTCTTAGGTATCATGATCTCTACAAAAGAAGGATCGAAAATGTACATAAAGAGATAGCACTCAACACTATTTATAGAAGAAACCCACCTAGGAGCTCGTGTGCTACATGGGTTTGATTATTAAAGCTATCAAGGAGCTTATACGGGCTTGTGGGCATGTTAGAGTAAAGTTTGTGAGACGGGAATTAAATATAAATGCTCATGTTTTAGCTAGAAGTGCTAGTTTATGTTATTCTGATGAACCTGAGTACTAGAGTGATGCTCCACCTCACTATATTCGTGGTTTTTTTTTTCTCTAATAATTAATGAATTTTTATCTTTTCTCCAAAAATAAAATGTATTAGTGTAATTAGATGTAGTGTTAACTTATACATTATGTTTTCTCTTCTTTACACTTACAAATTAAATTATTTCAAAGTTTATATTATGAATTAATTATTTATATTTTTTTATAGTTATTTCCTATAAGAATATGTAATTTTTCATTTATTTTTATTATGTAATATTACTATCATTTTTGTTCATTGAGCATTATTTTATCGTACATTGCATGTGTTTATAACTAGTACTATAATATAAACAGTAAACACGATTACCCCGATTTGGTTATACTTGTCATGACAATAATTGCTATACCCATTATATGATTAGAGACATTTACTAAAAAATATCAATTCAGTGGACGTGCCGGAGTGGTTATCGGGCATGACTAGAAATCATGTGGGCTTTGCCCGCGCAGGTTCGAATCCTGCCGTCCACGTTTTCAATTTGCCTTGCTCCTGCGTTGTGAACTTCTGATGGGCCAATTTATATGATCAAAGGTATTTACTACGTTACGAACTTTTGATTTACACGCCGTGATGGGCCAACGTATATGATCAAAGGTATTTACTACCAAAATATACCATCATTATTACATGGACCATGGTCCACATAGCTATGTGGACCAAAAATAAAAAGTATATTATTTTTGTACTGAAGGTACATTATTTTTGTACTGTAAGTACATTTTTTTAGGGTACATTATATACTATCAAATAATGTACCTACAGTATATAAATAATGTACCTTCAGTATAAAAATAATGTACTTTTTATTTTTGGTCCACACAGCTGTGTGGACCATGGTCCATGCAATAATTTGCCCAAAACCTATCATGGATTCGGGTACAAAATCTACAAATCTAATAAAAATCAATATAAAGTTAACAAGAACTAGAAAATGTTGGTGTAATTGTTGGATAAAATAAATTATTCAGGTTATTTTGATTTTAGTAATTTTTTTATTTTTTCTATTGTACCCTGTATTATATCATTTACTTATTTTTAAATACCCTTACAACTTTGTCAGTGTAAATTTTAGTAATCAAATATTTCGTTAGCTATTTATTATTCTTAACTTAGTCAACAAATTTCATAAGAAAGGTCTTAAGTTCGAACCTCGTCACAATCAAAGTTGGCATAATTGTTGAACATATACTATGAATATGTTTGAGTGTATTAAAAAAATTAGATTTTGCGCGGATGAGATAATGCTCAATGTTTATTTATAAATAAATACTTCAATATATACCAATCCAAGATTATATAGGAGATGTTAATGCATAAGTAATTGAATGTTGAATTTATTTATTTAAATCGGTAATTCAAAGTATATGAATGCAAGATAATATATGAGAGATCGATTATAATTGTCACTAAAATAAATGTTTATAACTTTGTAATAACGTTAGTCTAAATACTTAGTCTACAAATGATAGTCTAAACAAATACTACTTTTGGTTTAAATTTCTCCAAGTCTTTTTTTTTTTTTTTGAAAACAACTCCAAGTCTTCTTAATTCTCTTTTGTAGCATTGTTATTGTCTTCATCTTCACCAAAATAATTTGTCTTAACTACGAATTGAAATATATATATATATATATATATATATATATATATATATAAATCAATTACTTCGGTGTTGTTGATTAAAACTAAGTTCCTAACTCTATTACTCTTATTAAACTAAATAAATTAGTAGCTACAACAAAAAATAATACTTATGCATTTCTTTAATTTAGAATTAGGTGTCTATAATGTCTTTATTCAAAAACAAATTTTCATTATCAATAAATTAAATAAGAGAAATAATTTCATTAGTTATATTATTTTTATTACATCATAGTCGTTCACTTTAAAAGTAATTGTATTTATTTATTAAGATTTAAATTTTTACGACCTTATATAATCTTATTCCTTAAACAAGGGATTTCTCTACCTACAAGAACTCATTCAACAATAATGGTTGAATCAAATGAACTCCGAGCAAAACACCTAAAGGATTGGTATACTTTTATGTTAATAATAATATGTAAATGTTAATTAGATCATTATTTTACGTAGCTACATTTAAAACTTATTTGCATGTAAATGTATAAGAGTCACTACTATCCTCAGTGTTCGTTTTTTGAAGCCACAGCTGGAAGTAACCCCTCATTTATATGGAGGGGTATGCTTGAGGTACAAAGTGTAATCACTATGGGGTGCATAAAGAGTATTGGGGATGGAAGGAGCACATGCATTGGAACCGATCCTTGGCTTTCTATTCCTACGGATCCTTATGTTGCAACACCTCTGCATGAGTCGATTCGCATGTCACCGATTTTGACGCTATTCAATACCCAAGGTAATGGTTGGGATGTAGACTGTGTGAAGGACATTTTTTACGATAGAGATGCAAGTGTTATTCTGAGTATCCCCGTAAGCCTGCGAAAGCCTCCAGATGCATGGGTTTGGATGTAGGAATCTAAAGGGAGTTACTCAGTGAAATCGTGTTACAGAATGATGCTGGGAGAATTCCAGTCGAACAATAACTGGCAGTTAATATAGAGCTTAAATATCCCACCCAAGGCTAAATTTTTCGCATAGCAATTAGCTTCATCCTTTCTCCCAACTAGAGATGCATTGCTCATGAAACATATACCTTGTTCCTAGGTGTGTCATATGTGCGGAGGGGTGGAGGAATCTGCCTACCATATTTTTGTGGAGTGCTCGGAGGCTGCGTCATTATGGTATGGACTTGGGGTGCTGGCGGTGCAACATGAGCAAGGTAATGTTGTTGATTGGTTTTTTGCTCTACTAGTTGTGCTTGATGAAGATATTAAATGCAAGTTTGTTGTTTTGTGCTAGGGTATATGGGGCAGTAGAAATGAGTTGGTATGGAAAGGAACCCTTTTTGTGCATCATTTGGTTGCTGGCTCATCACTCAATTTTCTTGCTAGCTGGAAGGCTGTACAAGAGCCTGATCAGACTACTACTGCTCCCAGAATAAATATAGAAACCTGGAGAAAGCCTAGCCACGGCAGATTGAAGCTGAATACCAACGCAACTTTGGATATTGGTAATAATTCTATGGGTTTGGGCTGGGTGCTACACGATGATGAAGGTCGTTTTCTTGCAAGTAAAAACATGTGTATATCGGGTTGTTATGGTGTGAAGGAGGCTGAAGCATTGTGTATCCGAGAAGCGCTAAGTTGGTTAAAAGGTATAGGAATGTGTGATGTTGATGTGGAGAACGGTTCTCAATTAGTTTACTATGCGTTACGTTCGAACTCTTTTAATTCTGCTTTTGGTTTTATTATAGATGATGTAAAAGAAGTTGCATCCATGATTAATGGTGTAGACTTCTGCTTTGCTAAGCGATCTGCGAATCACGCCGCCCATACTGTTGCTAGAGATGCCGTTTCTGTGTCAGGTTGCAGGGAGTGGTTCGATACCCCTCCTCCTTTCCTTGTGGACTATCTTTATGATGATTTAATGAATTGTTTATCTTATTTCAAAAAAAAAACTTATTATTAAAAATGTCAATGTAAGGTAATAGAACATCATCACACACTTGACACATTGAAAATATGTCGAATGTCGAGACTACAACAATGTTGCAGTCAATTTGACAAATCTAGAAAATAAAGAAATTTCAAAACAGCCACCGTTGCTGCATTCATTGATCTCGTATGTAAAATACTTATTGTGAATTTATTAAATATAGGATGAAGTGCCATCCCGCACCACGAACCATAAGCGATTCTTCATGCCGCACCATGTACTTTTAAAAGTGCTTATTCGATTCGCAAACCGTATTTTTTTTCCGCCTAGCCTTTTTTGCAAGTTCCCTTCAAGTAACAGGTTATAAAATTGTGATGTGGCGGTGTGTACTTGTTGACGTGGTATGTTTTATACAGGTGGCAGCCATTTCAACTTCCTATTGTAATTAACCCCAATTTCATAGACTTAGTAACCCTAATTTGAATTCTAACATTCATCCCTCTCAATCACGACCACCACACTCAATCGGAATCCAAAACTCGACTACCCAAACCCTAAATCGCGACTTGCCGGTTGACGGACGACGAAGGACGAAGGCATAGACAGTATATTGCGAAGGATTTGCAAGGTAGGTAGCAGTTACTACATCAATTCAATAATCTTTATGGAAATATTCACTTCAATAATCTTTATGCGAATATTGTGTTAATGTGCTTTGAAAATCAGTTTTTGTGGTCGTGCTTTGTTGGCTTTTATCTGATTTTGTTATGCATTGTTTGAATATGTGAATATGAGTTGGTCTTGCTTTGTTCGATGTGCTGGGTCCTGATGGGGTCCTCTTGGGTTGCTTTTGCTTTGTATAAAGTATTGATATTGAGTTAGTGGGGTCCTTATATATTGCATTTATGTTTTGAATATGGTTGTATGTATTGTGGTCCTGCATTTCACATTGAACTATGTTTGACAGCTGTAATCTGCATCTTTATCTTGAAATGTGCATTGACTAAAGTGAGACAGTGTGGTGTTCTTTTTATCTTAAACAATGTGCATTGAATTTCTTTGTCAGGATGACTGAAAGTGTGGAATTAATTATACATCATGGAGGTAATTTCGTGCAAAAGCCTAGATTTAACTATGTGAATGGGGAGACAGAAGTAGTGCATATAGACCCTGACCTAATATGTTATCCCCACTTAATGAAGTATATAAAAGACCAAAGATATGGGAACATTTCCTCACTGACTTATAAGTTGACCACTGAACCCTTTATAACTTTAAAGCTACTTAATAATGATGCTAGTAGTCTCCATTTAGCTCAGATTGCAAGTGAAAACAGAAAGTGTGAAATTTATGTTGAACAGGGGATAGATGAGACTACGGTGGTTGCTTTATCTTTACCTTGGCCTGAAGGGGGTGGTGAAGTGCAAGCTGAGAATGAGGGGAATGGAGTAGAGGCTGATTTAGGTGGTGAGGGAGCAGGAGTAGAGGGTGATTTAGGTGCTGAGAGAGCAAGTGTAGATGCTGACTTAGGTGCTGAGGAAGCTGACTTAAGGTGGAGTGATTTTTACAGTGACCAGGGAAATGAACTAAGTAGTGGCAGTGAGCATATAAGTAGTGGTAGTGAGCTTATAACCAGTGGCAGTGAGCATAGCAGTGAGCATGTTAGGGAAAGGGGGGCTAAGAGAAAAGCAAAGGTTAGAGTACATGACTTACCAACTGTTGATGACCTATCAAATGAAATTCCAGTAGTAGATGAGACAGATTTTGTCTACTATGATTCAGAAGACCCACCAATTGTTGAAGAAGAAAATGAGAATGAGGAAGGGGTTGAGGTGCAGTCAAAGTACAATGACAAATACCCCAGGTACAACCCTAAATCAGATCCACCATTTCTTGAATTAGGCATGTACTTTGATGACAATGTACAATTTAAGCTTGCCATATTAGTTATGCTGTTTACACAAAGAGGGATCTGTTTTGAAAAAAGAATGGTTTAAAGTATGTTAGGGTTGAGTGCCTAGGGAAGGGGTGTTGTTTTCTTGTTAGTGCAGGCAGGGAGGAAAGAACTAGGTGTTTTCAGGTTAGATCAATTATGTTGGAGCATAAATGCAACACTCAATTCACCTTAGGGATAGTTAGCCAGAAATGGTTAGAATGGAAATTTGAAGATAAGGTGAGGCAAAATCCAACTATTGGGTATTCTGAGCTCAGTAGACACATTAAATCTGAATTCAACTTGAATGTAACTGTCAGTATGTGTAGAAGGGCAATTACAGGGATTTTGAAGAAACTTGATATTGGGTATGAGAGTCAATTCAAAAGGCTTAGGGATTATGCACAAGAGTGCTTGAATTCTAACCAAGGTAGTACAGTGAAAATAAAAACAACAAGAACTGTGGAAAATTCACCTGCTGTGTTTGAGAGGATATATGTCTGTTTTGGGGCATTGAAGAAGGGATTTTTAGAGGGTTGTAGGAGGTTCATTGGACTTGATGGCTGCTTCCTGAAGGGGAAACTAAAGGGTGAAATACTGTCAGCTGTGGGTAGAGATGGGAACAATCAAATGTACCCAATTGCATGGGCTGTAGTTGAGATTGAGAATACCTCTTCATGGAAATGGTTTCTGGACCTGTTGAAGGATGATTTGGGCATTGTGGACAACACTCAATGGACCTTAATGAGTGATCAACAGAAGGTAAACCACTGGAATTCTGAGTTTTATCAACTCTCTTCATTCATAGTATACATGCATTTATTAACTTCAATTTCATTTTCCAGGGGTTGGTTAGTGTCATTCAAGCAGTATTTCCTGGAGTTGAGCACAGAAATTGTGCTAGGCATGTCCACGCCAACTGGAGTAAGAAGCATAGAGGGAAGGTTCTAAAAGGTTTATTCTGGCAGATTGCAAAGACACCCAATCAAGCATTACTTGTAGAAAAATTGAAAGATTTGGAGAAGGTAGATGCTACAGCTCTTCAAGATTTACAAAAGTACCCAATGTAGTTTTGGTGCAAAGCATTCTTCAAAGAGGAGATTAAATGTGATTTGGTTGATAACAATTTGAATGAGGCATTCAACAAGACATTGTTGAATGCAAGATCCATGAATATAATTCCAATGCTTGAAGATATGAGACTGGCTGTGATGAAGAGGATTGCAAAGAAAAAGGCAACTGCTGAGAGATGGACTGGGAATTATGGGCCTTTTGTGCTGAAGAAGTTAAATGAGAATATTCTTGGCAGTGCAGATTGGGAAGTTATATATAATGGAGCAGATGGATATGAGGTGAGAAAGGGGAGATTTCAGTTCAAGATCAACTTAGAGTTGAGGACTTGTTCTTGTAGACTCTGGCAGTTGACTGGTTTGCCATGTCCCCATTCCATTTGTGCAATATTTCACAAGGGACATCAACCAGAAGAGTATATTCATGAGTGCTACAGCAAGGATATGTATTTGAAAACCTATGAGCATGTAATGCAGCCCATGAATGGAGAAATGTTTTGGCCAAGAACTCAAGGAGATGAGATCCATGCTCCAGTTCCAAGGAAGATGACTGGCAGGCCCAAGAAGAAAAGAAAGCTGGAAGCTGATGAACAGAACAAGGATAAAAACAAACTGAGTGCAGCTGTTAGAAAGATCTCTAGGAAAGGAAGAATGATGACTTGTCAAGTTTGCAAAGGGAAAGGACACAACAAAAGATTTTGTCCAAGTTTGTCTACTGCTGGACAAGGAGACCTTGGGCCTTCTACTGCTGCTAGGGCTGGTACTGGAGGAAGAGGAAGAGGAAGGAAAACTATTGCTGTTAGAGGTAGAGGAGCTCAAGAAAGCACTCTTGGAACTCAAGAAAGCACAGTTGCAATGTCAGGTAATTAGAGTAAGTTAACATTTAATGCCTATTGGTTCTAGAAGTGATGGATTATGATACAACTGCTTTCTTTATGTTTGTAGATTGCACACAGACTGAAGACTTGGAAAACTTGTAGACTAGGTGAAGATGCTAGCAGATTGAAGACTAACAGAATTTGTAGTTTGTTGGTAGATTGGATAGTTATGACTTCTATATGTATTTTGGTTGTTAGCACTGAATTAGATGGCATATTGTAATGTTAATGGCACTCTATGTTGTTCTTTTTTGGCTGTTTATAACTTCATGACAATGTGTTATTTTTTGACAGTTTAGAAGTGAATGGCAGTTGTGGTAGATTGACTATATATGGCACTGTGTATATATGGCACTGTGTATGTTTTGGTAGTTTCACAATGTATATACAGTTTAACACTTTTGCACTTTGGCACTGTGTATGTTTTGGCACTTTGACACTTGGTAGTTTTACAATGTATATATGGCACTGTGTATGTTTTGGCACTTTGACACTTTTGCACATTGGTAGTTAACATTGGCATTTGATTACAGTTTGCCAATTTGGTAGTGATGAGAACAAAGAGATTACAAATTCAAATGCAAACATAATGTAACAATAAATGGCTACTGCAAACTCCAAACAATAAATGGCTACTGCAAACTCCAAACTTTTCATTAACATCAGAACAACTTATTACAAATTATTGATACAAGGACCACAATTACAATTAACAGACAAGCACATTTTGTCCTAATCACTTGATTATCTTTTTTCATTGCAGTATAATCAGTTACAATGAGTTTTCTCACAGCTTCAACTTCAATCCTCAAAGATAGCACCAACTTTTTTAGGTCTTCTTGCTCACTTTCGCACCTCCTAGCATTCTGATCCTTCCAGAGGAAGAACCCGCAACCATTTCCATCCTACACACCTCAATCACGGAAAAAAAAACCCAAAATTAAGAAAACCCTAGCTGTAGTTTTACATCAATTGAAACCAAAATTCATTCAAAAGAATTGACACCCGAAGAATTGCTTCATACCTTCCATCTTTGACACCCGAAGAATTGCTTTCCCGACTCTCTACTTGTGCAAATGGGAGCTTTCAACCCACAATTACAATACACACTAGGTTCATACTCCATGTTTACTCTAACCCGTGATGAATTCGAGGAAGATGACATACCTATACGCTACGTGCTTCGTCGGAGAACTGCGTGCTTCATCGGACTGTGCTTTTGTCTGCTTTGAACGGCCGATGAGCTTTGAATCGGAGAAAACTACGACATATGCACGGTTGTACAATATTAATACTGCAAATAAGGATTAAAATATAATTTAATTTCTACATCACATTACACTTTGCGGATTACCGGCGCCAAGTCAGCAAGTAAACTGGGGAACCTGCAAAAAAGGCTAGGCGGAAAAAAAAATACGGTTTGCGGATCGAATAAGCACTTTTAAAAGTACATGGTGCGGCATGAAGAATCGCTTATGGTTCGTGGTGCGGGATGGCACTTCACCCTTAAATATATTAGAACTAATATAAATTTACAATTCATTTCATCTTATAGACTCAACTTGCTTAGAGTAAAGCCAAAATCAGTATCAACCTTAACAACAAAAGCACTTGATATATATGTAGTCACTATTTTAAAAAAGGTTTATACATAAAGTGATAAACAATTTAATTCTAAGGTTAGTATCAATTCAATAAAAAATATAAACTTGAAAATGAACAGGTACAAAATGAATGTAAAAATTGTTTATGAAACTGGACATATTGTGGCATTAATATTCGAACTACCTGCAGTGTTATTGTTGTACTATCAAGTAAACAAGTTATGAAAATAAAACAAGATGTACTACTCATGAACCTTCTAAAATATAATAAATATTAATATTTTATTCAATACTTCCACATGAAACATGTAAGGAAAAAAACTATCACTGCAAAATATCAACAAGCGCTTGCAAGATCAAGAATTCATAGTACAATTAAGATCCTAGTCATATACACAACAAAGCAAATCCACAGTTTCCTACCCCATAATCTCATTGCATGATGCTACCATCTATGCTACAACTAGTAACCCAATTGCAAATGGCGCACTACGTAGTCAACAAAAAAGAAGATGACAAATAGTGAAGATAGAGACAATTAACTAATTCAACTCGTTACCTTAGAATGCACAAATGAAAAAATCTCATTCCGATTGCAACCAATATAAGATGGAAACCCCAAGTATTTACCAAAGTCTGCAGTCTTAACCACACCTAAGATGTTCAGCACCTCCTCCCTCATTACTATAGATGTATTCCTACTAAAAGTGGCATTGGACTTCTAGAAATTTACCACCTTACCTGACGTCTCCTCATACTCTTTAAGACACTTCTTAATTGCATCGGCCTCAGATTTGTTAGCTTTAAAAAATAGCAAGCTATCATATGCAAAAAATAGATGCCTTACGACAATGCTACCCCAAAGAGAATTAAGAAGACATGAAGAAATTCAAACGAAAAGTAATATTTATTTAGACTATCGTGTTAGACTAAGTATTTATACTATCAATTTTACAAAGTTACAAACATTTATCTTAGTGACAATTATAATGAATCTCCTATGTTATATTGCATTCATATACTTTGAATTATATATATTTTAATAAACAAATTCAACATTCAATTACCTATGCATGAACTTATCATATATAATCTTGCATTGATATACTTTGAAATACTTATTTAAATATAAACATTGGACATTAGCCCATTCGCGCAATGCGCGTGTAGAACTAGTTCATACTTATAAGGTAGAAAATTTTATAACACAAGTCATAAAAAATTACAACACATATACATATTATATATTTATTTATTTTTCAAATTTGATTTAGGTACATATTCATAGACACAAAATTTTACAACACAAGATGCAAAAATTCATAACATAGACACAATTATTAAAGGTCAAATAGACCCTCAAACTATACTGAACTGTGCAATTAGACCCTTCAACTTCAAAAAGATCCAATTAGGCCCTCAAACTTGTTATTTTGAAACAAATAAGCCCTCTAAAATATTTGTGACCTGTAATTGCAGGTCAACTAGAATTCCGGCAACCTCCGACAAACATCCGATCAAATTCCGGCCGGAGAACTCCTCCCATTTTCTTTCTTTTTAATTTTCATTTTCAGATTTTCATGGATTAATCTGAATGGGTGTATCTATTTTATAAATTTTATATTTATTATTTCTCATTTATTGCGATGTTTCATTATCAACCTCCATTGAAGCCTCAAGCAGTAAAGCTCCATCGCCGGCCTCTTCCTCCTCCATTGAAGCTCAAGCTCCAACCATGTCTTTTCCTTCCATCTTCTTCTCCCTCTTCTTCGTTGTTTTCCTCTTCAACCCTGAATTCACTTCATCCCAACAACACCCAAAGAAAATCGATCACTTCTTTCTCCGACTTCGAAGTTCGAATCTGCCATGGACGCCCACCCAAAACCAAATCCTCATCTCCCCTAATTGTAGCATATTTTAAAAATTCAAATACCCGGAGTATTCCAGGGTATCGATCCACAGGGAAGCGGGGCGTATCGAACACTAGT
>CM008344.1:43584604-43607012 GCA_002525835.2 Ipomoea batatas
TGTATTAAAAAGTTTATAAAAATAATATTTACCATTTAATGAATTGAGAAGTGTACTTTTGGACAAAAAATTATATATATGTTATATATATTCTTTTATGTGGCAAAAAGAAAATTACAATTACTACCTACACGGAGTATATTTTCATTTTTAGAATAATAATTTAATGCATTAAATCGGAAAAAAAGACAATCAACAAATTTATTTTGTGTATAATAAATCATATTTTCTATTATTCTTTTTTTTTTTGAGGAAATTTTCTATTATTCTTATATGTTTTAAATTTATTTTGTGTATTTAGTAACATATTTAATGTAAATTTTAGATATATACATTTTATTTATTAATAAATTAATTAATAGGTAGTACTATAAAAGTTTAATACTAATACTCAATAATTAAATTTTAAGCAAATATGGAATTTTGCTAGTCGCAATATATATATATATATATATATATATATATATATATACGGGTTCCCGTGCGGTTAACCTTCTTAGGTGTGGTTGTGCAGTTGCTTAGGTGCGTAGTTTTTCTTCTTAAAGTGCGTGATTTTCCTTCTTAAGGTGGATGATTTGTGTGCTTATAGATGCGTCAACCTAAAGCTTTAGGTGCGTGGTTTTCCTTCTTAAGGTGCGTTGTTTTCTTTGTTAAGGTGCATGCTTTATATGCTTAAGGTGCGTCAATGTTTAAAGTTGAAACTTAAAGTGTCCCATCTTAAAACTTTAGGTGCATGGTTTGTGTTCTTAAGATGCATTGTTTGTGTGCTTAAAGTGCGTGGTTTATGTACTGAATCGCTGAAGGTGCACCATTTAAAAACTTTAGGTGTGTGATTTGTGTTCTTAAGGTGTTTTGTTTGTGTGCTTAAGGTACGTGATTTGTCTATGAAAGTTGTAATTTTTGTGGTTGAATTTGTGAGTGTCGTCCTCTAAGAATGGCTAGGAGGGATTTGAGTAGCAAGGGATTAAACACGAGTTCATCGAGTGTTTGAAAGCTAACCAAAATGATGTATTTGATTGCATGAGATCAAGACAAAACAAGTAGTTAATTTAAGAAATAAACAATGATAAACAGGAGGATTTAAATCAAATAGCAATGGACAAATGCTTCTATAATGTTCTAAGGTTCTAGGCTTAACAATGCTAAACAATGAAGTGATGGAATTAAGTGAATGCCAATGCCACTTTCGTGGACATTGACTATCACCAAAGTTCTAATCACATTCTCATAACAATTAGACTAGGTGAGTCATTTAATCAAACATATTGTGTGCATAATCCTTTCCAACTTCCCTTTCTCAAGGGCAAGTTAGAAATGTGAAAGGGTTGGCTATGGTGAATCCCTATTCTCATAGGTGAAACAACAATTACATATATTTCTTGCATAATTTGGCCATAATAAAAAAAGAGTCAAATAATTTCATAAATTAATCACAGTCACATTCATACTAAAAGCAATGCAAAACCTAGATTGAACAATTTAATTCATGTAAGCATTCATACAAGACAATTCAATTCAAATCCTTAAAGGATTTAACTACTCATAATGGAAGTGATAATTAAAAGCAATTGGAATACTATGCAATGAATTTAAATACAAAAAGAAATTGATAATTGCAAGAAGAAGAAATGGAAAATCTTACTTGATTAAATTTGTACAAAGCAAATCTAAAATTGAAGTAGTTTAATGTGTAATTACAATGGATAATTCTTCATAAATCTTCTTCAAGAGTAATGGAATTACAAAGGATAAATGATCTAAAGTGTTTTTGGATAGGGAAACTAAAAGAGGACTTAAAAAATTGAAAGATAAACTAACAATAAAGCCTATGGCTATTTATAGTTAGAGAAATCGTGCCCAAACACCGCCACCAATTTGCCTAGTCAAGATGGTGGTCACGGTGTGACCACCATCGTGACCAAGCCACAACTTTGCATATTTCAGTAGTCACTCTACTGGTCACGGTGTGACCAGCAGAGTGACCACTGAAATCAGCAAAGTGTTCACTGTGGTCACTGTGGAGGTCACGGCGTGACCTCCACCGTGACTCCCGTGACCACTTTCTGATCAGCAGTCGTCAAACTGCTGGTCACACTGTGACCAGCAGCTTGACACTAATCAGAATGTTGTGAAGGATGTCACCAGCTTGACATCCTCCCGGTGGTACGGCTTGACTTAATTCCTTGCTTCGTTGCTCCATTGAACTTTGTTATGATTTTGGTCATTCAGTCTTGCACCATTTTGCCTTGAAATCATCCCGGTTCGCTTACATTTTACGCTCCAACAAGTCTAAGTCCCGATTTTTCAATCCTTGAGGTATAAACACCTGAAACAAGCTTCATTCTTGCACAAACACCTAACATTCACTTAGAAGTTAGTACAATTAAAGCATATTTATAGGTTAATTCACGGCTTATCAGTTTACTTAAGGTGCATCATTTTAATGCTTAAGGTGCGTAACCGCATAACCGCACGGAAAGCTATACCCGCACCTGAACCCTTCCCTCTATATAGAAGGGTTCAGGTGCAGGTATAGCTTCCATGCGGTTATGCGATTATATATATATATATACACATTACATCTGTAAAAATTGGATGGATCATATAAAATAAAAAAAAAATACAGTGATATTTTCGTAATTATCGTCAACTTCACTTTGCAACTTAGAACACTATACTATGCATTTTGTGACAACTAAATATATATTATTGGAAAACTTTTTAAAAAATGAGTGAAAAAGTTAAATTTTAAATTTAAATCGAGCTGTAAAAAGTGGACTCCTATACTAAACAAAATAAAAAACTCAAGTTATAAACTCTAAAATTCAAATGCTAAGTGCAATGCACTTTCGTATTTTTGCATGTGCAATTTTTTAATACTAAATGTATATTTTGTAACAACGAACTAAATGTGCATTCTTGAAAAATTTTGAGAAATGCATATTTTAGCATTTTAGATTGCATAGTAGTGTTTGTGATAATTTTAAAAATGTCACCGTTTTTTTTATTTGATCTGATTTGTCTAATTTTTTTAGATATAAAGCCTAGATTAGTTTTCTCATAAAGACATTTTCTCAATTGGATAAAATGAACTAAGATAAGCTTCCTATGAGAACTAGGAACTACATATTATGCATCTTATTATAAATAATAATGTCTAATTGTTCACCTAAAAACTATTATCTAAATACATTGTCAAATGCCAAACGTGGTCAAGTGACACTCAATTTTCACTCCCATATAGAAAGGAGTGGATTCGAGTCTCAGTGAAGTCAACCGTTAACTCTCTATAAAAATGCGGTAGACATTTTTATCCAATAAGACAGCGTGAGCCACGGAGGTCCCCAAGACTATGGTCTCTACTTTAGAAATAAGATTAGGACCGGAAACAATGCTTAATGGACTAACCAAGAAAATTCCAAAATATCAGCAGGGCTATGGGCTTCACTTTTCTCATCATTAACCGTCCAAAGAATTTTCTTTTGCTACAAGTCTACAACTTTCAATATCAAACTATCTTTTTCCATTATCTTCCACGACATTCAACTTTTTAATACATACATACACACACGCGCACATATATATATATATATATATATATATATATATATATATAATAATATGGTCACATGTGTATACTAACACAATGGGCCATGATTAGTGATGTCAAGCGGATTGTGTAGTACTAATTCGAATAAATTTATGAGTCAGCGGATTGTGCATTACGTGTATACATAAAAGTGCGTGTCGTGTTGGCCCAAGTATGATAATACATAGATCATGCTTGGGGCAACTCATGCATCTTGGCTAAGCGACTACGCTCGGACCAATCCATGTAGGTATAACTCACATTATCATCTCTAGGTGGGATGGAAAAGGATTAATTACTTAAAAGAGATTGCTTATTGTGTATATATGTTGAATTTTATAAATTGTGTGTATATATTTTGAATTTTTAAGAATTATAGAATATATATTTCAAATTTTATTAAATATTATGTATATAATTAGAGGGACTATGAAGTATGAACTACAGAATATGTTAGATGAATAGTTGATAGTAACTATAATAGATGGCGAAGGTTGTTGAATAATTGTGACATTTGATAACATGAATATCAGGGGAGGGGAAGTCTGTAGTGGTAACAAACTAATAATGGTGATTATGATGCACTATAATTTGCATTTTTTGTATATATGTTTAAAAAGTTTATAAAAATAATATTTACCATTTAATGAATTGAGAAGTGTACTTTTGGACAAAAAATTATATATATGTTATATATATTCTTTTATGTGGCAAAAAGAAAATTACAATTACTACCTACACGGAGTATATTTTCATTTTAAATATCAAAATCATATTCTATATTTCTATTCACTCGATTAGTTATTTTAGGAATGTACTGTATGTTATTGCATCTATTTTTTTATGTATATATTAATGATGACATAAGTAATTAGAATGTTTAACTGTTTAAATTTTAAAATATTTTGAAATTTTGACATTTTATTTTTATTTTAAATTAATTTTGTGGTAATTGGTATTTGACTATTTATTAGTGATTTAGGGTGTGTTTGGTTGGTGGGTTTAGGCATATATAAGGAATGAGTATAAAAGTGATTGCTAGTGTTTGGTTGATAAGTTTTGAGAATGATATTATGGGTTTGGAATACCCCATTAATGAGAAAATCCATACCCTTATTAAATAAGGGTTTCATTTCCCATCCTAGCTCATTTCTTCCTCAACTATTAATAATCATTTACATTCCACCTAGCTAACTACCAAACATGCTAAATACTTTCACCAAAATCCATTACCATTACCAAGTATTTGATACCCATTCCGATTCTGATTCCATGTCCGAACCAAACACACCCTTAGTGTTCTACTTTTATTTATTAGTGTAATATTTTTAATTATTAAATTAGCAAATAATTAATATTAATGCACATTTAAAAACATTTCACATATACCATGTATCACACTTGTGTGAGACCGTCTCACGGATCCTTATTCGTGAGACGGGTCGGGTCGGGTCAAAACACCATGCAAATGTCATACTTATATGTGCAAATCTCACACTTATATGCTCAAATATAACACTAATCAAAAATACAATTTTTGTTACTTATATATAAGAGAAAAAGTAATACATTTTTCATAATAAGTAATGTTGACAAGTGCCTCTCACTTATAAGGGCAAATATAATACTTTTGAGGAAAAATGTAATACTTTTAAATCGAAATGTAAAAGTATTGTATTTTCCCTTAAAAGTATTACATTTACCCTAATAAGTAGCAAAAATTTTATTCCTGATTAGTATTATATTTGAGCATATAAGTATGACATTTGTGCATATAAGTGTTACATTTGCATCTTGACCCGACCCGACCCGACCCGTCTCATGGTGAGACGGTCTCACACAAGTTTTTGCCTTTTTTTTTTTTTTTTATTAGAGTAATGCTACCTATCTCTCTAAAATTTCTCCATCTAATTTCTCGTCCTTACATGGCATTTTCTTATTGAATAATTATCTTTACTTTTAACTAATGGTGGTTGTGAATTTAATGATGAATAGAAGCCACGAAGGAAAAAAATATGAGGTAAAATTCAGGAGGGAAAAGTATCCCTTACAATATACTACTTATGATGTCACTCGTTGTTTCCCTTACAAGGGAAAGAATAACAAACAAAACATTATTCAAATTTAAGTAAAAAAGTTTCACTTAAATTGGAAAATAAATTATGTTGATCGAGCTCAACAAAGCAGAGGGTTAAAAATAATATATATATATATATATATATATATATATATATATATATATATATGCATGCACGATTATCTTTGACTTTTCCAAATTCTCTTAATTAAACCTATTACATATGATCTTCCTAGTATAGTTTACCTTTCATGTGTAATTTACGGATTGAACGAGAATTATCCAATGCATATTCTCGACTAGTAGAGTTTTTCTCATCATTAAAAAAAAAAAAAAAAGAATATTCATGCATGTAACCTAAAACCCAACTTCTCATGGTGATTAGTCCATCAATTTAGTTTCTTTATGAATGTGATTAATGATGCATGTCCAATTCTGACCAATGAGTTTACAAATTGTTTCAACCAAATGACGATAACAATGATCCTGATATAAAGTCGAATGACGATAATGATCTTGATATAAAGTTGTATGATGACCACCACCAAAAATCACTCTCAAATTAAACTCAATGCTAACCTTTTTTCTTATTAACATAATTTCAAAACATGTATGATGAATTGAAGGTGGGATGTTTAACAATTAGTTGTTAATTGATAGTTAATTATGTTAATTAATTTAATGAGTTAATAATATTAGTTGGTTGTAAAAAATATATTTATTGATTTAGCAAGTTACTCTTAGTTGATTAAATGTAAAATGACGGATGTTATTATGATAATAAAATTCTTGAGATGTGATCGATACTGATTTATCAAACACATAAAATTTATTAGTTTTTATCATAAAACATTATATTGTAGGTTCCCATGCATCTCATTGAGACTGATCATACGGGTACTAAAATTACAAAATAGCCATTATACATTCATAATACAGCCATCACATTATTTTAATAATTATATTATATATACAATAATAGTAATAATAAAGATATGCTTCATTTCTTTTTGGAAGTTACTGGGTGGAAGAATTTGATATACTTTTAGACTATACTCTGAATTCTTTGAAAAATGGAATTCATCTAATCTATACTTTCCAACTTGTGCAAAGATAAAGATCAGATTAGGCCATCTTCTATTGATTGGACTGATAAAATAAATTTTATAAGTGTTTCTATGGGCTACTGGTTCTATATGTTTTGACACCAATCTTTATAGATAGATATGAAAGAATTACTTCTTTCAACTCATTTATTAAAATAAATATATTGTATTTCTTTTATTTATTTATTTTTATTTTTATTTTTTTTGGAAAAAAAAAAAAAGAAGAAGGTGTAGCAAGAGTAGAACCAAAAGTTTTCTTTAGGAGAATCAAGTATCAAAGTTTATCACCATTAATTCTCACGAAAATTAATTTTATGATTTTGTCAAATGTAATTCCATTAAAAAACCCCGTTAGCCCTCTTTTTATTTAATCTTTGTATCACATTTCTGCATCAAGTACAATTTATCAAAATCTACAACACAAACACACACATATGTGAGGGTTCATAATGTGAAAAAAAAAAAGAAGTAAAAAGTGGGACTAATCTAATTCATCACTTTTGATAAACCAACGCTTGAAGAGTTGAAGGTCACTGAAAGATAAATAGAAAATGGATGGGGCCAGTTTTTTAAATATTAAAAATTTAAAAGTTTACAGTAATTATAAAATTGATCCCGTGTTTTTTTTAACTAAAACCTTTTATCGTTGATATGATGAACCCTAATGGATGATTGTGATCAATCCTTATGTTTTATAGGAGGGGTTGTTCTTGTTTGAACTCGCCCTTATAGAAGAAGGTTTAGGTGAGAGCGAGCATGCTCCCAAATAAAAAGTGATGACTGATTTGTATAGATAAACGGTTGAGGGTGGTTGAAAAATAAGGAAAAAAGATATGAAACCAGTTTTATAAATATATGCAAATTTAAAAGTTTGAAATAATTATGGAGTATAAAATTAAGTTACCTTCTTTTTTCTTTTTACAAAACCTTAACTATTAATTAATCTTGATGAATGACTATGATTAGTCTTAACTTTTTTCAAACCATATATCATTTCTAACCCTATATATAATAGCAAAATTTGTGGGGGCACGCATCGTTTTCTTGTCCAAATTGATTTAAAGTGCAGATCAAAGCATCGTTTTCTTGTCCAAATCAACATAAAATTACAAAATAAAATTGACCAAAAATGATGTGAGTTCATAAGCGATTACAAGAGCAAGGGAGATGAAATTGAGTACTAGAATGAACCGATTGAAGATGACTTCCACTTTTCCAGATCTGCTCCTAAAAAAATAAAAATTAACCATAATTTTCATAAGTTGACTATTAACTTCCTCATAGAATGCAAAGCACGCTTTTGGATCACTTTACGCTTATACCATTTTAATAAAAAGTGAGCACTTTTTGGTACTGCTTAAAATTTAACACTTTTTTTTTTGTTAGGGTAATGGAGTGATATAAATGAAATTAATTTAACAAGTTATTTTAAAAAATTATAAATCCACCATTAAATTTGGACTGTCAACTTAAATATTTTATTATTTACAAAATTTTTGTAGTTTTTTCTGGAGGAGAGAGATGATGATTTGGACGAGATTGAATAGAGGAGAGAGGAAAAATAATTTGCAGTAATGTGATTTTTTGTGAGACCCGCACTGGAAGAAAAATAGAAGAAAAAGACGCGATCCATGTGCATAATCCGCACCATCATTTTCTCACATTTATCTCTCATAGTAATTCTGAAAAAAAAAAAAAAAACTAAGAAAATATGTCCTCTATTGAGGATGCTCTTACCAACGATAGTCAAGAATTTAGGGTTAAATTAATTTGGTTTAATTTAATATATGTATTTTTAGTTTTGATATAAGTAAAGACAAAATGCCAAGTAAATTGTAGCTCAATGACATCTCTGTAGCTCTCCCAAATGAGAAGTCAGAGGTTTGAACCCAGACCACAACGGGGGGCATTTTTGTAGAGGCAGTAATACTCAAAAACAAAAATAATTAAAGACAATATTTACCGTGTTCAAATTGACCGTTTACAATTGTCATTTTTTTAGTTAAGAAAAAAAAAGCATACTTCTATTCTAAAATATTATCAAGTTACATAGTAAGTTCGTATATTTTGTTTATTGTAAATTTAGTCATTCAATTATTAACATAATTATAAATATTATTCGTTTTTTTCAATTATTGCAAGTATAGCACCTACTTTTAACAATATTCAGTGCTCTAAATGAAAGACTATATTTATAGCTATTAAAGGGCATGACCTACATTTATAACTTTGGAACAATTAAGGCATTAAAAATATAATTTATCTTGAATTAATCAGAACATGTCAAGTCTATAAGATATAAATAATAAGGTAAAAAAGAATAATAAAAAATCAAATAAAATACATGCAATATTCGAAAATACTGTGGACTCTGTATATACTTTCAACGTTTATTTTTATTTAGATTCTCCTAGTAGACACATTTATTGAGACCCATGTGATAAAGATACTTCGTGAATTCCTTATTTTTACTCTCAACTTTTACTTACACTCTTAAATTTTTGATATACATATATTTTTTGAAATCTATGTAATTAAGATAGCTTATCTTATTTGCCAGAGAGTAAACTAAAAAAAAAATGAAAAAAAAATGAAAGAGTATATGTATACTGTAGTGGACCTCTGCCGCATTATTCTATGAAAGTTGGGTGGAGTTATAATTAAGCAAAAAGAAAGGGCATGTGAGTGAAGAATACCAGAATATGAGTAATATTAAAGCTTTGAGTTAATTTTTTTTTTAATAATAGTTTTATAGGTTATATTTCACTTTTAATCTTTATTTTTATCACAATATTCTCATTTGCTCTTAGTATTATTGTAGTATGACCAATTTTAGTCCTTCATCAATGAATTTTTTAAAATATCGTTAAATACAAAAATATTTATATCTTTTTTATACAAAGTAAGTTGACCCACTATATTTTTTAATGTTTTTTTTATAAAAATTATAATTGAAAATCAAAATGTCATTGTATTTAACTATATTTAAATTATTTGATTGATAAAAGATCAAAATTGGTCATGCCAAAATAATACTAAGACAAAAATGGATATTCTAATAAAAAAAATTTAAAGTTGACTGTTACATATAAATCTATTTTTTATAAGAGAAGGAAGGGGGACACCCTAGGGTTACAAGAGCTAACTAGGCACCATCATGTTCCGCCATTGTGGAACACCATCACCGTCATCTTCCAAGAGGGTGATAATTTCATCCGGCGGGGCAAATAGAGTTTGCATTCCTCTGGGGAACTTCCTAGCAAACTTGGCGAGAGAGTCGGTTACACTGTTCTGCTCTCTAGTTATAGCTGTAATCTTCCAGATATCGAATTTCCTGAGTTCATGCTTGCATGCCATCAGAATATTGGCCGTGACATTGTCCATGCAACAGGCACCGTTAAGCCCTTCCACTATGGCTTTGGAGTCGCTTTCGATGATGATCCGTCTTGAGCCTTCTGATGCAGCCAGCTGGACTCCTCTGAGGACTGCCCAAGCTTCAGCCTGGAGTGGGGAGTATCGGCCAATGTTGCTTACATATCCTCCTTTCCAGTTGCCACGAAAGTCCCTAAGTACACCACCGCATCCTGCTTTGTTTGTCTTTGGATCTACCGCTCCATCAACATTGACTTTCAGAAACTCTTGGCTTGGTGCTTCCCAGTTCAGCATTCTCCACTGGGTCGAATTTCTATTCAAGTGCTGAGCCTTGGTTCGGGAAAAAGCCACATCTATTTCGGCAACCTTCAACTTAATCCAAGTAATCTTGGTGTGTAAGGGTGTAGTGGCATTGTTGAATATTGCATCGTTCCTCCATTTCCACAGCCACCAAACTGTGACTGCAAAGGTCGTGTCATTGCTAATCGGAGCGTTCATTCTGCCCCTCTGTCTTAGTCCTTCATCTAACCATCTTGATGGGTCCATGCTTCGGAGATGGTGGTAAGAACTGGGGAGAATTCTTCTCCATATAATATCCGCTTCTGGGCAGTCCCGTAAGGCATGTAGGACAGTCTCAACTTTGTCATTGCATTTCCAGCACTTATCACATTGAGCAATTCTTCTTCTAACTCTGTTGCTATTTGTCATGATCTTCTCATGCTTGACAAGCCATAAAAAAGATTTGATTCGACTTGGGACCTTTAGTTTCCATATCGCGTTCCATTTGGCGGCATTAACAGGAGACGATAAGCCGGCCGCGATCTCATATGCGGAGCTTACTGTGAATTTACCTGTCTCGCTGCTTAACCACCCAGAGGAATCCTCAATTCCTGGCTCATCATACAGGATGATAGCTGCCAATGCGTCTAGTACTTCGTCTGGCAGCAAGGGGGTTAATCTGTCCCAGTCCCAACCATGCTCTGTATCCCAGTAGTTGGCAACAGGCTTATGCAGCTCTTCGATTGGAATTGCATCGATTGCGTGAGCCCGAAGAGGGCATTCTTTTAACCAGACATCGTTCCAAAAGGATGTGCTCTTCCCATTCCTGACTAGCTTTCTACATCCTTGTTGTAGTATGGGAGTTGATTTGAGAATTCCCTTCCAGGCGTTGGACATTGATTGCTTCGGCCGCCAGTTAGAGCAATCTGTGGTTTCTCTTATATATTTGGATTTTAAGACTTCTACCAGCAAGCTTTCTTCATTATGGATAATTCTCCATCCAATTTTAGCAAGAAAGGCAGTATTCATTAGATCCAACTTACGCAATCCTAGCCCTCCATGAGCTTTGTCTCTTGTGACTGTCTCCCAATTTACTAAATGGCATTTTCTTTGCTCTTGGGAGCTTCCCCATAGAAAGTCACGAATCAGCTGTTCAATGCTCCTGATCACTCCTGTTGGTAGTAATGTCGACTGCATTGAGTAATAGGGAATGGAGGATAGTACAGATTGGGCTAAAATAAGTCTCCCAGCTAGTGATAGTGATTTCGACTTCCAGCCTGATAGTCTTGCTTGGACTCTTTCAATTAGGCTTGCATAGGTTTGATTCTTCAGTCTCCCATGGATGGAGGGAATACCTAAGTATTTTCCCATGTCCTCCACCTTGAGGATTCCAATGAAATCTGCAATAAGCTCCTTAGACTAACTGAGTGTGTTATTTGAGAATAGCAGAGATGATTTGTGCTTGTTCACTCTCTGGCCAGAGTGGTTGCAGAAGGTATTGAGACACTCCATCATTTCCTTTGCTTGCTCCAACGACGCTTCACCAAAAAGCACCAAGTCATCTGCAAAAAAGATGTGAGACAATTTAGGCCCTTGTCTGCTTAATTTGATTCCTTTCCACTTACCATTATTTACTGAAGTGTTAATGATATGACTCAATCTTTCTATACATAAAGCAAAGATAAGGGGTGAAATAGGGTCTCCCTGTCTAATCCCACGCTTTGGTTGGAACCAATCTGAAATTCGTCCATTCCAATTTACTGCAAGCCTCGCTGTGGTTACACACTCCATGATGTTTGTTCTCCATGTGTTATTGAATCCAATATCTTCTAAAGTATCTTCAATGAAACTCCAGGCAATTCTGTCGTAGGCTTTTTCTAGGTCTATTCTCATAACCAACCATCCAGTTTCCCCTTTCTTCAATCTCATGGAATTCAAAACTTCCTGAAAAATCAAGATATTGTCAGTAATTTGCCTCCCTGGTATGAAACTGGTTTGGTGTGGCCCTATAATCTTCTGTGATATCCCTTTGAGTCTGGATGTCATTGTCTTAGTAAGTAGTTTATAGGAGACGTTACATAGTCCTATAGGGCGGAGTTGCTTTACTGATTCTGGAGGCTGCACCTTTGGGATGAGGGTGATCAGTGTGTCATTCATGCCTGGTGTCAGTCTACCTGTTTCAAAAAATTTCAAAGCAAAGTTCAAGATGGATTCTCCTACTAGATTCCATGACTTTTGGTAGAAGCCTGCTGTGAAGCCATTCGGACCGGGGGCTTTGCATGGCTCCATATCAAAGAGGGCTTGCTTCACTTCCTCACTTTGAAAAGGGCTGTTAACCCAATTCCAATCCTGTACGCTAAGCTGGGGGAACTGGCCATGTGGTAGATGAAGTGAGTTACCGTTATGATCCTCTGTAAACAACTCAATAAAGTAGTCCCGAACATGGTTGGCTAGGAGGACTTCATCAGTGATCCAAACACCTTCACTCGTCTTGAGAGTTTTAATCCTTGCTGAGTTTTTCCTAATGGTCGTCGCCGTGTGATAGAAGCGGGTATTGCTATCTCTTGACGTTATCCATTCTTCTCTTGACCTCTGAAACAATAGCAATTCCTCCTGGTAGAGAGTTTCTTCTAGTTCTTTACGTAGCCTCCTATCCAATTTTATAAGATCGGTTCGTTGGTGTTGTGCCAAGCTTCTCTGAACACCTCCAATTCTTGCAATAAGACGTTTCTTCCTTTGAAAGACATTTCCAAAGATTTCCTTGTTCCACTTTGTCAGTGCTCTGCTCATGACAGCCTTGTTTGTTTCCAGATCGGTTGATGTCCAGTTCTGGTGGACATATTCTTGGAAACCAGGGTGGGTTGTCCATGCAATATTAAACTTGAAACATCCACTGCTTACTGATGGGTGGGTTGGTTCTGTCATGATCAGTAGAGGGGTGTGGTCTGAGTCAATCATGGGTAGGTGTTGGACTTTAGCTTCAGGAAATCTAATTCTCCAGTCGGTGTTGCTTAATGCTCTATCTAGCCGTGCTCCCTTAAACGAGTCTGACTGAGTGCCCCGCATCCAGGTAAATTTTGAGTCGTTATATCCTAAATCGATGAGCCCCTCATGGAAGATCCACTGATTGAAATCTGAGCATCGCGTTGCATTAAAGCATGCTGGGTTTCTCACCTCGTCTTGGCATGTGACTGAGTTGAAATCCCCACATATAAGCCACTGAGATTGGGCTGGGAGGGTCTGAGAGCCAAGATCAGAGAAGAGTTTTCTGCGTAGTGCTATATCTGGGCTGCCATAAACCACTGATAGGATCCAAGGTGCTTCACTTCCTCTTTGTACCTGCAAATTGATAAACTGGGGATGGGTGGAGATGATTTGGATGGACAGTGTTTCCTTCCAAAGAACCCATATCCCGCCTGAGAAGCCAACCGCTTCAACTCGAACCCATTCTTCAAAGCCAAATTTCGAACATATTTCGTTAGCATGGGAGCCGGAGACTTTCGGCTCTAAAAGACACACTATAGACAAAGAGTAGTTAGAACAAAAATGATGGAGGGTGCGCCGGAAAGATCTCGAGGCCGCACCCTGACAATTCCAAACTAAGCAGTTCATAAATAAACAAACAACAAAGAGAGAACTGCGCTCAGGAGCGCTGGTGGCCATCCACCAAAGGGTCAATCTGACCATCAGGACGATCTGCGTCAGCCATTGTTTCATCAGGAGGTTCAGGGTCGACAGGATTGGTTTGGTTAGTGTCCGGTGGGTGATCTTTGTGGTAAAACCCAGAGTTCGATCTATGTGAGGTCTCCGGTTGGTCGATAGGGTGGTGAACAACTGTGCTTGTTATCCTTTTTCCTCGGTCCGAGCCCCTCACGACCGTGTGTTCCGTTTCGGCAGCTGCTCTCCTTGGTCCATGTCCACGACCCCCTTTGCCGCGCATGGCGCCTTGAGTATCTGTTCTTGCGTTTCTCGCGTTCCCTTGGTGGGGATTCGGGCGTGCATTGTAGTTCTGTTGATATGTATTCGTGCCTCTCTGTTGGGGAGATGTTCGGATTGTGGGCAATGGTGCATCCATCTCCTGGTTGTTCTGCAAGTTGTAATTTGGTTCATACGCCATTCTGGGGTCTTGTTCTTCTAGCCCATCCAACATTGCAAACCGAGAGCCCATCTGGTATTGTTCCGGGATTGGGTTTCTCTGTGGGTTCCTTTGTTCTGCCGCGGGGGTCCTTCCACCCCTTCTTTGTCCACGTCTGTCTTTCTTGGTCACCAACATCCAAGCTCCATAATTAGCTTTGAAATCATATTTGGGTTCACTTGGCGGCCGTCCCTTGTATTGGTTAGTAGCATCAGAGGGAGGTAGTTCTTGGTCATGCGGGGTGGTGGTCCCGCCTTTGGCCGGATCGTTGCCGCCATCCTTTGCACACTCCCCTTGCTTATGCCCGTAAACTCCACAGCAAAAGCATACCATATGAATACATTCGTATTCAATGGGAATTACTGTCTCCCCCACATTGAACTTAGAGAGCAGAGGTCTGTTAATGTCAACTTCGACACACAATCTTGCAAATTTGCCAATGGATGCCAGGCTCGTTGTTGTGTCCAGTTTCAAGGGTCTGCCAATTTGTTTACCGATCTTCATAACAAAATCATCTTCGAAATATTCAATCGGCAAAGCCGGAAATCTGACCCACACAAGCAGTTTGTCGATTACATTTTTCCTCGGGTTGAAATTCGGTTTCCACTCCTGTACTACTAGGTAGTGATCCAGTATGACCCATGGACCTTCAAATCTAGCATAATCGTAGTCTCGAATCGATTCGAATTTAGCAATAAAGAAATCTTGGTCTAGGGCGATGAGATCGAAGGTGGCATCAAGATTCCAGATGCGTTTCAGCCTCTGAAGGAGATATGAGTAACTGACCTTTCTGCCTAAAACTTTGATGATAAGTGACCTCCGCCATGGACGGCGTAACCTAGCTTTCTCTTCCTTCGTTACCGGGATGATTGGGCAATTCGGGTCGTTCTTGGATTCGTCGATGATGTCGTCATCTGAGTCCTCGTCGATTTCTGTGAAGGCTGGCTTCCTCTTCTGGGTCCAAGCTTGATTCGGAGTTTCCACCGGTGTTGTCCATTGAGTTGATTCCGGAGACATAAAACCGGCTTCTTGGGGTGTCTCTTGGGTTGCCATTTCTGCAGACTTTCGCGTCGCCGATTCCATCAAAGTTCGACCACGTTTCGTCTTCTTGGTACTCCTTTGCAGGAGATCTTGGTCCTCCGACGACCGAGGAGTCGCCGCCGGTGAGGACGATTCAGAGAGCGTTTCAGTGACCATTTCCATTTCTTTGATAGAAGATTATTGTATTCCGGCAGAATGGTTTAACGTAAAGGATGATACATATAAATCTATGACAAAAATGAAATTAACTCTTAAAGTTTCACTTCTCATAAAAATTATTTATTAATCTTTTTAATTTGAGTCAGCTATGAACAATTTAAAATAATTTATCTTTACTATGACCGTTAATAATGTATACACTTTTGAGTAAGAATTGTGAATTTGTGACAAATGAAAGTAATATTGAATTACCATAGTTATGAAAGATGATGGTTCCCAGCTGGATCTGGACGGTCGTGGAGGCTTCTGCGCCCACCCCACATGTCCCATCATCCCTGTCCCCACCCACCTTTTGTCCCTGAGTAGATTCCAAACTTCTTTTTTTGGTACTCCACTTCACATATTTCTCTTTTCACCCCCACTCAATTTTTTTTCTTCTTTTTCCAGTTTCCCATTTTCTTTTTCTTTTTTTCTGACCCAAATTCCACCACTTTTTCCGCTATAAAATCCCAATCAAACACCTAGCCCTTCCTCTACCTCCTCTTCTGTTTTCTCCTTTTACACTCTCCACTATTTACTGCCCCTCTGCTCTTTCTCTTTCAAAGCCTTAAGCTTCTCATTCCCACCTTCTTCTTCTTCTTCATCCAAGAACAGTTACTGTTCTTGGGTTTTCTGCAATTCTTGATCTTTTGTGTTTGTTTTCTGTTGGAAAATCCGAGTGAATAGAATAATCCTGTTGGTTGATCTGTTCTTCAAGTCTGGGGGGTTTTCTTGAAGCTAATCTTGATGATCAACATATTATTTCTAATCTTTGAAATTCATGTCTGCAATTCTCAGTGAACTGTTTCTTTCCGGTTGTATGATAAATTCCACATATAGGCGCAGGACCCATTTAGTGCAATCTTTCTCTGTTGTCTTCCTCTACTGGTTTTACTACATTTCATGATTGTATTTTGCTTCCATATATAGATATATATACATATTATTACATATATATATATATATATACATATATAAATATAAATAAAACCACCTCTCTACTATCTTTCCATTTCTGAAGAACTCTGCTGTTAACTGTTAAGGTCATCATCGATTCACTATCTGGGTCCTGCTAGTTTTCTCTGTCATCTGAATTTTTTCAAAATTTTTTTTTATGGCTTCCTCTGGCGTGACGTCACCGGGGTCATGTGTGCTCCAGACCTCGGGTTCCGAGGAGGATCTTCAGACGCTGATGGATCAGAGGAAGCGGAAGCGGATGATATCGAACCGGGAATCCGCGCGGCGGTCGCGGATGAGGAAACAGAAGCATTTGGACGATCTGATGGCGCAGGTTTCGCAGCTCCGGAAAGAGAACAGCCAGATCGTAACCGCCATGAACGCCACCACGCAGCAGTTCCTCAACGTGGAGGCGCACAACTCCATCCTACGCGCGCAGGTGGCGGAGCTCAGCCACCGCCTCGACGCGCTCAACGAGATCGCGAGCTTCGTGAGCTCCAACAATGGCGGTTTTGCGGCGCTCCAGGAAGAGGTGAACTATTGCTACGGCAATTTCGAATCTCCTCCGGCCGATGCGTTTTTCCCGGCGACGGCGAACAATAATTCGTGGAACTTCCTCTCCGGCAACCAGCCCATCATCACCTCCGCGTCGGCGGCGGACATCTTGCAATACTGATCAAAGAAAACACAGAGAAACATGTCTTTTATGGTCCAGGATCCAACATGATTAAGAATGTATTATTAGTAATAGTAATGGTTTTAAGGAATAATAAAATGGTTATGGTAAATCAAGGAAAAAAAAATGTTGTAGTTGTCATTTGGCCTACCTTTAATTAATGTAATGCAATATTAATAGAAAAATACTACTGTGTACTCCTATTATCTAGTTTCAGCTTTTACTCTTACACTCAAAATTAGACACTCGTGATGGGACTACATACAAAAATAAAAGCTTTACATTAGTGAGCAAAATTGAGAGAGTGTGCCCCCGATTTAGCCTAGTGATTTGCCGCTTGACTTGATGTCACAACTAAAAGCAACAGTGTGAGGTTTGAGTCGCACTAGAAATATGAATAGAGAAGAGCTTTAGAAGAATAGAAAATGTGGATTGAATACCTCGTACGCACATAAAAATTAAAATAAAAATACAAATTTGACTGGTGGGTTGATTGCGCAATTTGCGATTTACCTTTGCAGTAACTCTATGGATGATCATGTCAACTTATGATTAGTCTAGTGAAATTGGGATTACTTATTAAAAAAGTGAGAGAGTAAGAATTAAGAGTACATGTAATACAAACTCATATTAATATTAAAATTCCCACCTAATTAAATGTACTTTTTTTTTTTTTTTGAGGAACCTAATTAAATGTACTTAGACTTTGAAATACCGTATTTTAATTACAATTTAATATATGTTCTTTTGCTTAATCATCTAGGTAACCTCATTAGTTTAACTAAGTTCAAGGAAGTAATGCAACGTCGACGTTGTAAGGGCGTGTAAAACTGGGCCGTGAACCCACCAACCAAAAACATGCGAAAACATAGTACTACCTGAAATCTCATCATTATTATTACATATTACATACAACACTGCATTGCCTTTGAAAAGATCAATAACATATTTAATCCAGGCAGATCTTTTTGAAGAAATTATAGCACGCCTTTCATTCAAGGAATACGAATACTATTCTATGAACAACATAATAGGTCAAAAAAGAATATAACTTTTATTTTAGAGTTAATGTGATATGGGTCCTCTAATCGAATATAATAATTTTGTCACGTTTAGTTCCAAATTTTTACATTCACTATTTGTGGTTATTCGACTTTCAAATTGTTACTATTCGTGGTCCAAGTTAACCACCTATGGTCCTTCAACTTTCAAAATTTAATTAACCGTGACCTTCATAGAAAGACCATTAGTAATTAAAAATTGATAGTTGAAAAACCATGTGTGGTTAATTTGGACCATGAATAATAAAAATTTGAAAGTTGAAGGGTCACAGGTGGTTAATTTGAAAGTTTATGACTAAATGGGACAAAATCAATATATCGGAGGACTCCAGATGGTATTAACTTTTTATTTTATTATTTAGTTTGTTAAGTAGATTTTTGAAATTATATTCGTTTGTTTGATTGATTTAAAACAAAAAATGGAACAATATAATCATCTAAAAATAGATCTTTCTTTGATTATTATACGTGTAATATGCCCATTATTAATTAAACAAAAGCAATTTAAATATTATTAGTTATCAATTTTTAATTTGATCATATTTAGTCCCACGATTGTGTTGACCTTGTTATAATTTTTTTAATTGACTTTAATTTTTGGAACAATCTAATAAAGTTACATTTTTAAATTTTCTATTCCTGCTTAAAAAAAAAAAAAAAAACTCTCCTAAATGATACTCCGTATAATATAGAAGAAGCTACTCTGCAATTTATATTTTTAATAAAGTCAATCAAATTATTATTTCTTGTATCATTTATTAATTTATAATTATTTATGAAGTACAAACGTAGAGAGGTAGCTAGGTGTACGTGAGCATCATTTTAGAAGTAATAAAAACCACAAAAAAATGATTTAGAGGAAGTCAAAAGCCGCAAACTGGGTACAAAATTTCAAGATCTATGACAAGTCGCACGTGCATGGAACCAATGTCTTCGGTGCAACACTACAGCCACAATCCTAGTTGTAATACTATAATGTCTCTGCTCTGCGCGCCTCCTTCCACCTTTGCCCAAAATTCACGATTTATATATGTCACTTACACTAACATTACACGATTACCCACACTACTAGTTTAATCTGACAAATATTTGTTTTTACTATAAAGTGAAATTCTATAATCACCGACCAATATCTAACGTCTTCATCATACCTTGCCAACAAAAGTTTAATCATATAACATTGTAAAAAATAAAAAATAAAATTACAAAATAAAGAATGTTTTGGGTTCATAGCTCAATTTAAATTTTAAAAAAATATCTATCTTTTCATGATATGACATATTTTCTTATAAATTCGATAGAATTTTTTTAATATTTTAAAATATATAATAAAAATTATGTTAGCATTGACGGTAGAAATTTTAATTAACATGTCGGCCCTATTTGGTAAATGGCTGTTAGCTGATTGGGTTGGCTGTTTGGGTTAAAATGAATGATTTGTTGATAACATTAGCTGATTATAGAAAGTTGTTTGGTAAATTAGCTGTTGGCTGATAGCTGTTTTTTCAAAAAGCTAATTGAAAAGGCTGCTTTGAGTTGCCTTTTGAATTTTAGCATTTTGGAGTTACAAAAAATTTATTAACCAAACACTTATATTGATTTTTTAACCAAGTCAAACAACTAATAATGATCAAATAAGCCAAAATTGGTTGATAGGCTGATTATTTACCAAACAGGGCCGTCATGTTGTGATTGATTATTATAATGATGTTAATTAAATCAAATGACCTTTCGATTAGGCAATTGGCTAATCAAATTGCTGTCTTGCAATTAGTTCCTTTTTACTAAACAGCACCAGCAAAGCAAAAACAGAGAAACCTATAACCATTTCTCAAAAATGGGAAAAAGTAACAAAAGTGTACTTAAAACAAACTAAAAGTTGGGTAGCTTAGATAGGCAGAAGGAAAGCTAGGAAGTGCAGAGTGGTTTAACTTTTGGGTGTGAAATGAAGCACTGGCAATTGGCAAATGGTTATGCAACTTGGATTTCACGGTGGAGGTGGAATATAATGTATAGTAGTTTATGGTTTTTCTTTCGATGCCATTAACTCCCATGAATCTATCTTAGGTAAACATGACAAACCAAAAACAATAATGTAAGTGAATTCTTAGTGGAAGGCAATTAAACCAAGTTGTCCCTACACGTGCCCAGTTTTTCTTTCATAAAGAAACAAAATCTCAACAAGAAGACAAAGGTTTGTCATGTTTTTAGTCACAATCGAAAAGCACACATTGCTCCATAATCCCGTAGACACATACGCAATCAGTTTCACGTCCCCACACCCTTGAATGCTCTTCCGATCCAAGACTACCATGTAAACCCGAGTTTGGTAGGATTGGATTATAATTCAATTCCTACTAAACTTCATGGAATTACATTTCGAAAAATACTACACTCTCACTTGACATTCCATGTGAAAGTGTAAATCGGGTGCCACTAGACCACAAGGTCATTGACCAAAGTGCATCTATTGATATGAGAAAGTGTAACTTAAGACATTTGCACATTTACATATTATCACATATTCACATGCATTTTGTGGTATTGTACAATGAACTCAAAGTTTGTAATAATAACCAAATTGTCGCCACGATTTCCCTGGCCTTGGTATAGAGTCATTAATCTTCTCAAATCAACGATGATGAGTTCTCAATTTTCTTCTGAGCACTAGTCCTTGCTTGAGTGTGTCTAATTGTTATATCCATAGTATTCGTCTATTTTTCTATGCTAATAAATGTATACATTTTATTTTAAATGTTGTACACTTCAATTTTATTGAATAAAATTATCCAGAGGGGATTTTAAAAAAAAAACAAAACAAAACAAAAACAAATCTAACATCACACCGTTATAACCATATTATTATTTAAAGAATTCTAAAATTGATGACTCCATCACTATTACTGTATTACCATTCTTTAATTACTCTGTATCATTTTATTAAAATCATTATATAACAATTAATTTAAATGACTCAAACCCACTCCCATCATCCATGTGGGAGTGTAAACCGAGACACCGGGTGCCACTAGACCACAAGGTCTTTGGCTCATAAGTGTGTATATAATACACATAGTAATTATTGGTTTATTTTGTAAATATGGAGTATAAATTTTATCAAAATTACTTACATTATTATTAACCAAAAATATAAATTATTTCTCATTTTTTTCTCTATATTTTTCAAATATGATAATTAAAATTTACCACTTTGTATTGAGAAATATAATTTGGGCATTATTTTCATGTATTGCGACGCACAAAGTGCTATTATATATAATTGTTTGCTTGTTTATTATTTTCAAATATGATAATTAAAACTGTTTGGGCATTATTTTCAAATATGATAATTAAAATTGTTTGTTTGTTTGTTATTTATGGTCGTTTATGATTTGTGTTGAAGATCATATATTAAATTTATTTTTTTCAATAATTGTTTCACATCTATGTGTGCTTTTCGTGCGCATTTTTTATCTTCCAGAGCACATTGTTATGCCTACTAGAGCACATTGTTGTGCCTTCCAGAGCACATTGTTAAAGCTCGTAGGCGACGAATTTTTATTTTTTTTATTTGTCCAGGACTGAGATTCATTCTTATTTCTCACATGCGGCTTTCTTCGCACTTGAACCCTTCCCTATATATAAAAAAGTCTATCATGAGGACTAGTTCGTTTTGCATTAAGTATAGCCATATATGTTTTATATCTGAGTTATAATCCATTCATATATTCTCATAGTACCTGATACAAAAGGTATTTATGTTGGTAATAAGTACATATATACCTTAGAAATTCTTAATTGGTGTGGTTACAAATCATGATTTTTACATCTAACAATTAGTATACAATATAATACATTGCATACTTACAAGTTACTACAAAATGTGATGAGGAAAAAGAAAACATCTTAGAGGTTGA